>OZ025287.1:4052843-4395343 GCA_964019165.1 Mastigias papua
GGGAAATCTTCAAAACAGCGTTTTCGGGCCTTCATGCACAAATACGGTAAATCAGTCCCAGGCCCCTAAAAGTTGTTTTTTTTGTAAGTTTTTTCTTTTATCATCAGGATAACTGTATTCTGCTTCCAATGAGCACAAAACCACTATGAGTTGATCATTTTTTGCTTAGATAATAAACTTTTTTCATATTTTCTCCATCTGGGCCCACTGTGTGTAGGGTTTTATAATAAGTAAGATATGTTATGGAAAACATTTTTGAAGTTGTCTCATTGCTTCAGCTGAAAACCGAACAAAGTGCATGTTTAAGTTGTGTTTCAGTTTGAGTTCCTACTACAATTCCTTTCTTGATATTCAAAGAAAACACAAACGGTATCTCCATACTTTGTTAAGTATTTGCTGTAAATTTGGGGTTTCTTGGAGGGGAGCTCGGGAACTCATCCCCCTTTATTGAAATGTGGAGAGTCTATTGGAGGCTCAGTCCCCATTCTAATGAGTGTATGCTAGTCTGGTAAGTACCTAACTTGGTAATGTAAACTAACGCTTCAGTAGATCTTTCAGTATTTTGCACATCAATCATGCTTAACTTTTCTATAACTTTCTATGTGTTTAAACTCGAACAGTTGGAATTAAATTTTGGTGACATGGGCGTAGCCCATAGATGCATAGATGTAGTGCAGTCCCCTATTTATATTTACGGTGGCACCTATGCCTTACGCCTACAGAGAGATTTCAACAAGTGCATGACTTGCGACATATGTCTACACAGAATTTCCAGCCGTATCATTGTCTGCAAATTACACTTGGTACACACATTTTCAGTGGATAAAATTTCCGGCAAAAACTTTTGCGTCACCTATACACCTCAGGTCATTGATGCAGAAATAATTTTAAGACTACTATTGAACTCTTGAAAAACTATTGAAAACTTATTGTGAAACGTTTGTAGGGATACCAACCACTTTCTCAAGTGAAATCCCTTTCCAAGATCAACATGTCTAGAAGATAAAGTGAAGAGGACAGAAAAAAATCCCTCAGTTTTGCATTTACGTTCATATTTTTGTCACTTTAGTATAGGTTTATGTGCCTACATTTCTGGAATTTACCCCCAGCTACTCTCCCCTCTTGACGGTACTGTTGACAGACCCTCAATCGAACTTCGTGCATAGCTCTTTTCCTTCTCATTTGGCAAAATATTTCTTTCGCATACCACTCATCGAAGTTTTCCTTCAGAGCAGCCATTCAGTTAATTTCTAAGGGCTGGACACGATCTTTTTAGGTTTGCCTGAACGTAAACCCAATCGAATGCATTGCTTTCCTATTGTTTCATGATCATTCAATGTCCGTTGTTTCGATTAAAAAGCACTGTGCATGCGCAGTTTGCAAAAAATGTTCGACATAACAAATTGATGGACAACTCTTAATTTCGCATAAATAAAATTTCTGTTAAATTATTCTTCGAAAGTTTGTCACGTGGAAAATTTTTGTACGTAATGTATTGAAAATTGGAACAATCTCATACCATATTCAAGTTCACTTGAGATCTAGTGTTGACCTTTTCATGTGATCAGAGTTGACCTTTTCATGTGAACAGTGTCGACCTTTTCATGTGAACAGTGTCGACCTTTTCATGTGAACAGTGTCGACCTTTTCATGTGAACAGTGTTGACCTTTTCATGTGAACAGTGTTGACCTTTTCATGTAAACAGTGTTGACCTTTTCATGTGAACTTATGTCTTACTTTTCTGATGGATAAAAATATAGACCTCTGTTGTTTCTGTATTTGGATTGCAGTGTTTTATCATGTTACAATTTCATCCTGTCATAGGACTAAAAATTTCTTTCAGCCTCAGGATTCTGAAGCACCTCAAGGTTCTGAATCAGCTGAAAATTCTGCAGGATCTCAAGATTCTGGGTCATCTCAAAATTCTCCAACAAATGCACCTTCTGGAGGTTCTACTAAGCCTATGTCTTCAGGTCCTAGCCAAGGACCAACAAATGGCCGCACTCCTTGCAAATCCGATGATGACTGCAAGAATACAAACACGCCATATTGCGTGAAAGGATATTGTTCTGCGTCCTCAAATGGAAAGAAGAGCTTGAAGAAGAAAAGAAAAGGCAAAAAGCATGGTAAAAAGAGCAAGAAGAGTGAGAAAAGTGAGCAGTGAAGAGTAGCAATTGGACATGCAGAATGAAACTTCAACCAAAGAATATTCAAAGTACTTTACTGAATATATTGATTGTCAAAAAACTTCCCATGCAAACCCTTCGATTCTTTTCAAATAATCTTAGTAGATTATTTTGGAATAGCAACTCCTATTACTTATAAACTCAATCACTTTGAGAATATTGTCTGTCAAAGATGACGTCACAACCGAGCGACAAGTATCAAGCAGGTATATTTCTGCCTTACTTTAGCTTTCATCCAGTTCCAAATGTCTACTCTCGTGTGGTGCGGTAGATGCAGAAATACCTAAAATATCGTATCAACATATTAATAACAAACCTATTACCGAAACAAATGTTCAATGGAAGTAATTGAAAAGTAATGAATAACTATTACAATTCTGTATGCATACAGTCGACTTTTCATTGGCTTTTAACAAATCTTATGTATCCTGTATAGAAATTGCTAACTTTTTATTTTGCTGGACCACTGACAGGAGTTTTCTGTGCCATGCAATTCTGATAGCTTCCCGTGTTGAGCTTGGCCGTGTTACGATGGGTGGGATTCCAGTAGGCTGTTCAATATTGCTGTTATACTTTTCTTCTGGAAAAGTTTGCTTTTCAGTAGCTATTGATGAAATCATTGTTTGAAACAGAGATCGAATTTACTGAAGATTAATTTAATATATACAATACCCTAAAATATACTGGTGAACCTTATGGCCTGTTACCTTCCTGGAATCAATGTAGTATCAGAGTCTCTAATAATTTTTTCAAGCAACTGGCTCCTTTTCTCTTCAATGAGCATTTCATGAAGTTGCTCTTCAGACCTGATATGCAACAAATGGTCCCAACGAATTGAAGAATACTTTGATGTAAAACTAAGTACTGATTTGGAGAACTTAGGTCAGAGGTCGTTTTGCTTCTTGAAGTACTGTCCGCTTGCAATGTCTGGAGTCCTCTTATTCGTCGCCTTTGTTGGTATGTAGATATTTGAAGCTCTCACTCTTAAGAGTTGTTGCTATTACCTGATACTTTGGACAATCCTTAAAGACGTGATCTTTTCTTGATTTTTTCTTGATCTCTGAGGTGTTTGAGTGCAGATAGTGCAGCCAGTCGTCAGTGAAGGATATGCGCGTCGCTAGCAAACTCAACCGCGGGAGGGGATGGGGTGCAAAGTCAAATTTTGCTGACAAAAAGGTGCTGTCACCAACTGAGTATTTACCTAAAATGAAGTGGCACACATTGTCACTTTTGTCAAAAATTTGTGTTATCAATTTAGATATTGAAGAAACATCTATGAAATATTGCGACCAAACTATGATTTCTTCTAAACTAAAGCAGGACAACAGCTCGGTTTGCCGACAACAAGTGGCATTTCACAAATTTCACGACACCTACACCCTCTAATGTCAAGGAGGTTCCACAAGGGTGCAAAGTAACATATACTGGGAATTTTTATTTTAATACTCCATTGCATCATTCTAGGTAGCACCCAAGATCTCTAAAGCTTTACCAATCTGTCCCTTTGCAGACGGAGTATGCTGTTTTCCTTGCTCTTACAAGAATAATGCTATTCGACTGATATAGAAGTCATAGCGCCAATAGTCTCTTACCCCCAAAATGGTCGCAAGTTATTCTTGACATAATAACCGGATAGCCAATGACATGTAGTCTCCCTTTTGTCTGACAAGGCAAATTTGATGTTATGAAAGCTTTTTTGAGTTTAAAAAGTATAAAAGCACTAACGCCCCCCTTTTCGTCTATAGCAATCTGATGCTTTTCTAGCATTCTCAACAACGAAACAGTTTTTATTTTCAATTGATACTGTCTGTTGGTAATTACCTTATAACTATTCTTTTTATAAACTAATATTGTCAGTACCTACCTTATTACTCCACTTTTTAATTACTGATATTGTCAGCATTTGCGTCATAACTGCTCTTGGCAATGACTAATATTGTCAGTACATTCCTTGTAACTCAATTTCTTTAATTACTGATATTGTCAGTATTTGCCTCATAACTGTTCTTGATAATGACTAATATCTTCAGTACCTACCCTACGACTGTGTTTGGTATTAACTGATATTTTCAGTATTTGCCGTATAACTGCACTGTTTGTAGTATAGTTCCAAATTATGCACGTAAAAATTCGCTTAAACTCACTTTGCCTCACTTGCTTCAGGTTTTAACAATTATCACCACAATTCCTTTCTTTTTCACTTCTATGTTTACTTCCCACCGAATAACGACAGGCCTCTTAGCTGTGAGACTGATCTCTTCTTGCAAATGCTGTTACCCTGTTGGCCTTTGCGACAGGCACCACTACCCCTTAGTGTTATTGCCGATAACCTATCATGTTCCCATTCAAAGTTGTTGTAGCTATGGTCCCACTTGTCACAAGGAAATTCACTTCTTTAACCCCAAGGGTTTAGTGCATTGAAGCTTTGAGATGTCATCCTGTATCCAAAAGTCAGCATAGCTACTATATCTTCCTCTTCCTTGCACTTTGAAGTCCGTGCATTACTTGTCATTTCAGAATTGAGACCTTGTAGCCAGAACTAATATGATACTGACTTGTGAAAACTTGGCGTGGAATAAAATACTATCTTACCTGAACCACTGAGTTTTCATATTGTACGATAATTCATTGGGTTTTAATGGACTATATATGCTCCCAATTGTTAATTCCCAAAAGTTTGGAGCAAGTTCTCTCGTTTAGGGAAGTTCACGGTGGAAAACATCAAGTGACGAGAGTAAAGGGGCTAATTCTATGCAAAAGTTCAGGAAAGATTTACACCATGTTGTTGACCTAAATTACACGTCCCATATTTACACTTTTTAATAATGTGTTTTGTTCATTTTTACTAAAGTATTTTATATTCAGTTGGTTTTAATTAGTCTCCCAGGTCTTTGTAGTCAACTTTAAATATATTGAAATGAAATAAAGAATTTAAAGCAAAATTTAAGATACTTCTTACGTCCTTATTGCTATGAGATATTTGCATAAAATTCGGCTACAAGTTAGATCCCAGATGAATAACTTTTGACTAACTTTTAGGCAGATAGTCTTCCACGAGTAACTATGTAGAGACCCAGCAGAACAGCCATATCCAGATGTCATATTTTGGAAGTATGTAGAAATCACTGCTTCCTCAATACTTCTGGAAAAGTATTTCAGCTATGCTATGCAGCATGAAACTAAGTGAAGCACTATGAAAACAATTTACTGCTTCAATAAAGATTAACAAAAAAGACCACCTTTAAAGCAACTCAGATATATGTTCGATTGCTTTGGGTGATGATTTATTTTCCTAAGGCTTGAAAATGTCCTTGCAGAGACCATGTATTGAATATTGTTTAACAGAAGAAATCCCTTATCAAACCTTGACGATTATCTTAATATTTGCTGAAATGTTAAATTAATGAACAGCTTATCTTATTGGTATGGTCACCAAATTAGTTATTTATTTCTGCTCTCCGATGACGTCCTCTGTTGAAGAAAATCGTGGGAGTTTTCTATTAGAAATGAAATGCAGTGAAATTTTAAGGTTGGTTTGTCCACTGGCATGCTAGGCATTACTTAGTAGAACTTGGTGGAGCAGGAAAGGTGGCTAGAGGCCAGGATTCGTAAATTACTGCTTTGTTGAACTTAATAAAAACTTGGTTGAACTTAATAAGAACTCAGTGGAGCTTAATGAAAACTCAGTTGAACTTAATGAAAACCTGATGTAGCTTAATGAATTGTCGATGTTTGCAGCAGAGAATTGCACTAGCGATCAAAAACAAAATGGAAGTAAATCTGAGTCCAGCATAGAAAAGGAGATAGAATACATTTACAATAATGATAGGCATGAAATAATCAGAGATAAGAATATCTGGAATATTGTGAATCTACAGTGCAAGTGGATTAAGTGAGCATCAGCAGATAATCGTTATATTACCATTAGCTGCCCAATTGCCAAGGTCAGAAGTCAGGCATTTAAACGAGTCCTTTCTTTGACGAGGTTAAAACTTTTCACACAAACAACTCCACACCAATTGCCTTAATACAATCAGAATTCCAAAGATGTTCGCAAGTAACAAACTTGTTTCCATGCATGCTCAGAACCGGTGACAGATACCAGTTGAGCTTTCTGTGACATAATTCTCGAGTGCTTCTACGAGCGAGCTTCTACTCCGGCATTTGTTTGGCAATCGAGCATACGGGTAAGTAAAGATGAGCTATTTAATGCTTGTTTTGGTCCATAGAGTAGCATCCAATTGCTGAGAACTGTATTGGTAACTTTCCTTGAAACGTGTTGCATATGTTTGTTCTTTGGCAAAACACTGTTCCCTGAACAGTTAGCAGTGAGTGCTCCAAAGCAAAAGCAAACACAAATTGGAGGAGAGGGATATAGTTCATAGTCTACGGAAAGTGTACTACGGAATTCTTAGATTTTGCTTCAAGGTTTAAGTGAATGTTTTACAGTTCTCAGTTACGAAAATTTTACGGTTTATCAGGTGAAATTTAACACTACTTTTCATTTGACTGCTTTCGGATACAGTAGGATTAACTTTATTTAACCAAACATTAACTTTTATGAACATTTTAACTTCACAGTATATGATAACTAAATGCAATATATTTGATATCAATTTCATCAATGCTTTTCCTTAGATTAGATATCAAGATGAATTGCCTAAAGGTGGTATGTCTGCTTATCATTGGCGTTTGCCTTATTGTAAGTATTCGTCATTAAACATCCCTTTTGAATTCAGAATTTCAATGCTAAGCTTTGACACCTGCACAAAGTGATCAATATGCAACCAAGCTCCAAACAAGTTGGTTTATGGCTGAAAGATATTTAACTATAGATGAGAAATATTTCATCTACAAGTTTTTCCGGTGTAGTTAAGAACAGGTAGTATTGATATCAAGTTGAGTTTTATGCTTATCACTGATAAAAGCTGTGCTTAGAAATTGATTTTACCATTGATAAAATTTTCCATCAATTTCTGCCATTTAGGAAGGCAAAGTTGTGCGTCACAAAGCGAAGAAGACTCACAAGGCGGGGGAAAAGGAACAAGATATTTATCCAGTAAGGTTTTAATCTACAGATTTAGCACCTTGATAAGACAGTATTGATTTCTTTAGCACTCTGAACAGAATATAACACCATTTGAAGGGTTTACCGCTATGACGCAATTTTAATACACAACGCACCATTTCTCATTAAATGTTAAAAATTAAAGAAGACCTTTATTTGATCTTAGTTTACCACCTGTTTATCCAATCGCTGCATTTTCCAATTTAAATTTTATTATACTACTGGCATTCCCAGCGACCTTCTGGTGCATTTATGGTTGTTTTAGTGATATTACTGATCTTTACTTTGCAGCCTCCGCCACCACCACCAGATTACCAACCACCGCCACCAGATTACCCACCACCACCAGTGCCACCTCCACCACCAGTGCCACCTCCGCCACCACCTCCATATTACCCACCACAAGCGTACCCACCGCCAGCTTACCCACCACCAGATTACCCACCGCCACCACCGCCATATTACCCTCCACCAGCTGCACCACTAGCTGCACCACCAGCACCAGTACCATGCAACACAAATCAGGATTGCGCGGAACTAGATCCACCTAGACCAGTTTGCTTTAATGGAGTGTGTACGCCACTCCTACCTGTAAAGAAGAAGAAGAAGTTGAGAAAGAAGGCAAAGTTTGCTGATGTAAGTTAATGAATGCTTAAGTTTACTGATTGGTTCTGTTTTAATCTAATGCATATTTTTAAGAGAACTTGTACGAGATGATATAGACCTTACCATGTTGATAAAGAAGTTCCCTGAGAAATCGAATTAAGACGTACTTGCAAGGGTGCAACTAGGAAGTTTCGGGCACAGGGGTCTAATTCACAAATAGGGCAGCATACTGAAGCGTTTCTTAAGAGTATATGGTTTGGAATGATACTCTTCAAATGAAGAAATTGATAAAATACTCCGTTACTTTCAAGTTTGATGATGACCATAAGCAGATATACCCGTTTAAACGTACGTAAACACAATAGCTTGTTTGACAACTTTCCAGGAAAAAGAAGACTTTTTCTGTTTGAGGAAACCGGCAGGGGCCTAGGTCCCCAGAAGTCCATCTGCAGTTGCACCCCTGACTTGCATCATTAATCGGAACGCAATTAAAGCGAATTCGGAAACGGTAAACTTCTCATGATTCTCTGCTTTACACCCGACGTAGGGCTTGCAATGCCTGCCAAAAGTAGTTGGAACACCCACACAATTGTATGAATGTCCGACTCCTGCCGCTTTTCCGCGACAGCAATAAAAAGGAAGCGTCCTTCCCCCTTACACAATGTTGATTCGATAGCCAAAGCCCGTATCTTTCTACAGGCACACAGCAAACAGAAAAAATAAAGAATGAAAACGAGGCACGGCAGGCTGCGGTCCAATACGCATCACTGACTATGGTCAAACTTTGGCGCGAAACACGAAACAGGATGGAAAAATGTATTTGATGTGCGCGAAAAATGCGCTGCGCCTTTCATGCATACGACAATCAAATTCACTTGACACTGACAACAGTCAAAAAAGGCACCATATTGAAATAGAAAAAATTTGGCAAGGCAGCAAGGCCAATTATTCTGGTCCGTTGTATGAAACTGGAATCTTGGACCATGTTACTGGTGTTTGTTGTTAGCATTGTTGCTTTAGTTTTACCTGCCAATCATTTCCAAATTGACAGCAGAAAACTCAAAGACGTTTCCGTTGCAGGTTTGCATTCGGCGCTAATTTCAGAAATTTGGGGCCATTATTATAGTGGGGAGTTCAGATTCGAACGACTAGAAGGACAAAGCTACGTGCAATCACACCCAGTATTTTGTTTTGTAACCACCCTATAAGGAGAGGCTAAACTAGAGCTGATTCTGGCCTAGGAAATATCGGGGTAGAGGCAAAGCAGGGGCATCTTTAGTGTCATTATCTAGGCTTAATCTGTTTTCTTAAAAAAGCCAATAGTTTCACAGCTGATGTCAATCCATTCTCTCAAGAGAAATTCTAAACCTTACACTTTTGTTTGTTTGCCCTTCAAGCCGATATTATAGGTGCTATCAAGTGAACTCATACGATTAAAGTTTACTCAAAATTTTGACATATGCCACAAAATGACTTGCGAGCATATTCGGTCTTAACTCTAGGGAGTTTTAGCAAACATTGATTATTTCTTGTCTTCGTTGCGTGTTCTTGTACTTCAAAGTACCCTCGAAAAATATCACATGCTTCTCTGTCTGTACACTTGCGGACAAGTTTACATGCTCGGATGTTATTTGTGTTTATCACGGATGGAATGTCTGATCGAGCTGACGCATTTCCATGTATTACTTTCAAGGAGCGATTGCAAGTCTATTTGATTGGGTAGTGGTTAACTTCAGCTGCAAAATTCCGCAGTAGGTGAATGTAGGCAAAATCATTAAGCGATATATACTGTTTGCAGAAGTGACATCAAGATAATCACTGAGTTTCGCCGAATAATCTTAATCTGCCTGATGTACGTTTGTAACATTTCTCAAAGTGTGAATTAAGGCTTAAAGAGCTGTCTACTTCGATGCCGAGATATTTGTAGTGGGTGGTATTCGATATATTGGAGCCTTGATACATGACGTTGAATGTCTCACTTTGTATGGCTATCCTCTGTGACATTCCGAAAAGAAGGGATTCAGTTTTTCCTTTATTCAGATTGATTATTAGAGCATTTTGGTCTAGCCAGTCTGCAATGGCATTCATTTCATATCCTCGGAAAGTTTTCGACTTAATTAACTTGATATCCTTATCAGCAACATAGATGACAGTGTCGTCAGCATACTTGGTGATTTTTGCACTGCTGATTACAGCTGTAGTATCGTTAAGAAATATTATGAATAACAGGGGACCCAAGATTGAGCCTTGCGGTACTCCTGTTAGGACATCTTTCGCGTTGGATAGACAGTTATCACAACTCACCACTAATGTCATCACGAATTCCATATTGGGGCAGTTTGTCTAACAAGTTTGAATGACTTATCGTATCAAATATCAAAATTTTGAGTAAAATTTAATTTCCTGTTGGCATTATACAGCCTCTATTCCATTATACTATATATTGAAAATATTGCAAATTTGACCTAACTTTAGATACAAATTACAAAGTTTTGCAATTGTTCCCAGACTTGCCACTATACATACAGTATAGAACAATGCTTGAAAAAGCTAGCTATGATAATCCTTTGCTGTGGCCAATGTCCAAATGTTTAGTAACATTAAGTATTACGAAGTCATCTCACATGTATAGAATAGGCTTTAATAGTGTATAAACCATGAAATGTGATTGTGATTGGAGTAATAAGAATCACTGGGGAATCACTAAGGTGACCAAGAGTAGTCGTCTACATCAATGTGCATGGTATGGTTTCGCAATGATGCTATGTCTATTGAAAGTAGCGAGGTTGCCAGCCAGTGACCCGAAATGGAAATGGAATCAAGGTTCTATGGAATCGTACTTAGTAGCGTAGCATGTTGAAACAAGATTGCACTGTTACCTATCATCGAGATCGGGGGTTAATTGACTCCTGTATGAATATGCGCGCAACATCGATCGCATTTTCTGTGTTAAAGGTCGATAAAGGACCATCTAAACATAACCTGTTAGCAGCACTGTCGCGAGCTTACATCCCGCGTTATGGTCGTCAATTTATAGAGCGCCTTCGCAGTAACTACCGCCATTTTGAAATTTAATGTTTTTTCATCCTGTTCTCAGGCACACCACTTTTGGCCTTCGGATTGCTCACATTTGCTTCCTACAACATCATTTAACGGGGGAGGGGATGCTATAGTTCGTCTATAGCGTAAGTCATAGCAAGTGTTCCAAGATTCTTGGCAGGCATTTTACCTGGTTTCCACCCTGAGTTGTATTAGTAAGTAAAGGTTGGACCCATATACGATTCCGTACGTTGGGGAGTACCTGTTAGAGGGGACACTTGTCCTGTGCCGTCGACGTTGTGAGGTAGGGTGACCTGTTCCTTTCCTCGCTGCCTTTAGCTTCCTGGGTTGTAAGAAAATTGTAAGTAGCATCTGTAGTGGGGACTCAGTGATTGTGTGTCTTTTCTCGATGCAGTTGTCACAAAATCTTGTATCAGTTTGATTGTACATATCTTTTAATTATTCTTAGTTGTTAAAAAAAGTTAAAACAAAATATCTGTAATTCATTTTGCTTCTTTGCAGCAAGCAAAAGGGGTAAAAGCCCCGGCAGCTGAGAAGCTTTCAGAGACTGTTGACAAGGAAAAAGGATCTGAGGAGACAGAGGAGCGGGTAGAACCTGCTGACAAGGTGGTGCAGCAAGCAGCTGAAATTGGAAAAGACGAAGCAGAGAAACCAAAACAACTACAAAAGAAGGTATCCAGTTGCTTTATCTGTGATGATAAATAATATTTTAGGTTTTCCAGTATACAAATTAGTAGTGATTGAAAGAAAGCTAAGTGCCATTCTCTCATATCTGATCTCTCTCCCACCTTTTCCAAAATTAAATTTATCTATCTCTCGATGAGTATTCTGGGACTCTTGGGTAAATCATCTGAAGAGTACTCTGCCAAGAATATTATGAACATGGCGATCAGATGCAGCTATTATTTTTTATATGCCACTGTGCAAAAGAAATAGTAATGGCAGTAGTTCTTGTTCTTGCTGCTTTTTATTTTTCCTTTTTTTATTTTGTTTTTTTGTTAACGCAGAAATGGCAAATAGCCAATTATACACTACCTAGAATTAGAGAGGTGTATGGTTGTATAGTAGGATCTTCATTTTATCTTAAAATTATTTACCCAGGAAGCAAATTCAGTATAAGTATAGCTTTACAATTGTCCCTGCAAAAATTTAGTTAAAATTTAAAGACTTACATACTGCAAATTTAAAGTAAAACGAGCGCAAAAGATTAGCAAACTTGACAACAAAGAAAGGACAGTTTTTAGGTGTATGCGAATTTTGCAGCTTTTATTAGCAACATGAGTCTTCCTTCTGAAGGCATTGATTGAGGGGACCATTTTTGTGTCTAAATCAAACTTTCCCAAATTTTTGTATTGTGATATGTTGTAATCTTGATGATCTTCTCTATTGATTTCAGCCTGGGAAAGGAAAAGAGAAACAACAACAGATTGCTGCTAAGGGAAACGAGAAGCAACAACAGATTGCTGCTAAGGGGAACGAGAAACAACAGCAGGCTGCTGCTGAAGGAAACGAGAAGCAACAACAGATTGCTGCTAAGGGGAGCGAGAAACAACAGCAGACTGCTGCTAGTGCAAAGAAGAAGCACGAAACGAGTGAAGAAGATGACGATAACTAAAGATAATAAAGAAATTGCTTATTGTAAGATCTCTCTTTTTCTTAAATACTATGCCACTATTCTCAAGAAGGAATTCTCTTTTCCGCTTTGCTTCTAATAAGCTTAGAATCACTAGTAGAAATTGCTAATTTTCAGGCTTCTGAAAAGTAGTCATAATTCCACTTACCTGGCTAATGCCTGACTTAAGCAAACATAGCCATCTTGACGTTCCCGTTCCTCTCAAATTCTCGCAACTACCTATGGTTTGGGTGACACAGGTCTTTTGAGTATAGAAATATCAAAAATAAATTTTATGGAGTAAAATAACACTTGAAAGAGTCCCAACTAACCAGAAACACCGAAGCAAGATTAGTCTTATACAAACTGCAGCAAAAAGTCAAGGGAAGAAAAAAGAAATAGTGAAAAACAGGAAGCACAAAGAGCATATGAGCATATCAGAAAAAGTATCTGGATGGTCGTTATCATCATCTTATGACTTGCGTATCTGCTATCTCATTCAACTAATAAATCGCTTACTGAATTAAATAGCTTCGTAGATAATTATTCACTTACTAGCTGGCCTACCTCATTACTTTATATCCATACTTAATAACTTATTTGCATAATTACTTCCTTACTTACTTCCTTTTCTACTTACTTACTTGCTTTCTAAGTTACTTACCAACTTACTTACTTACTTCCTTACTTACCTACTTACTTATTTGCATAACTATTTACTTAATTACTTCCTTACCTACTTCCTTTTCTACTTACTTACTTACTTGCTTTCTAAGTTACTTACTTACTTACCTCTTTACTTACCAACTTACTTATTTACTTCCTTACTTACATACTTACTTATTTGCATAATTACTTACTTAATTACTTCCTTACTTACTTCCTTTTCTACTTACTTACTTACTGTCTAAGTTACTTACCAACTTATTTACTTACTTACTTACTTACTTACTTACTTACTTACTTACTTACTTACTTGTTAGGCAGAGTATGACAAACTACAATACAATGCTTCTTCACAACATAGCATAACTCGGAATATAATAGTGAACAAAACATGTGCAATATAAAAGTCATGTCACAGTCATATGATGTGCAGTCCAATCATATGACCTAAATCAACAATACCATAGTATGACAACAGTCTAGTAAATAATTTAAGAGATCATCATAATCATCTGAGTTCTAAATACTTACTTACCTATTTACTTTCTTGCTTAATTTCAAGTTGGATCATTTTTAGGCAACATGCCAATGCTATACTTTTGCACTCCTTACTTTTGCACAACAAAAGTGGCTTGTTTTGATCACTAGACAATCAGCAATCAAAATGAATCAACTTCAATTTTGGTCATTTTTGGGCACAATACAAGAGGTATAACTTTACTTTCTGCCAACGCTCAGATTGAGCACTTTTCAATCTGCAATCAAACAGAATGAATCTCAATTTCTGTTTCTTTGTCGAAAAGTACCAAATGTGTAGCCTTTCTTTTTGGCCAAAATTTGCTCATTTTCCTAACATTTCAATCTGCAATCGAAATGACTGAATGTCAATTTAGATCATTAATGACCAAAACAACAAGGCTATATCCTTACTTTTGGATCACAAGTGGTTCATTTTCATCTTTTTTCAATCAGCATTCAAAATAAATGAATTTCATTTTGGGTCATTTTTGAGTACAGTACAAAGGCTGTAGCCTTACCTTTCGACGACAAGTGGCTGATTTTCATCACTTTTCAATCTGCAATCAAGATAAGTGAAATTCATTTTGGGTTATTTTTTTGGCAAGTTATAAGGAGTATAGCCTTACTTTTTGGCAAAGATCAGCTTCAACACTTTTCAATTTGCAATCGAAATGACTGAATATCAATTTGGATCATTAATGGCAAAAATACCAAGCCTATAGCCTTACCCTTGGACCACACATGGTTCAATTTATCATTTTTCAAACCGCACTAAAAAATTAATTAATTTTAGTTTGGGCTACTTTTGGGCAAGATATAAATTGTACAGCTTTACTTTTTGGCCAAAATTGGCTCATTTTCTTCTCACATCAACCTGCAATCGAAATGAATGAATTGCAATTTGGGTCATTTCTAGACAAAACACCTAGGGTGTAGCCTTACTTTTGGACGAAAAGTTTTAATGTCAAATCAAAATTAATGAATCTCAATCTGGATCGTTTTGGGGCAAAATACAAAGGATATAGCTGTACTTTTTAAATCTCCAATAAAAATGAATGAATTCCAATTTGAGTAATTTTTGGGCAATATACAAGGGGTATAGCTTCACTTTTTGGCAAAGCTTAGCTTCCTCAAACTTCAACTTGCAATCGGGATGACTGAATGTCAATTTGGGTTATTATTAGCCAAAATACCAATCTATTGCTTTTCCCTTCGACAACACGTGGTTAATATTTGTCTCTTTTCAATCTGCATTCAGAATAAATGAACGTCACTTTGGGTCACTTTTGGGCAAAATAGAAAGGGTGGCTCACTTTCATCGTTTTTAAATTTGCAATCAAAATAAATAAATTTCACTTCGTGTCATTTTTGGGCAAAATACCAATCCTATAGCTTTTCTTTTGTACCAAAAGTGGCTCACTTTCATCGCCTATCAATCTGCTATCAAAGTGAATGAATTTCATTCTGGGTCATTTTTGGGTACAATGCCAAGGCTGTAGCTTTACACTTGGACCACAAGTGGCTGATTTTCATCACTTTTTAATCTGTAATAAAAATAAATGAATTTCAAATTCGGTCACATTTGGGGACAATAGTGAGGTTCTTACATTACTTTTTGGTCAAAAAATCAAAATGACTCAATTTCAACTGGGGTCATTCTTAGGCAAAACACCAAGACTACAGCCTAACATTTTGGCCTAGAATTGGCTCATTTTCATCACTTTTCAGTCTATCGTCAACAAACGAATCTCAATTTGGGTCAGTTTTTGGGCAATATGACAAAGCTATAGCTTTACTTTTTCGTAGAATTGGCTCATTGTCATAAATTTTCATTCTGGAATCAAACTGAATGACTTTCAATTTGGGTCACTTTTGGGCCAAAATGCCAAGGTCATAGCTGTGCTTTTGGACCTTACGTGTTAAATTGCATCTCATTTTAATCCACAATCAAAATAAATCAATTTCATCTTGAGTCACTACTGGGCAACATACCAAGCCTAAAGCCCTACTTTTTGAGCAAAATTGGTTGATTTTCATAACTTTTCAATCTTTAACTAAAGTGAATGAAGTTCATTTTGGGTAATGTTTGGGCAATATAACAAGGCTATGACAATACGTTTTGGCCAAAATTGGCTGTTTGTCAAGCATTTTTGGGCAAAACACAAATGCTAAAGAATCAGCTTATGGCCGAAATTGGATGATTTTCATCACCTTTTAATTTGTAATGAAAATGAATAAATTCCAATTTGCGTCATTTTGGGGCAAATTTTCAATGGTATAGTCCCAGTTTGTGGTCTAAAGTTCCTCATGTACATTACTTCCCTTCTGCAATCGACATGAATGAATGTCCGTTCGGGCATTTTTCGGGAATAGCCTATAGCCCTACTGCTTGGCCATGAGTGGCTTAACTCCATTACTTTGACATCTAGAATCAAAGCAAATCAACTTCATCTTGATTCATTCTCGGACAATTTATCAAGGCTATGAAATTATTCTATAGCCAATATTGGCTTAATTTCATTATGTTCCATTCCGCAATCAAACTAAATCAGATTCAAATTTGGTCATTTTTGAGCAAAATACCAAGGCTATAGCCTTACTTTTTGGCCAAAAATGCCTCATTTTCATCACTTTTCAATCTGCAATCAAAATCAATCAATTTCAAAGTTGGTCATTTTTGAGCAAAATACCAAGGCTATAGCCTTACTTTTTGGCCAGAAATGCCTCATTTTCATCACTTTTCAATCTGCAATCAAAATCAATCAATTTCAAATTTGGTCATTTTTGAGCAAAATACCAAGGCTATAGCCTTACTTTTTGGCCAAAAATGCCTCATTTTCATCACTTTTCAATCTGCAATCAAAATCAATCAATTTCAAATTTGGTCATTTTTGAGCAAAATACCAAGGCTATAGCCTTACTTTTTGGCCAAAACTGCCTCATTTTCATCACTTTTCAATCTCCAATCAAAATCAATCAATTTCAAATTTGGTCATTTTTGAGCAAAATAACAAGGCTATAGCCTTACTTTTTGGCCAAAAATGCCTCATTTTCATCACTTTTCAATCTGCAATCACAATCAATCAATTTCAAATTTGGTCATTTTTGAGCAAAATACCAAGGCTATAGCCTTACTTTTTGGCCAAAAATGCCTCATTTTCATCACTTTTCAATCTGCAATCAAAATCAATCAATTTCAAATTTGGTCATTTTTGAGCAAAATACCAAGACTATAGCCTTACTTTTTGGCCAAAAATGCCTCATTTTCATCACTTTTCAATCTGCAATCAAAATCAATCAATTTCAAATTTGGTCATTTTTGAGCAAAATACCAAGGCTATAGCCTTACTTTTTGGCCAAAACTGCCTCATTTTCATCACTTTTCAATCTGCAATCAAAATCAATCAATTTCAAATTTGGTCATTTTTGAGCAAAATACCAAGGCTATAGCCTTACTTTTTGGCCAAAAATGCCTCATTTTCATCACTTTTCAATCTCCAATCAAACTCAATCAATTTCAAATTTGGTCATTTTTGAGCAAAATACCAAGACTATAGCCTTACTTTTTGGCCAAAAATGCCTCATTTTCATCACTTTTCAATCTGCAATCAAAATCAATCAATTTCAAATTTGGTCATTTTTGAGCACAATACCACGACTATAGCCTTACTTTTTGGCCAGAAATGCCTCATTTTCATCACTTTTCAATCTGCAATCAATATCAATCAATTTTAAATTTGGTCATTTGTCACCAAAATACCAAGGCTATAGCCTTACTTTTTGGCCAAAAATGCCTCATTTTCATCACTTTTCAATCTGCAATCAAACTCAATCAATTTCAAATTTGGTCATTTTTGAGCAAAATACCAAGACTATAGCCTTACTTTTTGGCCAAAAATGCCTCATTTTCATCACTTTTCAATCTGCAATCAAAATCAATCAATTTCAAATTTGGTCATTTTTGAGCAAAATACCAAGACTATAGCCTTACTTTTTGGCCAAAAATGCCTCATTTTCATCACTTTTCAATCTCCAATCAAACTCAATCAATTTCATATTTGGTCATTTTTGAGCAAAATACCAAGACTATAGCCTTACTTTTTGGCCAGAAATGCCTCATTTTCATCACTTTTCAATCTGCAATCAAAATCAATCAATTTCAAATTTGGTCATGTTTGAGCAAAATACCAAGGCTATAGCCTTACTTTTTGGCCAAAAATGCCTCATTTTCATCACTTTTCAATCTGCAATCAAAATCAATCAATTTCAAATTTGGTCATTTTTGAGCAAAATACCAAGACTATAGCCTTACTTTTTGGCCAAAAATGCCTCATTTTCATCACTTTTCAATCTGCAATCAAAATCAATCAATTTCAAATTTGGTCATTTTTGAGCACAATACCACGACTATAGCCTTACTTTTTGGCCAGAAATGCCTCATTTTCATCACTTTTCAATCTGCAATCAATATCAATCAATTTTAAATTTGGTCATTTGTCACCAAAATACCAAGGCTATAGCCTTACTTTTTGGCTAAAAATGCCTCATTTTCATCACTTTTCAATCTGCAATCAAACTCAATCAATTTCAAATTTGGTCATTTTTGAGCAAAATACCAAGGCTATAGCCTTACTTTTTGGCCAAAAATGCCTCATTTTCATCACTTTTCAATCTCCAATCAAACTCAATCAATTTCAAATTTGGTCATTTTTGAGCAAAATACCAAGACTATAGCCTTACTTTTTGGCCAAAAATGCCTCATTTTCATCACTTTTCAATCTGCAATCAAAATCAATCAATTTCAAATTTGGTCATTTTTGAGCAAAATACCAAGGCTATAGCCTTACTTTTTGGCCAAAAATGCCTCATTTTCATCACTTTTCAATCTGCAATCAAAATCAATGAATTTCAAATTTGGTCATTTTTGAGCAAAATACCAAGGCTATAGCCTTACTTTTTGGCCAAAAATGCCTCATTTTCATCACTTTTCAATCTGCAATCAATATCAATCAATTTCAAATTTGGTCATTTGTCACCAAAATACCAAGGCTATAGCCTTACTTTTTGGCCAGAAATGCCTCATTTTCATCACTTTTCAATCTGCAATCAAAATCAATCAATTTCAAATTTGGTCATTTTTGAGCAAAATACCAAGACTATAGCCTTACTTTTTGGCCAAAAATGCCTCATTTTCATCACTTTTCAATCTGCAATCAAAATCAATCAATTTCAAATTTGGTCATTTTT
The DNA here is from genome assembly GCA_964019165.1 of Mastigias papua. Taxonomy (NCBI): domain Eukaryota; kingdom Metazoa; phylum Cnidaria; class Scyphozoa; order Rhizostomeae; family Mastigiidae; genus Mastigias; species Mastigias papua. The sequence continues at coordinate 4,071,809 of OZ025287.1, forward strand.
GAGCACAATACCACGACTATAGCCTTACTTTTTGGCCAGAAATGCCTCATTTTCATCACTTTTCAATCTGCAATCAATATCAATCAATTTTAAATTTGGTCATTTGTCACCAAAATACCAAGGCTATAGCCTTACTTTTTGGCTAAAAATGCCTCATTTTCATCACTTTTCAATCTGCAATCAAACTCAATCAATTTCAAATTTGGTCATTTTTGAGCAAAATACCAAGGCTATAGCCTTACTTTTTGGCCAAAAATGCCTCATTTTCATCACTTTTCAATCTGCAATCAAACTCAATCAATTTCAAATTTGGTCATTTTTGAGCAAAATACCAAGGCTATAGCCTTACTTTTTGGCCAAACATGCCTCATTTTCATCACTTTTCAATCTGCAATCAAAATCAATCAATTTCAAATTTGGTCATTTTTGAGCAAAATACCAAGACTATAGCCTTACTTTTTGGCCAAAAATGCCTCATTTTCATCACTTTTCAATCTCCAATCAAACTCAATCAATTTCATATTTGGTCATTTTTGAGCAAAATACCAAGACTATAGCCTTACTTTTTGGCCAGACATGCCTCATTTTCATCACTTTTCAATCTGCAATCAATATCAATCAATATCAAATTTGGTCATTTTTGAGCAAAATACCAAGGCTATAGCCTTACTTTTTGGCCAAAAATGCCTCATTTTCATCACTTTTCAATCTGCAATCAATATCAATCAATTTCAAATTTGGTCATTTGTCACCAAAATACCAAGGCTATAGCCTTACTTTTTGGCCAAAAATGCCTCATTTTCATCACTTTTCAATCTGCAATCAAAATCAATCAATTTCAAATTTGGTCATTTTTGAGCAAAATACCAAGACTATAGCCTTACTTTTTGGCCAAAAATGCCTCATTTTCATCACTTTTCAATCTGCAATCAAAATCAATCAATGTCAAATTTGGTCATTTTTGAGCACAATACCACGACTATAGCCTTACTTTTTGGCCAGAAATGCCTCATTTTCATCACTTTTCAATCTGCAATCAATATCAATCAATTTTAAATTTGGTCATTTGTCACCAAAAACCAAGGCTATAGCCTTACTTTTTGGCTAAAAATGCCTCATTTTCATCACTTTTCAATCTGCAATCAAACTCAATCAATTTCAAATTTGGTCATTTTTGAGCAAAATACCAAGGCTATAGCCTTACTTTTTGGCCAAAAATGCCTCATTTTCATCACTTTTCAATCTCCAATCAAACTCAATCAATTTCAAATTTGGTCATTTTTGAGCAAAATACCAAGACTATAGCCTTACTTTTTGGCCAAAAATGCCTCATTTTCATCACTTTTCAATCTGCAATCAAAATCAATCAATTTCAAATTTGGTCATTTTTGAGCAAAATACCAAGGCTATAGCCTTACTTTTTGGCCAAAAATGCCTCATTTTCATCACTTTTCAATCTCCAATCAAAATCAATCAATTTCAAATTTGGTCATTTTTGAGCAAAATACCAAGGCTATAGCCTTACTTTTTGGCCAAAAATGCCTGATTTTCATCACTTTTCAATCTGCAATCAAAATCAATCAATTTCAAATTTGGTCATTTTTGAGCAAAATAACAAGATTATAGTCTTACTTTTTGGCCATAAATGCCTCATTTTCATCACTTTTCAATCTGCAATCAAAATCAATCAATTTCAAATTTGGTCATTTTTGAGCAAAATAACAAGGGTATAGCCTTACTTTTTGGCCAGAAATGCCTCATTTTCATCACTTTTCAATCTCCAATCAAACTCAATCAATTTCAAATTTGGTCATTTTTGAGCAAAATACCAAGACTATAGCCTTACTTTTTGGCCAAAAATGCCTCATTTTCATCACTTTTCAATCTGCAATCAAAATCAATCAATTTCAAATTTGGTCATTTTTGAGCACAATACCAAGACTATAGCCTTACTTTTTGGCCAGAAATGCCTCATTTTCATCACTTTTCAATCTGCAATCAATATCAATCAATTTCAAATTTGGTCATTTGTCACCAAAATACCAAGGCTATAGCCTTACTTTTTGGCCAAAAATGCCTCATTTTCATCACTTTTCAATCTGCAATCAAAATCAATCAATTTCAAGTTTGGTCATTTTTGAGCAAAATACCAAGACTATAGCCTTACTTTTTGGCCAAAAATGCCTCATTTTCATCACTTTTCAATCTGCAATCAAAATCAATCAATTTCAAATTTGGTCATTTTTGAGCAAAATACCAAGACTATAGCCTTACTTTTTGGCCAAAAATGCCTCATTTTCATCACTTTTCAATCTGCAATCAAAATCAATCAATGTCAAATTTGGTCATTTTTGAGCACAATACCACGACTATAGCCTTACTTTTTGGCCAGAAATGCCTCATTTTCATCACTTTTCAATCTCCAATCAAACTCAATCAATTTCAAATTTGGTCATTTTTGAGCAAAATACCAAGACTATAGCCTTACTTTTTGGCCAAAAATGCCTCATTTTCATCACTTTTCAATCTGCAATCAAAATCAATCAATTTCAAATTTGGTCATTTTTGAGCAAAATACCAAGGCTATAGCCTTACTTTTTGGCCAAAAATGCCTCATTTTCATCACTTTTCAATCTGCAATCAAAATCAATCAATTTCAAATTTGGTCATTTTTGAGCAAAATACCAAGGCTATAGCCTTACTTTTTGGCCAAAAATGCCTGATTTTCATCACTTTTCAATCTGCAATCAAGATCAATCAATTTCAAATTTGGTCATTTTTGAGCAAAATAACAAGGCTATAGCCTTACTTTTTGGCCAGAAATGCCTCATTTTCATCACTTTTCAATCTGCAATCAAAATCAATCAATTTCAAATTTGGTCATTTTTGAGCAAAATAACAAGGCTATAGCCTTACTTTTTGGCCAGAAATGCCTCATTTTCATCACTTTTCAATCTTCAATCAAACTCAATCAATTTCAAATTTGGTCATTTTTGAGCAAAATACCAAGACTATAGCCTTACTTTTTGGCCAAAAATGCCTCATTTTCATCACTTTTCAATCTGCAATCAAAATCAATCAATTTCAAATTTGGTCATTTTTGAGCACAATACCACGACTATAGCCTTACTTTTTGGCCAGAAATGCCTCATTTTCATCACTTTTCAATCTGCAATCAATATCAATCAATTTTAAATTTGGTCATTTGTCAGCAAAATACCAAGGCTATAGCCTTACTTTTTGGCCAAAAATGCCTCATTTTCATCACTTTTCAATCTGCAATCAAACTCAATCAATTTCAAATTTGGTCATTTTTGAGCAAAATACCAAGGCTATAGCCTTACTTTTTGGCCAAAAATGCCTCATTTTCATCACTTTTCAATCTGCAATCAAAATCAATCAATTTCAAATTTGGTCATTTTTGAGCAAAATAACAAGGGTATAGCCTTACTTTTTGGCCAGAAATGCCTCATTTTCAACACTTTTCAATCTCCAATCAAACTCAATCAATTTCAAATTTGGTCATTTTTGAGCAAAATACCAAGACTATAGCCTTACTTTTTGGCCAAAAATGCCTCATTTTCATCACTTTTCAATCTGCAATCAAAATCAATCAATTTCAAATTTGGTCATTTTTGAGCACAATACCAAGACTATAGCCTTACTTTTTGGCCAGAAATGCCTCATTTTCATCACTTTTCAATCTGCAATCAATATCAATCAATTTCAAATTTGGTCATTTGTTACCAAAATACCAAGGCTATAGCCTTACTTTTTGGCCAAAAATGCCTCATTTTCATCACTTTTCAATCTGCAATCAAAATCAATCAATTTCAAATTTGGTCATTTTTGAGCAAAATAACAAGGCTATAGCCTTACTTTTTGGCCAAAAATGCCTCATTTTCATCACTTTTCAATCTGCAATCAAAATCAATCAATTTCAAATTTGGTCATTTTTGAGCAAAATACCAAGACTATAGCCTTACTTTTTGGCCAAAAATGCCTCATTTTCATCACTTTTCAATCTGCAATCAAAATCAATCAATGTCAAATTTGGTCATTTTTGAGCACAATACCAAGACTATAGCCTTACTTTTTGGCCAGAAATGCCTCATTTTCATCACTTTTCAATCTCCAATCAAACTCAATCAATTTCAAATTTGGTCATTTTTGAGCAAAATACCAAGACTATAGCCTTACTTTTTGGCCAAAAATGCCTCATTTTCATCACTTTTCAATCTGCAATCAAAATCAATCAATTTCAAATTTGGTCATTTTTGAGCAAAATACCAAGGCTATAGCCTTACTTTTTGGCCAAAAATGCCTCATTTTCATCACTTTTCAATCTGCAATCAAAATCAATCAATTTCAAATTTGGTCATTTTTGAGCAAAATACCAAGGCTATAGCCTTACTTTTTGGCCAAAAATGCCTCATTTTCATCACTTTTCAATCTGCAATCAAGATCAATCAATTTCAAATTTGGTCATTTTTGAGCAAAATAACAAGGCTATAGCCTTACTTTTTGGCCAGAAATGCCTCATTTTCATCACTTTTCAATCTGCAATCAAAATCAATCAATTTCAAATTTGGTCATTTTTGAGCAAAATAACAAGGCTATAGCCTTACTTTTTGGCCAGAAATGCCTCATTTTCATCACTTTTCAATCTTCAATCAAACTCAATCAATTTCAAATTTGGTCATTTTTGAGCAAAATACCAAGACTATAGCCTTACTTTTTGGCCAAAAATGCCTCATTTTCATCACTTTTCAATCTGCAATCAAAATCAATCAATTTCAAATTTGGTCATTTTTGAGCACAATACCACGACTATAGCCTTACTTTTTGGCCAGAAATGCCTCATTTTCATCACTTTTCAATCTGCAATCAATATCAATCAATTTTAAATTTGGTCATTTGTCAGCAAAATACCAAGGCTATAGCCTTACTTTTTGGCCAAAAATGCCTCATTTTCATCACTTTTCAATCTGCAATCAAACTCAATCAATTTCAAATTTGGTCATTTTTGAGCAAAATACCAAGGCTATAGCCTTACTTTTTGGCCAAAAATGCCTCATTTTCATCACTTTTCAATCTGCAATCAAAATCAATCAATTTCAAATTTGGTCATTTTTGAGCAAAATACCAAGACTATAGCCTTACTTTTTGGCCAAAAATGCCTCATTTTCATCACTTTTCAATCTCCAATCAAACTCAATCAATTTCATATTTGGTCATTTTTGAGCAAAATACCAAGACTATAGCCTTACGTTTTGGCCAGAAATGCCTCATTTTCATCACTTTTCAATCTGCAATCAAAATCAATCAATTTCAAATTTGGTCATTTTTGAGCAAAATACCAAGGCTATAGCCTTACTTTTTGGCCAAAAATGCCTCATTTTCATCACTTTTCAATCTGCAATCAAAATCAATCAATTTCAAATTTGATCATTTGTCACCAAAATACCAAGAGTATAGCCTTACTTTTTGGCCATAAATGCCTCATTTTCATCACTTTTCAATCTGCAATCAAAATCAATCAATTTCAAATTTGGTCATTTTTGAGCAAAATACCAAGGCTATAGCCATACGTTTTGGCCATAAATGCCTCATTTTCATCACTTTTCAATCTGCAATCAAAATCAATCAATTTTAAACTTGGTCATTTGTCACCAAAATACCAAGGCTATAGCCTTACTTTTTGGCCAAAACTGCCTCATTTTCATCACTTTTCAATCTGCAATCAAAATCAATCAATTTCAAATTTGGTCATTTGTCACCAAAATACCAAGGCTATAGCCTTACTTTTTGGCCAAAAATGCCTCATTTTCATCACTTTTCAATCTGCAATCAAAATCAATCAATTTCAAATTTGGTCATTTTTGAGCAAAATACCAAGGCTATAGCCTTACTTTTTGGCCAAAAATGCCTCATTTTCATCACTTTTCAATCTCCAATCAAACTCAATCAATTTCAAATTTGGTCATTTTTGAGCAAAATACCAAGACTATAGCCTTACTTTTTGGCCAAAAATGCCTCATTTTCATCACTTTTCAATCTGCAATCAAAATCAATCAATTTCAAATTTGGTCATTTTTGAGCACAATACCAAGACTATAGCCTTACTTTTTGGCCAGAAATGCCTCATTTTCATCACTTTTCAATCTCCAATCAAAATCAATCAATTTCAAATTTGGTCATTTTTGAGCAAAATACCAAGGCTATAGCCTTACTTTTTGGCCAAAAATGCCTCATTTTCATCACTTTTCAATCTGCAATCAAAATCAATCAATTTCAAATTTGGTCATTTTTGAGCAAAATACCAAGGCTATAGCCTTACTTTTTGGCCAAAAATGCCTCATTTTCATCACTTTTCAATCTCCAATCAAAATCAATCAATTTCAAATATGGTCATTTTTGAGCAAAATACCAAGGCTATAGCCTTACATTTTGGCCATAAATGCCTCATTTTCATCACTTTTCAATCTGCAATCAAAATCAATCAATTTTAAACTTGGTCATTTGTCACCAAAATACCAAGCCTACAGCCTTACGTTTTGGCCAGAAATGCCTCATTTTCATCACTTTTCAATCTGCAATCAAAATCAATCAATTTCAAATTTGGTCATTTTTGAGCAAAATACCAAGACTATAGCCTTACCTCTTGGCCAAAAATGCCTCATTTTCATCACTTTTCAATCTCCAATCAAAATCAATCAATTTCAAATTTGGTCATTTTTGAGCAAAATACCAAGGCTATAGCCTTACTGTTTGGCCAAAAATGCCTCATTTTCATCACTTTTCAATCTGCAATCAAAATCAATCAATTTCAAATTTGGTCATTTGTGAGCAAAATACCAAGACTATAGCCTTACTTTTTGGCCAAATATGCCTCATTTTCATCACTTTTCAATCTGCAATCAAAATCAATCAATTTCAAATTTGGTCATTTTTGAGCACAATACCAAGACTATAGCCTTACTTTTTGGCCAGAAATGCCTCATTTTCATCACTTTTCAATCTCCAATCAAAATCAATCAATTTCAAATTTGGTCATTTGTCAGCAAAATACCAAGGCTATAGCCTTACTTTTTGGCCAAAAATGCCTCATTTTCATCACTTTTCAATCTGCAATCAAAATCAATCAATTTCAAATTTGGTCATTTTTGAGCAAAATACCAAGGCTATAGCCTTACTTTTTGGCCAAAAATGCCTCATTTTCATCACTTTTCAATCTCCAATCAAAATCAATCAATTTCAAATATGGTCATTTTTGAGCAAAATACCAAGGCTATAGCCTTACTTTTTGGCCAAAAATGCCTCATTTTCATCACTTTTCAATCTCCAATCAAAATCAATCAATTTCAAATTTGGTCATTTTTGAGCAAAATACCAAGACTATAGCCTTACTTTTTGGCCAAATATGCCTCATTTTCATCACTTTTCAATCTGCAATCAAAATCAATCAATTTCAAATTTGGTCATTTTTGAGCACAATACCAAGACTATAGCCTTACTTTTTGGCCAGAAATGCCTCATTTTCATCACTTTTCAATCTCCAATCAAAATCAATCAATTTCAAATTTGGTCATTTCTCAGCAAAATACCAAGGCTATAGCCTTACTTTTTGGCCAAAAATGCCTCATTTTCATCACTTTTCAATCTGCAATCAAAATCAATCAATTTCAAATTTGGTCATTTTTGAGCAAAATACCAAGGCTATAGCCTTACGTTTTGGCCAAAACTGCCTCATTTTCATCACTTTTCAATCTGCAATCAAAATCAATCAATTTCAAATTTGGTCATTTGTCACCAAAATACCAAGGCTATAGCCTTACTTTTTGGCCAAAAATGCCTCATTTTCATCACTTTTCAATCTGCAATCAAAATCAATCAATTTCAAATTTGGTCATTTTTGAGCAAAATACCAAGGCTATAGCCTTACTTTTTGGCCAAAAATGCCTCATTTTCATCACTTTTCAATCTCCAATCAAAATCAATCAATTTCGAATTTGGTCATTTTTGAGCAAAATACCAAGGCTATAGCCTTACTTTTTGGCCAAAAATGCCTCATTTTCATCACTTTTCAATCTGCAATCAAAATCAATCAATTTCAAATTTGGTCATTTTTGAGCAAAATACCAAGGCTATAGCCTTACTTTTTGGCCAAAAATGCCTCATTTTCATCACTTTTCAATCTGCAATCAAAATCAATCAATTTCAAATTTGGTCATTTTTGAGCAAAATACCAAGGCTATAGCCTTACTTTTTGGCCAAAAATGCCTCATTTTCATCACTTTTCAATCTCCAATCAAAATCAATCAATTTCAAATTTGGTCATTTGTCACCAAAATACCAAGGCTATAGCCTTACTTTTTGGCCAAAAATGCCTCATTTTCATCACTTTTCAATCTGCAATCAAAATCAATCAATTTCAAATTTGGTCATTTTTGAGCAAAATACCAAGGCTATAGCCTTACTTTTTGGCCAAAAATGCCTCATTTTCATCACTTTTCAATCTCCAATCAAAATCAATCAATTTCAAATTTGGTCATTTTTGAGCAAAATACCAAGGCTATAGCCTTACTTTTTGGCCAAAAATGCCTCATTTTCATCACTTTTCAATCTGCAATCAAAATCAATCAATTTCAAATTTGGTCATTTTTGAGCAAAATACCAAGGCTATAGCCTTACTTTTTGGCCAAAAAATGCCTCATTTTCATCACTTTTCACTCTCCAATCAAAATCAATCAATTTCAGACTTGGTCATTTTTGAGCAAAATACCAAGACTATAGCCTTACTTTTTGGCCAAATATGCCTCATTTTCATCACTTTTCAATCTGCAATCAAAATCAATCAATTTCAAATTTGGTCATTTTTGAGCACAATACCAAGACTATAGCCTTACTTTTTGGCCAAAAATGCCTCATTTTCATCACTTTTCAATCTCCAATCAAAATCAATCAATTTCAAATTTGGTCATTTGTCACCAAAATACCAAGGCTATAGCCTTACTTTTTGGCCAAAAATGCCTCATTTTCATCACTTTTCAATCTGCAATCAAAATCAATCAATTTCAAATTTGGTCATTTTTGAGCAAAATACCAAGGCTATAGCCTTACTTTTTGGCCAAAAATGCCTCATTTTCATCACTTTTCAATCTCCAATCAAAATCAATCAATTTCAAATTTGGTCATTTTTGAGCAAAATACCAAGGCTATAGCCTTACTTTTTGGCCAAAAATGCCTCATTTTCATCACTTTTCAATCTCCAATCAAAATCAATCAATTTCAAATTTGGTCATTTTTGAGCAAAATACCAAGGCTATAGCCTTACTTTTTGGCCAAAAATGCCTCATTTTCATCACTTTTCAATCTGCAATCAAAATCAATCAATTTCAAATTTGGTCATTTTTGAGCAAAATACCAAGGCTATAGCCTTACTTTTTGGCCAAAAATGCCTCATCTTCATCACTTTTCAATCTCCAATCAAAATCAATCAATTTCAAATATGGTCATTTTTGAGCAAAATACCAAGGCTATAGCCTTACTTTTTGGCCAAAAATGCCTCATTTTCATCACTTTTCAATCTCCAATCAAAATCAATCAATTTCAGATTTGGTCATTTTTGAGCAAAATACCAAGACTATAGCCTTACTTTTTGGCCAAAAATGCCTCATTTTCATCACTTTTCAATCTGCAATCAAAATCAATCAATTTCAAATTTGGTCATTTTTGAGCAAAATACCAAGACTATAGCCTTACGTTTTGGCCAGAAATGCCTCATTTTCATCACTTTTCAATCTGCAATCAAAATCAATCAATTTCAAATTTGGTCATTTTTGAGCAAAATACCAAGACTATAGCCTTACTTTTTGGCCAAAAATGCCTCATTTTCATCACTTTTCAATCTGCAATCAAAATCAATCAATTTCAAATTTGGTCATTTTTGAGCAAAATACCAAGGCTATAGCCTTACTTTTTGGCCAAAAATGCCTCATTTTCATCACTTTTCAATCTGCAATCAAAATCAATCAATTTCAAATTTGGTCATTTTTGAGCAAAATACCAAGGCTATAGCCTTACTTTTTGGCCAAAAATGCCTCATTTTCATCACTTTTCAATCTGCAATCAAAATCAATCAATTTCAAATTTGGTCATTTTTGAGCAAAATACCAAGGCTATAGCCTTACTTTTTGGCCAAAAATGCCTCATTTTCATCACTTTTCAATCTCCAATCAAAATCAATCAATTTCAAATTTGGTCATTTTTGAGCAAAATACCAAGGCTATAGCCTTACTTTTTGGCCAAAAATGCCTCATTTTCATCACTTTTCAATCTGCAATCAAAATCAATCAATTTCAAATTTGGTCATTTTTGAGCAAAATACCAAGACTATAGCCTTACGTTTTGGCCAGAAATGCCTCATTTTCATCACTTTTCAATCTGCAATCAAAATCAATCAATTTCAAATTTGGTCATTTTTGAGCAAAATACCAAGACTATAGCCTTACTTCTTGGCCAAAAATGCCTCATTTTCATCACTTTTCAATCTGCAATCAAAATCAATCAATTTCAAATTTGGTCATTTTTGAGCAAAATACCAAGGCTATAGCCTTACTGTTTGGCCAAAAATGCCTCATTTTCATCACTTTTCAATCTGCAATCAAAATCAATCAATTTCAAATTTGGTCACTTTTGAGCAAAATACCAAGGCTATAGCCTTACTTTTTGGCCAAAAATGCCTCATTTTCATCACTTTTCAATCTCCAATCAAAATCAATCAATTTCAAATTTGGTCATTTTTGAGCAAAATACCAAGGCTATAGCCTTACTTTTTGGCCAAAAATGCCTCATTTTCATCACTTTTCAATCTGCAATCAAAATCAATCAATTTCAAATTTTGGTCATTTTTGAGCAAAATACCAAGGCTATAGCCTTACTTTTTGGCCAAAAATGCCTCATCTTCATCACTTTTCAATCTCCAATCAAAATCAATCAATTTCAAATATGGTCATTTTTGAGCAAAATACCAAGGCTATAGCCTTACTTTTTGGCCAGAAATGCCTCATTTTCATCACTTTTCAATCTCCAATCAAAATCAATCAATTTCAGATTTGGTCATTTTTGAGCAAAATACCAAGACTATAGCCTTACTTTTTGGCCAAAAATGCCTCATTTTCATCACTTTTCAATCTGCAATCAAAATCAATCAATTTCAAATTTGGTCATTTTTGAGCAAAATACCAAGACTATAGCCTTACGTTTTGGCCAGAAATGCCTCATTTTCATCACTTTTCAATCTGCAATCAAAATCAATCAATTTCAAATTTGGTCATTTTTGAGCAAAATACCAAGACTATACCTTACTGTTTGGCCAAAACTGCCTCATTTTCATCACTTTTCAATCTGCAATCAAAATCAATCAATTTCAAATTTGGTCATTTTTGAGCAAAATACCAAGGCTATAGCCTTACGTTTTGGCCAAAACTGCCTCATTTTCATCACTTTTCAATCTGCAATCAAAATCAATCAATTTCAAATTTGGTCATTTGTCACCAAAATACCAAGGCTATAGCCTTACTTTTTGGCCAAAAATGCCTCATTTTCATCACTTTTCAATCTGCAATCAAAATCAATCAATTTCAAATTTGGTCATTTTTGAGCAAAATACCAAGGCTATAGCCTTACTTTTTGGCCAAAACTGCCTCATTTTCATCTCTTTTCAATCTGCAATCAAAATCAATCAATTTCAAATTTGGTCATTTTTGAGCAAAATACCAAGGCTATAGCCTTACTTTTTGGCCAAAAATGCCTCATTTTCATCACTTTTCAATCTGCAATCAAAATCAATCAATTTCAAATTTGGTCATTTTTGAGCAAAATACCAAGACTATAGCCTTACTTTTTGGCCAAAAATGCCTCATTTTCATCACTTTTCAATCTCCAATCAAAATCAATCAATTTCAAATTTGGTCATTTTTGAGCAAAATACCAAGGCTATAGCCTTACGTTTTGGCCAAAACTGCCTCATTTTCATCACTTTTCAATCTGCAATCAAAATCAATCAATTTCAGATTTGGTCATTTTTGAGCAAAATACCAAGGCTATAGCCTTACTTTTTGGCCAAAAATGCCTCATTTTCATCACTTTTCAATCTCCAATCAAACTCAATCAATTTCATATTTGGTCATTTTTGAGCAAAATACCAAGACTATAGCCTTACTTTTTGGCCAGAAATGCCTCATTTTCATCACTTTTCAATCTGCAATCAAAATCAATCAATTTCAAATTTGGTCATTTTTGAGCAAAATACCAAGGCTATAGCCTTACTTTTTGGCCAAAAATGCCTCATTTTCATCACTTTTCAATCTGCAATCAAAATCAATCAATTTCAAATTTGGTCATTTTTGAGCAAAATTGGGACATTTACCGCGTAAATGTCCTTTAAAGACAAAGGCGACACGTTATGTTCCTTACTGCTACCCCCCATATTGGGTATCACATGATTAGACCATGTTCACGCCTTACTGCACGTCCATTGAACTCTACAGTCCTCTTCGTACACACGTTCAGTAGCAATCAACATGGGGATACTTACGTTTTATTTCTGTTGGATTGAAGGTGGACTTGTTACTCTTGATGAATCGTCTAGTGTAGTTGCTGGTCATCGTGTCAGGAATTCAGTGTAATTTCTGGAATGTGAACTGTATGTAAAAGGTGGCGAGTAATTGTCCGCTCTGATGGCTGTAGTTAGGCCAGTCACTTGTTTGCCAATTACTGATGGTGAGTTGTCAACATCTATGTGTCGCTTTCTATGGAGTGAACTTTGAAGTCGAAAAAGAGTGCTTAGAGATCAGTGATGTGACTCCTGTTATACATCGGGGGTTGTGAGGTTTGCTGTCCGTCTATGTCTCGCGCAGCATGGAAGGTACGTTGTCTTTGCCTTATAGATCCGATTTACGTCCCATAGCAGGGATTCCTTGTTGGTTGTACGATAGTCTATTTTATCCTAGCAAACAATTATATAGTGCGTTCAGTAGTTGCTACACGTGTTCACAATCGTCAGATCAGGTCATATGTTCCATTGTCTACTCAGGCGCCATTCCCCGCGCAGTATGTAACAAGTACAGTCCTAGTCGTCATTGCATAGTGTATGCTATTCTGGCATTGTGGTATGCCCTCTTGCACAGTATTTACGCTGATATCCCGGGCTTTCGGTACTCCTTCCTTTTGTATCACCGCTCATCACATTATATTTTGTTATTCTTTCAGTTCCAATTTAGTTAGATACCGTAAGTCACACAGCTATTTCCTTGTTCAGTCTCCCATCCAATCTGCATCACTGCGCGCCCATTGCACAGGGACTCAGTAACGTAGGTTAGACGGTTGAAGCGTGCATTGTGCTCGCCCTGTCCCTTAGACATCTCGCTCGGCTATTCCCAATGTTCCCGCGGCATTTCCTGCAAGTATCCCTCGTTGTCAATCGACAGTAACCAGTGGACACATTCATCAGGTGCTATATTCCGCTACAGCGTATGCGATTTTTTCCAATCTCTAGAACAATCTAGTGGTTACAGTGTTACACGGCAAAATTTCTGTTTCTACATTAGCTTAATGTTGCTTAGTGTTGTAATGTTAGATTTTCAAGATAGAGAGTTCCATACAGAATGTCTAGACAACGCCCTTTAGTATAGGGCATACTTACTCAATTCATTCCTCAATATTCCATTGAACTCAAACTTTTGCTAGGCTATAACATTATTCTATATTTACAATTGTCAAATTATCATATCTGAGGATAGTAAATAGCATTATTTCAAAGCACTTGATATTCATAGAGGGGCTGCGCCTCCAAATCCTCCCGTGGTGTTAGGAAAGGGGGTTGTACTCCCTGAGCCCACCAGAACTACAACTCGCTAGAAGATCTGCAGAAGTTAATGAATTGTGTGACTTCAAAACACAGTGATATAAAAGTATACTCAAGTGCTTTGTTAGCCTTAACCACTCGATGATGAACACATGTACTTGGGAACAGCGAAAGAAAACTGAACAAACAATCACAACGTTTCGGAAAGAACGGATCCAATGGCAGAAGATGAAAGATGTGCTATTGGCAAGGTCAGAAACAAAGGTCACATTGTACGCCCCCAGGATTTGTGTGACGTTTGCCGCACTCTTATTTGTATTATATGAGCATTCCTCTAGGAAAAGTCCACTTCTCAAGTCAGGAGAGCAACCCAGCAAATTCCCCTATCAATAACATTTTTCCCTAGCTCTTAGCCATTTTCCCCGTAGATTTTCCCAACTTCCTCCGATGCTCCACTCTCCCCTACTGTAGAGTAATGCCGCTTCGTGCGGGGGCGTTGACAGCAACTCAACCCCTCACTCTTCAGTGCTCGTGATCCATTCAGTATTCCGGGTTTTGTCCACTTAGCCGGAAATGCCCTTGCTGTCATCATGTCGTTTGTTTTCTCCTTGCTTTCTTCGGTAGTAAATGTCGGGTCTCGCGTCTCCACTTCCGTCCCATTCGAATACAGTCTACACTGAGCGTGTAGACCAAGTTCTAATCTAGGCAACTAAATTTCAGGGTTTTTCGTCGATTTATTCCACAGCTGCGTAGCCCTAGGTCAGTAGCGGAATTTGCAGCGTCGAGATTGAGAGCGATACGAAGATAGTGGGGAGGGAATCAATTTTAGGCAGGTTTCGCACGTGTCTTTCTTGTCACTTGATATTCTTAATCGTATTCCTATTCTTTCACGCTTCACTGTGTATACTAGGTTATTCAATTTGCTCACGACATACATTATGAATGCCTGAGACCAAACCCTAGTATTCAAACGGTTGGTTGTAAAGGGGAAAAGCACCTAGGTTTGTTTTTCGCAAAGCGAACCACCTACAATACATTGTGTGACATCATGCCAAAGTTTTAGCTTTAGAACGACATGAGCAAGTTCTACCCCTTTTATTGCATAGTGCAATGGTAGGTCACACTGTTACCCAATTCTACGCGCATACAGATGGACACATGTAAGACCAACAAAAAAAAAAAAAAAACCTGTGTTTAGTACAGGGAGGAAAGGCAAAAAAGACTCATGACATTTGTTGCAACTTCAAGAAAGTCAGGTATGTATCTGGAAGTCTTTATCATTTATTGTGATGCCCCTTTTGTTACCGAATAGGGAGGATGTGTGATGTGTATGAGCGCACTTGCGTCATCAGTGTTCAATACCTTTCGACGTCTTGAACCGGCGCGACAGCGCCCTTTTCGTCAGTAAAACATTGTTGCTTGAGATATCAAAGTAGATTCCAGCGGGATTAACTTTGTGACCACTAAGTACAGATAGTGTAGTCGATTGTGTATACATACATGGTGCATTCCTGGTAGATTACCTACCACTCATCTCAGGATTCACTCTTCCAGGGATCAAAAAGAAAATCAAATAAGCCGATGCTGATTTGGGTTGTTTTTCTCCTCGGGTGGCAGACTTGGGCGTATCTTGGCGAGAGGTTGCCATTTGTACCCATGGCAACGAAACTGTTAAATACTATATGTACATTCTGTCTCTCATACAGGGCATAAACGTCTTAAGCCCTACTCAATTGCTGATATGCATTTGACTTA
This sequence comes from Mastigias papua, assembly GCA_964019165.1. Taxonomy (NCBI): domain Eukaryota; kingdom Metazoa; phylum Cnidaria; class Scyphozoa; order Rhizostomeae; family Mastigiidae; genus Mastigias; species Mastigias papua. Next base: position 4,087,434 of record OZ025287.1, read on the forward strand.
TCTTACAGTGAGATTCACAATTGAGTTTATTATGAATACAACGATACGACCCAATTTACTGCCAACCCATTAGCATCTTTTGTCTAGTTTCTCAATCCCGTTATCTCATTCGTATTGCTATTTCAATATTATTATGCACAGGAGCCTAGAGGCGTTAATGGGACATTTACCGCGTAAATGTCCTTTAACGACAAAGGCGACACGTTATGTTCCTTACTGCTACCCCCCATATTGGGTATCACATGATTAGACCATGTTCACGCCTTACTGCACGTCCATTGAACTCTACAGTCCTCTTCGTACACACGTTCAGTAGCAATCAACATGGGGATACTTACGTTTTATTTCTCCCACCCTCCCTACCCTTAGAACTAGTCTACATGCAATTCTCTTCCCTGGTCGTATCGTTGAGGCTCTAATCTTACACATTCCATCTTCGTTTTACCCCTCTTAGCAGCCCCCTGTGACCATCATTGACCTCATCCCGATGTTCCTGCCCAATAAGGTGGCGCGTTTTTTAACCATGGCATCACCCCACTACGGATATCGTTATATCCCGTTTACAATGCAATAACTAATTGTAATCGAGAAAGTTCTCCAAGTTTTTTATTGTTTTTTTTTTTTTTGCAATGCATTACTTTTATGTGATCGAGAAATTTCTTGAAATTGCACAATGCAATGTATATGTGATATGTGATTGAGGAAATCCTCAAAGTTTATGCAATGCAATAATTATATGAGATCAAGCAAGTGCTCGACATTATGATATGTGACCGAGGAAGTCCTCGAGTTTTATGCAATGCAATATTTACAAGACATCGAGCAAGTGCTCAACATTATAATATGTAATCGAGGAAGTCCTCGAGTTTTATGCAATGCAATATTTACAAAACATCGAGCAAGTGCTCAATATTATGATATATGATCGAGGAAGTCCTCGAGTTTTATGCAATGCAATATTTACAAGACATCGAGCAAGTGCTCAAAATTATGATAAGTGATCGAGGAAGTCCTCAAGCTTTATGTAATACAATATTTAGAAGACATCGAGCAAGTGCTCAACATTAGGATATGTGATCGACCAAGTGCTCGACATTACGATAAGTGATCGAGGAAGTCCTCGAGTTTTATGCAATGCAATATTTACAAGACATCGAGCAAGTGCTCAATATTATGATATATGATCGAGGAAGTCCTCGAATTTTATGCAATGCAATATTTACAAGACATCGAGCAAGTGCTCAACATTATAATATGTAATTGAGGAAGTCCTCGAGTTTTATGCAATGCAATATTTACAAGATATCGAGCAAGTGCTCAATATTATGATATGTGATCGAGGAAGTCCTCGAGTTTTATGCAATGCAATATTTATATGAGATCGAGCAAGTGCTCGACATTATGATATGTGATCGAGGAAGTCCTCGAGCTTTATGCAATGCAATATTTACAAGACATCGAGCAAGTGCTCGACATTATGATATGTGATCGAGGAAGTCCTCGAGTTTTATGCAATGCAATATTTATATGAGATCGAGCAAGTGCTCGACATTAGGATATGTGATCGAGGAAGTCCTCGAGTTTTATGCAATGCAATATTTACAAGACATCGAGCAAGTGCTCAAAATTATGATATGTGATCGAGGAAGTCCTCGAGCTTTATGCAATGCAATATTTATATGAGATCGAGCAAGAGCTCGACATTATGATATGTAATCGAGGAAGTCCTCGAGTTTTATGCAATGCAATATTTACAAGACATCGAGCAAGTGCTCAATATTATGATATGTGATCGAGGGAGTCCTCGAGTTTTATGTAATGCAATATTTAGAAGACATCGAGCAAGTGCTCAACATTATATGTGATCGAGCAAGTGCTCGACATTTTGATATGTGATCGAGGAAGTCCTCGAGTTTTATGCAATGCAATATTTACAAGACATCAAGCAAGTGCTCAATATTATGATATATGATCGAGGAAGTCCTCGAGTTTTATGCAATGCAATATTTACAAGACATCGAGCAAGTGCTCAATATTATGATATGTGATCGAGGAAGTCCTCGAGTTTTATGCAATGCAATATTTATATGAGATCGAGCAAGTGCTCAATATTATGATATGTGATCGAGGAAGTCCTCGAGTTTTATGCAATGCAATATTTACAAGACATCGAGCAAGTGCTCAAATTTATGATATGTTATCGCGGAAGTCCTCGAAGTTTTTGCTATGCATTAATTATCTCAGATCGAGAAAGTTCTGCAAGTAGTGCAATGCAATGTTTATAGGTGTTATGTGATCAAGGAAGTCCTCAACGTTTATGTAATGCAATGTTGCAATGCAATGTTTATATATGATCGACGTAGTCCTTGACGTTTATTCACTGCCATTTCTATACGTAATCTTTTTTACATACAATTTTTTCTATCGGTCAATGGAGCATGGAACAACCATTGATGATTTGGGTACCTGAATAAGAAGGCCATCTCCAGACATCATATGAGCTAAAGACACTCAGTTGGAATTCTCTTCACTCTGTCAAGGGAGCTTGGAGCAACCATCGTTGATGTTGGCTATCTGACCAAGAAGACCATCTCAAGACATAGTATGAACTACAAACTCTCTGATGAACTTTCTTCACTCTGTCAAAGCAGTATCATTGAACCATTATCGATTGTAGCACACGATGGAGAGGTTAATCTCCATACCTCATATGAGCTAAAGACACTCAGTTGGAGTTCTCTTCACTCTAGTAACGTAGCTTGGACCATCCGTCGTTGATGTTTGCTATTTGAATGAGGAGACCGTCTCAAGCATGGATTTTTCAATTCTCTGACAAGGAAGACCATCTCAAGACCTCGTACAAACTAAAGATTCTGTAATAAACTCTCTTCACTCTGTCACAGGAGTATACGTCACCCTCAGCGATTTTAGCCATCCAACTGTGAGGAGCACTTCAATACTTCATGTGAGATAACAAACCTCTGACGGTCTATTCTCGAGAGGTTGCCATTTGTACCCATGGCAACGAAACTGTTAAATACTATATGTACATTCTGTCTCTCATACAGGGCATAAACGTCTTAAGCCCTACTCAATTGCTGATATGCATTTGACTTATCTTACAGTGAGATTCACAATTGAGTTTATTATGAATACAACGATACGACCCAATTTACTGCCAACCCATTAGCATCTTTTGTCTAGTTTCTCAATCCCGTTATCTCATTCGTATTGCTATTTCAATATTATTATGCACAGGAGCCTAGAGGCGTTAAACCAAGACTATAGCCTTACTTTTTGGCCACAAATGCCTCATTTTCATCACTTTTCAATCTCCAATCAAAATCAATCAATTTCAAATTTGGTCATTTTTGAGCAAAATACCAAGACTATAGCCTTACTTTTTGGCCAAAAATGCCTCATTTTCATCACTTTTCAATCTGCAATCAAAATCAATCAATTTCAAATTTGGTCATTTTTGAGCAAAATACCAAGGCTATAGCCTTACTTTTTGGCCAAAAATGCCTCATTTTCATCACTTTTCAATCTCCAATCAAAATCAATCAATTTCAAATTTGGTCATTTTTGAGCAAAATACCAAGGCTATAGCCTTACGTTTTGGCCAAAAATGCCTCATTTTCATCACTTTTCAATCTGCAATCAAAATCAATCAATTTCAAATTTGGTCATTTTTGAGCAAAATACCAAGGCTATAGCCTTACTTTTTGGCCAAAAATGCCTCATTTTCATCACTTTTCAATCTGCAATCAAAATCAATCAATTTCAAATTTGGTCATTTTTGAGCAAAATACCAAGGCTATAGCCTTACTTTTTGGCCAAAAATGCCTCATTTTCATCACTTTTCAATCTGCAATCAAAATCAATCAATTTCAAATTTGGTCATTTTTGAGCAAAATACCAAGGCTATAGCCTTACTTTTCGGCCAAAAATGCCTCATTTTCATCACTTTTCAATCTGCAATCAAAATCAATCAATTTCAAATTTGGTCATTTTTGAGCAAAATACCAAGGCTATAGCCTTACTTTTTGGCCAAAAATGCCTCATTTTCATCACTTTTCAATCTCCAATCAAAATCAATCAATTTCAAATTTGGTCATTTTTGAGCAAAATACCAAGGCTATAGCCTTACTTTTTGGCCAAAAATGCCTCATTTTCATCACTTTTCAATCTCCAATCAAAATCAATCAATTTCAAATTTGGTCATTTTTGAGCAAAATACCAAGGCTATAGCCTTACTTTTTGGCCAAAAATGCCTCATTTTCATCACTTTTCAATCTGCAATCAAAATCAATCAATTTCAAATTTGGTCATTTTTGAGCAAAATACCAAGGCTATAGCCTTACTTTTTGGCCAAAAATGCCTCATTTTCATCACTTTTCAATCTGCAATCAAAATCAATCAATTTCAAATTTGGTCATTTTTGAGCAAAATACCAAGGCTATAGCCTTACTTTTTGGCCAGAAATGCCTCATTTTCATCACTTTTCAATCTGCAATCAAAATCAATCAATTTCAAATTTGGTCATTTTTGAGCAAAATACCAAGGCTATAGCCTTACGTTTTGGCCAAAACTGCCTCATTTTCATCACTTTTCAATCTGCAATCAAAATCAATCAATTTCAAATTTGGTCATTTTTGAGCAAAATACCAAGGCTATAGCCTTACGTTTTGGCCAAAACTGCCTCATTTTCATCACTTTTCAATCTGCAATCAAAATCAATCAATTTCAAATTTGGTCATTTTTGAGCAAAATACCAAGGCTATAGCCTTACTTTTTGGCCAAAAATGCCTCATTTTCATCACTTTTCAATCTGCAATCAAAATCAATCAATTTCAAATTTGGTCATTTTTGAGCAAAATACCAAGGCTATAGCCTTACTTTTTGGCCAAAAATGCCTCATTTTCATCACTTTTCAATCTGCAATCAAAATCAATCAATTTCAAATTTGGTCATTTTTGAGCAAAATACCAAGGCTATAGCCTTACTTTTTGGCCAGAAATGCCTCATTTTCATCACTTTTCAATCTGCAATCAAAATCAATCAATTTCAAATTTGGTCATTTTTGAGCAAAATACCAAGGCTATAGCCTTACGTTTTGGCCAAAACTGCCTCATTTTCATCACTTTTCAATCTGCAATCAAAATCAATCAATTTCAAATTTGGTCATTTTTGAGCAAAATACCAAGGCTATAGCCTTACGTTTTGGCCAAAACTGCCTCATTTTCATCACTTTTCAATCTGCAATCAAAATCAATCAATTTCAAATTTGGTCATTTTTGAGCAAAATACCAAGGCTATAGCCTTACTTTTTGGCCAAAAATGCCTCATTTTCATCACTTTTCAATCTGCAATCAAAATCAATCAATTTCAAATTTGGTCATTTTTGAGCAAAATACCAAGGCTATAGCCTTACTTTTTGGCCAAAAATGCCTCATTTTGATCACTTTTCAATCTGCAATCAAAATCAATCAATTTCAAATTTGGTCATTTTTGAGCAAAATACCAAGGCTATAGCCTTACTTTTTGGCCAAAACTGCCTCATTTTCATCACTTTTCAATCTGCAATCAAAATCAATCAATTTCAAATTTGGTCAGTTTTGAGCAAAATACCAAGGCTATAGCCTTACTTTTTGGCCAAAAATGCCTCATTTTCATCACTTTTCAATCTGCAATCAAACTCAATCAATTTCAAATTTGGTCATTTTTGAGCAAAATACCAAGGCTATAGCCTTACTTTTTGGCCAAAAATGCCTCATTTTCATCACTTTTCAATCTGCAATCAAAATCAATCAATTTCAAATTTGGTCAATTTTGAGCAAAATACCAAGGCTATAGCCTTACGTTTTGGCCAAAAATGCCTCATTGTCATCACTTTTCAATCTCCAATCAAAATCAATCAATTTCAAATTTGGTCATTTTTGAGCAAAATACCAAGGCTATAGCCTTACTTTTTGGCCAAAAATGCCTCATTTTCATCACTTTTCAATCTGCAATCAAAATCAATCAATTTCAAATTTGGTCACTTGTCACCAAAATACCAAGGCTATAGCCTTACTTTTTGGCCAAAAATGCCTCATTTTCATCACTTTTCAATCTCCAATCAAAATCAATCAATTTCAAATTTGGTCATTTTTGAGCAAAATACCAAGGCTATAGCCTTACTTTTTGGCCAAACATGCCTCATTTTCATCACTTTTCAATCTGCAATCAAAATCAATCAATTTCAAATTTGGTCATTTTTGAGCAAAATACCAAGGCCATAGCCTTACTTTTTGGCCAAAAATGCCTCATTTTCATCACTTTTCAATCTGCAATCAAAATCAATCAATTTCAAATTTGGTCAGTTTTGAGCAAAATACCAAGGCTATAGCCTTACTTTTTGGCCAAAAATGCCTCATTTTCATCACTTTTCAATCTGCAATCAAACTCAATCAATTTCAAATTTGGTCATTTTTGAGCAAAATACCAAGGCTATAGCCTTACTTTTTGGCCAAAAATGCCTCATTTTCATCACTTTTCAATCTGCAATCAAAATCAATCAATTTCAAATTTGGTCAATTTTGAGCAAAATACCAAGGCTATAGCCTTACGTTTTGGCCAAAAATGCCTCATTGTCATCACTTTTCAATCTCCAATCAAAATCAATCAATTTCAAATTTGGTCATTTTTGAGCAAAATACCAAGGCTATAGCCTTACTTTTTGGCCAAAAATGCCTCATTTTCATCACTTTTCAATCTGCAATCAAAATCAATCAATTTCAAATTTGGTCATTTTTGAGCAAAATACCAAGGCTATAGCCTTACTTTTTGGCCAGAAATGCCTCATTTTCATCACTTTTCAATCTGCAATCAAAATCAATCAATTTCAAATTTGGTCATTTTTGAGCAAAATACCAAGGCTATAGCCTTACGTTTTGGCCAAAACTGCCTCATTTTCATCACTTTTCAATCTGCAATCAAAATCAATCAATTTCAAATTTGGTCATTTTTGAGCAAAATACCAAGGCTATAGCCTTACGTTTTGGCCAAAACTGCCTCATTTTCATCACTTTTCAATCTGCAATCAAAATCAATCAATTTCAAATTTGGTCATTTTTGAGCAAAATACCAAGGCTATAGCCTTACTTTTTGGCCAAAAATGCCTCATTGTCATCACTTTTCAATCTGCAATCAAAATCAATCAATTTCAAATTTGGTCATTTTTGAGCAAAATACCAAGGCTATAGCCTTACTTTTTGGCCAAAACTGCCTCATTTTCATCACTTTTCAATCTGCAATCAAAATCAATCAATTTCAAATTTGGTCAGTTTTGAGCAAAATACAAAGGCTATAGCCTTACTTTTTGGCCAAAAATGCCTCATTTTCATCACTTTTCAATCTGCAATCAAACTCAATCAATTTCAAATTTGGTCATTTTTGAGCAAAATACCAAGGCTATAGCCTTACTTTTTGGCCAAAAATGCCTCATTTTCATCACTTTTCAATCTGCAATCAAAATCAATCAATTTCAAATTTGGTCAATTTTGAGCAAAATACCAAGGCTATAGCCTTACGTTTTGGCCAAAAATGCCTCATTGTCATCACTTTTCAATCTGCAATCAAAATCAATCAATTTCAAATTTGGTCATTTTTGAGCAAAATACCAAGGCTATAGCCTTACTTTTTGGCCAAAAATGCCTCATTTTCATCACTTTTCAATCTGCAATCAAAATCAATCAATTTCAAATTTGGTCACTTGTCACCAAAATACCAAGGCTATAGCCTTACTTTTTGGCCAAAAATGCCTCATTTTCATCACTTTTCAATCTCCAATCAAAGTCAATCAATTTCAAATTTGGTCATTTTTGAGCAAAATACCAAGACTATAGCCTTACTGTTTGGCCAAAAATGCCTCATTTTCATCACTTTTCAGTCTCCAATCAAACTCAATCAATTTCAAATTTGGTCATTTTTGAGCAAAATACCAAGACTATAGCCTTACTTTTTGGCCAAAAATGCCTCATTTTCATCACTTTTCAATCTCCAATCAAACTCAATCAATTTCAAATTTGGTCATTGTTGAGCAAAATACCAAGACTATAGCCGTACTTTTTGGCAAAAACTGCCTCATTTTCATCACTTTTCAATCTGCAATCAAAATCAATCAATTTCAAATTTGGTCATTTTTGAGCAAAATAACAAGGCTATAGCCTTACTTTTTGGCCAAAAATGCCTCATTTTCATCACTTTTCAATCTGCAATCAAAATCAATCAATTTCAAATTTGGTCATTTTTGAGCAAAATACCAAGGCTATAGCCTTACTTTTTGGCCAAAAATGCCTCAGTTTCATCACTTTTCAATCTGCAATCAAAATCAGTCAATTTCAAATTTGGTCACTTGTCACCAAAATACCAAGGCTATAGCCTTACTTTTTGGCCAAAAATGCCTCATTTTCATCACTTTTCAATCTCCAATCAAACTCAATCAATTTCAAATTTGGTCATTTTTGAGCACAATACCAAGACTATAGCCTTACTTTTTGGCCAAGAGTGCCTCATTTTCATCACTTTTCAATCTGCAATCAAAATCAATCAATTTCAAATTTGGTCATTTTTGAGCAAAATACCAAGACTATAGCCTTACTTTTTGGCCAAAAATGCCTCATTTTCATCACTTTTCAATCTGCAATCAAAATCAATCAATTTCAAATTTGGTGATTTTTGAGCAAAATACCAAGGTTATGGCGATATTGTTTGTAGCCAGAATTGGCTCACTCACATCACTCTTCAATCTACAGTCAAAATAAATGAATTTCACTTTGAGGAAAATACCAAGGCTGTAGCTTTAGTCTTTAGCAAAGATTGGCAAGTCTTATCACCTATCTTACTGTAATCAACTGAATGAAATTCAATTTAGGTCATATTTGGGCAAAATTCCAAGGCTACATATAGCCCTAGTTTTTTTACCAAAAGTTGCTCGATTTCATCACAGTTCAATCTACAATCAGATTGAATCATTTTCGACTTGGGTCATTTTTGAGCAAAATGCCAATGGTATAGCCCTTTTGTTTAGCCAACGTTGGCTCATTTTCGGCACTTTTGAATCTGTACTCTAATTCGATAAATTTACACCGTCCTTTTTGAGGACATTTCCAAAGCTATAGCCTTACTTTTTGGCCAAAAATGCCTCATTTTCATCACTTTTCAATCTGCAATCAAAATCAATCAATTTCAAATTTGGTCATTTTTGAGCAAAATACCAAGGCTATAGCCTTACTTTTTGGCCAAAAATGCCTCATTTTCATCACTTTTCAATCTGCAATCAAAATCAATCAATTTCAAATTTGGTCATTTTTGAGCAAAATACCAAGGCTATAGCCTTACTTTTTGGCCAAAAATGCCTCATTTTCATCACTTTTCAATCTCCAATCAAAATCAATCAATTTCAAATTTGGTCATTTTTGAGCAAAATACCAAGACTATAGCCTTACTTTTTGGCCAAAAATGCCTCATTTTCATCACTTTTCAATCTGCAATCAAAATCAATCAATTTCAAATTTGGTCATTTTTGAGCAAAATACCAAGGCTATAGCCTTACTTTTTGGCCAAAAATGCCTCATTTTCATCACTTTTCAATCTGCAATCAAAATCAATCAATTTCAAATTTGGTCACTTGTCACCAAAATACCAAGGCTATAGCCTTACTTTTTGGCCAAAAATGCCTCATTTTCATCACTTTTCAATCTCCAATCAAACTCAATCAATTTCAAATTTGGTCATTTTTGAGCAAAATACCAAGACTATAGCCTTACTGTTTGGCCAAAAATGCCTCATTTTCATCACTTTTCAGTCTCCAATCAAACTCAATCAATTTCAAATTTGGTCATTTTTGAGCAAAATACCAAGACTATAGCCTTACTTTTTGGCCAAAAATGCCTCATTTTCATCACTTTTCAATCTCCAATCAAACTCAATCAATTTCAAATTTGGTCATTGTTGAGCAAAATACCAAGACTATAGCCGTACTTTTTGGCAAAAACTGCCTCATTTTCATCACTTTTCAATCTGCAATCAAAATCAATCAATTTCAAATTTGGTCATTTTTGAGCAAAATAACAAGGCTATAGCCTTACTTTTTGGCCAAAAATGCCTCATTTTCATCACTTTTCAATCTGCAATCAAAATCAATCAATTTCAAATTTGGTCATTTTTGAGCAAAATACCAAGGCTATAGCCTTACTTTTTGGCCAAAAATGCCTCATTTTCATCACTTTTCAATCTGCAATCAAAATCAGTCAATTTCAAATTTGGTCACTTGTCACCAAAATACCAAGGCTATAGCCTTACTTTTTGGCCAAAAATGCCTCATTTTCATCACTTTTCAATCTCCAATCAAACTCAATCAATTTCAAATTTGGTCATTTTTGAGCACAATACCAAGACTATAGCCTTACTTTTTGGCCAAGAGTGCCTCATTTTCATCACTTTTCAATCTGCAATCAAAATCAATCAATTTCAAATTTGGTCATTTTTGAGCAAAATACCAAGACTATAGCCTTACTTTTTGGCCAAAAATGCCTCATTTTCATCACTTTTCAATCTGCAATCAAAATCAATCAATTTCAAATTTGGTGATTTTTGAGCAAAATACCAAGGTTATGGCGATATTGTTTGTAGCCAGAATTGGCTCACTCACATCACTCTTCAATCTACAGTCAAAATAAATGAATTTCACTTTGAGGAAAATACCAAGGCTGTAGCTTTAGTCTTTAGCAAAGATTGGCAAGTCTTATCACCTATCTTACTGTAATCAACTGAATGAAATTCAATTTAGGTCATATTTGGGCAAAATTCCAAGGCTACATATAGCCCTAGTTTTTTTACCAAAAGTTGCTCGATTTCATCACAGTTCAATCTACAATCAGATTGAATCATTTTCGACTTGGGTCATTTTTGAGCAAAATGCCAATGGTATAGCCCTTTTGTTTAGCCAACGTTGGCTCATTTTCGGCACTTTTGAATCTGTACTCTAATTCGATAAATTTACACCGTCCTTTTTGAGGAAATTTCCAAAGCTATAGCTTTACTATTTGGTCAAATTTGGCTCATTTTCGTTATGTGTTAGTCTCCAGTCAAAGTCTACATGTTTTATCCCGAAATTTTCGTGCAATATAACAGAGCTATAGCTGTAGTATGTGGGCTAAACTGGCTGATTTTTAGCAATTAGTAATATGCAGAGAAAGTAACTTTGTGTGAGTTCGGTGTAATTGTGGCAAGGTACCAAGGCGTCAGCCTAACTTTCTTTGGAATATTTACCTCATTTTCATCACCTTCGAATGTAAAATCAAAATCAATTATTTTTTATGCCTGTCAGTCTTTGGCTAAAGCGATAAATATATTTACCATTACATTTTGGATCAAGCTGACTGATTTTCATCATTTTTAATCTGCTATGAAAGTCAAATATTTTTATATCGGTCATTTGGCCTTACTCTTTGGTGACAAATGGCTCATGCTTATTTCATACTTACTCTATCTGCAGTGAACATCAATTATTTTTTATTTCAGGCATTTTGGAACAGACACCAAGGAAATAGCCCTAGAATTTGTCCAAAAGTGGCAGATGCTCATCTACTTTTAATCTGTAATCGAAATCAACTTTTCTTTATTTCGAACAGAATTCTACAAGTAGTGCAACCGAGCAGTGTTAGATCTTTAGCGAAAGCGATGGTTTGGTGCCCCTATATCCTAGCTTTTCATTCGAATAATACTCTAGAACCTAAGTTCTCGTTGAATGGTTTGTTTTCGAGGTATCGAAGGAAATGAATAAAAAGAATATATCCCACACCTCAATTTTACTTGATTTCAAATTGCAGCATTTCAAATAGAAAAAAAGTACAGTGTATGGATGCTGAATGTTTGTTTGGGGCTTCGATAGATGTTATCAACATTCGAATAAGCATTCTTCTGTAACCTGTAGTAACTAACAAATAACAACACAATGTTGAACGATTGGGTGACGAACAATATTAGAATGTTTGAGACCTCTGATCAGGTCTGTTTTCACCCAAATTAGCTGACCAATCAGCATGCAAAATGGGCCCAAATTCATCTGTGGAACGCATATGTGAGAATCCTGCATGATGATTGGTCAATTAGGTTGGGAGAAAATGTATCTGATCACACTCTAAAACATTTGGTGACTATGCTATGCTGGACAATATTACAAAATCTAGATTGATGAAACGTACTCAGTCAATTTATTTAGATTCAGCGAAAGGCTCTTTAGGAATTTTGAAAGATCGCAAATCATATGCTATGTGAAAGTTTAACCAAAAGCAACGTCTAATTGCACTTTTACAAACCACTGTTTTATGCCTTCTAGCATTAACACATACGAATCGTTCAATGAGTGCAGTCACCAATTGACTAGGTGCCCCAACTTTAAATGAAAAGTACTGCCAAGTTCTCAAATCTTCGGGTCTTTCACGAAGTTTCGTAGGGGCCCCATCGGGACCTACTCTTTTGGGAGGCCTTAGTTTTATGCATGAAAGTGCACACTTTACGGTAGGCCACTAATTCTTTTGGTCGCTTTTAGAATACGTTTAGAGTTGAAAGTTTAGAAACTGAAGGGTGTAATACTTTTTGGATATAATTCTTGCAACTTCAGGTAGCTCTCATTTGCACCAAAGAAAAAGTCAAAGTGTACATTTCAGTAGAATTTAGATACAACCTATCAAAAATCACTGAAGAAAGGAAGGCAACATCAGAGGGATGCAGGGGGGTTGTCCTAAAAAATTAAATGGGAACTGTGTTGTAGGCTACTTGAGCACATCCAATAATTTATCCACAGTATAAAATTTAGATACATGTAAGGTTGTACAAAACTTAAATGTTATTGACAGAAAATATACATAATGCTGCAGTGAAAGGTTGGTTCATAATACCATGGTAGGGATCACCAATCTGGCATACACTGGAAGGAGAGCTGAGACCCCCGCCTAACCACCATTACACCCTAGTTGCAATACTTCACTCCGTCCCCGCCTACCACAAGGATCTGTTACAATTGATTATCCAGGTGCATTTTTTAGTTCTCGTTGGGAAGTTTGAAGAGTTTAAATGCATATAACTTACACTGAGTCTATGTCGAACAAAATCCCTTTGTTAGTATATTACATAATTTACTAATCCATTGTATTACACAATGCAATCAAATCTGTTACAATACTCAATGCTGGCAGGCTTGGGTTTAGGGCACAGAAAATCAAATACAATAGACCTTTTCTCCTCGTGATAACAGCTGTGCATTCTTATTCTCAACCCTCCTCCGCAACTCTCAGAGCACTGTGTGAGACTGCGTGACATCCATTTGTAATTATTACATGGTCCGTTGTCACACTGCCGCGCACTTACAGGCAGCGTACCTGGACATGATATCAATGGCATTTTGTATGATGTCTGGTTGGTTATCGAGCATCCAACTTCTCTTGTCTGGTACCTGGAAAATCAAGGCTCTAAAAACTTGAATCCATCTCGTCAGAAGTTGGAACAGAGAAGCACACTATAGCTCAACAGGTGCGCAATGAGCACAGAATTATTGCTTGCAATAAAAATTCTACCATAAAAATTCCAAACGACCAAATAAATATAGTCCAAAGATTGTAGAGCACTGCTCATATCTGGGTCCTCTTAGGTCACTAAGCAAAGCTGTTAGTCTCCCAGTTACAAACTTGTTGCAACACTGATATGTTCGAGACCATGAGATTGTCATTCTATCAAGATATGGTTTATCAGTGAAAACCTGGTCACAACAGCGGTTCTGGAAGCATAAATCTAGAACTTTCGCCGGGGAGCGTCACCCGGACCCTCTAATAAGTTGCAGTTTTCAATCCATATATTTCTTAAATTCTATCTGGTTACCTCAATGTTGAACTAAAATCAGTATTTCTGTTGCACAGAATAACATGTTGTTGAAGATCATTTTTTTACATGAAAACAGCTATGTCAAAGAGCATTAATGTGTGTAGCATATGGGACTTACTCGGCAACTTGAGACCTGACACCCCACCAAGAAAATCTTTTAGCACCATCCCTGGTTCTGTTGCCTCCAACCCACCCCAAAACTCACAACAGATCTTCTTTAGGCTAGATGTTCCGTTAAAGGTCAGTTAATAAAACACCAAACGGGACTAAAATCAGGGTTGCCTCAGTGCATATTTCTTAAATTTTCTTACCCTTTTCCACAAGATTTGCTACATTGTCCCCAAGAAGACGTAAAAAAGCTATGTGCCATGCATGGGCCTGCATAACATGGTTGAGTTTTAGGTGGAATCGGATCTGGGCAGTTGGCACTATCAACAATTCTTTTTACAGCATTGTCCAGACACTTCACTCTTCTCGCTTGTGAACTAAGGCCACACGTGGCACTGCATGCACCCCAAGCTCCAAGATTCCACGTATACCTGAAGCAAGAAGTCAGATCAGAGAGATAGAAAAATGCTTCCTTATTAAAACGTATTACGAATTAACACACACACATATATACATACACACACACAAACGTACACACTTATATTTATTTGGAGTTTGAACAGTTAAAGCAGTATCCAAACAGTTTACTGACTAGAGAACGCTTTGAATGAATAATTTAGCTTATATATTCCAACCAAATCCATAATTTCAATTGAATAATAAGTTAATAAGTTTACCTTTGCTTACAGTCTTGTATATTGCAAGCTCTTTTAAGCTCTATGCCTGATCCGATAATATCACTACAGTACAAATCCGTTAAAATTTTTTCGCTATTTTTCTCCACGCAAGCTAGCACGGGATGCTGTACACCTGAGATCAAAAATATATTTGAATTTATCTGTATTAGTATCATAAACTGCTGAAGCAATAAAATGTTAATATTGCACGAAAAGGGGGAAGAATATCTGGTACATGTTTTTTTTATAAGAAAAACACTTTTTTTCCTGAGGTTCAATTTTCTTAACTTTTCACGAATTTGAGGCTGAGATTTTCTTAAGATTTTCCTAACTTCTGAAGGAAAAAACTGGCTGAAACAGGCTACTCTGTATTTTTTGGGCCAGCATAAGTCTCGATCTTTGCATGAGAGTTTGCAAAAATGAGCCAATATCAGTTTCTGGCATGTAAAGAAGATGAATTGTAATTTTCTTAGCATTTTCTTGAACTTGAGCCTTGTGATTTTCTTAGGATTTTCTTAGCATTTTGGCCATTTGAGCCTCATTTTCTTATAAACTTTTTTCTTATAAAAAAACGTGTATATTGTGGAATTTATTGCAAAAATCTTAATAAAGAACTTTGATCATCTCTTTAATTTCAATTGACTCTAGAGAAGTAATGAAGTCAAAATAGAGAAAATATCGTCAGCCTAATCTGATTAAGAACAGCTGTTTTGAGCTGAAGTATATGGAGAGGATACAGATAGACTATTAAGTTTAACTTTATTGGTATCAGCCAGCAATTTTGTTCAATTGTCTATACACTTAGCACCTTCAATTCATTAATCACAATGCCAGCCTATGGTACCTTTAAATTATTGCCCACTAAATGCACCTACCACCACCACAACTCTTTGTACAAGGTGTCCACGACTTCACAGTAAACTCGAATCGATCGTAGCCTTCGGTAAGAGGTAGCCTTGCTTTAACTTTAACTTCAGCGTGAGATTCAATGCTAACGGCTTCTGCTGCATATGGATTGAACACCTTGAAAAAGAGTTGCAATTGATTGAAAGCAGGGCAACAAATTAACGAATCAAATCAAATAAGAAAAAGTAAACACGCTCAGATTTTCCTCAAAATAATACTCATATATAAATACATACATATATATATATATATATATATATATATATATATATATATATATATATATATATATATATATATATATATATATATATATATATATATATATATATAATAAGTCAAAGCCGCACTAACTTAGTATATAAATAAAACATAGAGAATTCAAAAATATACTTTCTTCTGTTGTAAACGTTTCGATATATTATCTTCATCAGTACTCTTGAATATCAATATCAATTTGAATATATATATCTATATATATATATATATATATATATATATATATATATATATATATATATATATATATATATATATATATATATATATATATATACATATACATATACATATATATATATATATATATATATATATATATATACATATATATATATATATATATATACATATATATATATTTATATATATATACATATATATATATATACATATATATATATATAAAATGAACAAGAATGAATTGGTCATGAAAAAGCTTAATTATTGAAAGATTAATCATGATATATTTATTAGTTAACTATCTTAAGATGATCTTAATATGCTTTCATTAGACAACTTTGTAAAATTAGAGGAACAAGCAACCCTTTTTATTTTATGTTGATGCTCTCCTATTGAATACGATGTCAGCCAATTAAATGGCATTGATGTAAGAGTATAACATGGCTTTTTAGCGTAAATCAAAGCGAAAAATGGGAGAAATTCAAACAAATATATCATATTCAACTTTATTATATATTAGAGAAAAAGTGGTATTATAGTTATCATCATTTTAAAAATAATCTGTATGATGCAACATTAAAGCTATACCTAACTGCAATGAGGGGAGGGAGGGTGACCAAGTGGTTAGAGCGCTTGACTGCTGAGCAGAACAGCAATGGCTCGAGCCGAGCCCTTCGAATCATAGTTGGGATGCTCGCTCACTGTCTACCCAGCAGTAGATGGGCAACTGGTGGCAACACTGGGAAGTTAAAGGCAGGGAGGAAAGGAACTGGCCACCCTACCTCACTTAACAAACGACTCAGGATAAGTATCCTCTCTAGCAGTCACTCCTCAAACGTATGGAATCGTATATGCGAATACCCGTTACCTTTCACCTAAAATTAAACTATCAGACTAAGCTAAACAAGAAAATATTAATAAGAAAAGGATTGTTATCTGTACCATTACACGACACCCCACACTGCTCAATTTTGGAATGATGAAAACCAGATTATCTGCATTTTCCTGGTACACAACAACATCATCTTTAATTGTATAATTTGCAAATGGCCATTGATTTCCATCAGTATTAACCACATTCGTTTCATTGTCATCATCGATTAAAATCCCTGATGAAAATAATAATTCATATTAGATTTCGAGTGAAATATGAGTTATGAATATAGTACGACTATAACTTAACACTTTATCCAAAAAATAAGACATAATGAGCTCAAATCATAGCTGAATATCATATAGATGATTTTTACCCAAAATTACCAAAGTTTAGACATGATGCTGCAATTGTGGTACCAAGAGCATAACCATCAAATGTTTAAGAGACTGGTGAGGTTTATTTTCTTCCAACATAAGTGACCAATCATCTTGCAGGATTCTCACCACACGTGCGCTGCAAAGCTACATTTAGGCCCATTTTGCATGCAGATTTGTCAGCTAGGTTGGGAGAAAACAGACCTGTTTAGAGGTCTCAAACATTTGGCGGCTTTGCTGGTACCAGGTTAATATTTGAGAGAGTAAACATGGACAATAGAAGTGATAAAAACCTTACCTGGAATCAACCACAGATGCTTTTTCATTTGAATTTCGATATTCTCTGAACCTTCTGGGATAGTATAAACTTCACTAAAAGCTTGGAAGAAAAACATGTGACAACTCATATGACGGTTTATATCAGGGTCATAGCCAGCATGATTTTGTTAGGGGCAACAGATAATCTGAACTTAGCGAGCATCAATCAGCTGTACCGTCTGGTAATTTCCAGTGGTTTCAAAATGCATTGAATTGCATGATCTAGGTTAAATTCTGAAAAATATTGCAAAACGATGGAAAAAATAATTCAAGCGGTCTATTTCTCAGGGGGACACAAAATCAATTTTTGCCCCGTACCACCCCCTGGCTAGGAGTCTTATTTAATCCTTCAAGAACAAAACGCAGGAAAACGAAACAAGATTCACGCTGATGTCGCAGCCAATAACGATTGAGAGATTTATGACAAAACTGTCCTAAGTAAATGTATCTCAAGAGCTATAAGATGCTCAAATTCTTGATAAAAATGTATCTTCCCATTTACAGACAAAGCAGTTTTCATGTTCAAACTGCAGGAAGTATAGGGCCTTGACCTATCAATCAAGGTACCTAGCTTAGTCCTGTTCTGTAGCCTGATAACCAAGTTTGCAGATAAATGAGCTATTAATACCATGTTTCATATTGTTAGCAATCTAAGGAGCTTTCGGTTTCCACTTTTCCTAGTGATGTCACTTACTTTTTGATGCTTCAATAATCTTCTTAGTTTCTACTGATTTACATGATTTTCCATCTCCTTCGCACACGCCACATGCATCGAATTTTTTCAAAGAATTGATTTTATAATCACAGCCAATGCTCTATACACAAAAAACAAAACAATAAGTGCAATTCCTGTGCTTTCAATGCGGTATTTTCGAGCAATACATGTCTTATATATTTGATTAATAATATTATTACCAAACATTTTCCTTGATAGCAAAGATCCAATGAGCTATCTAAATGGCAAGGAAATCCATCTTCAAGAGAAACTTCCGTCAGGTTTTGCTCCTTTGACGATATGCATTTAATCTTGCAGGATGATGATGACAGCTTTGCTGAAAGGAGAGTCAAAAGATTTGAGTAATATATTAATGATAACAGATTATATAGTATTATTGCTCTCTCTGTGTGCACGTGTGTGTGTTTGAGTGTGTGTGTGTGTTTGTTACCTTGTGAGTGTGTGTGTTTGTTACCTTGTGAGTGTGTGTGTGTGTTTGTGTGTGTGTGTTTGCTTGTGAGTGTGTGTGTGTGTTTGTGTGTGTGTGTTTGCTTGTGAGTGTGTGTGTGTGTTTGTGTGTGTGTGTGTGTTTGTGTGTGTGTTTGTTTGTTTGTGAGTGTGTGTGTGTTTGTGAGTGTGTGCGTGTGTGTGTGTTTGTGTGTGTGTTTGTTTGTTTGTGAGTGTGTGTGTGTTTGTGAGTGTGTGCGTGTGTGTGTGTGTGTGTGTGTGTGTTTGTGTGTGTTTGTTTGTGAGTGTGTGTGTGTTTGTCTGTTTGTTTGTGAGTGTGTGAGTGTGTTTGTGTGTGTGTTTATTTGTTTGTTTGTTTGTGAGTGTGTGTGTGTTTGTGTGTGTGTTTGTTTGTTTGTTTGTTTGTGTGTTTGTGAGTGTGTGTGTTCGTTTGTTTGTTTGTGAGTGTGTGTGTGTGTGTATGTGTGTTTGTTTGTGAGTGTGTGTGTGTTTGTTTGTTTGTTTGTGAGTGTGTGTGTGTGTGTGTGTGTGTGTGTATGTGGTGTGTGCTTGGTAACATGCTGCCTAGGATTCAGTCTGTCTATGTTTCCTACGGAAGAGTTGAATTCAATGTTTCATTTTGAGTCATTTTCAGTCCTTTCTCGTCATATTAAAGACTACAACCAATATTACATCTAGGGGTTTTCTGTGTTTGTCAGGTTATGTCTCTATGTATACATGCAT
Source organism: Mastigias papua (assembly GCA_964019165.1). Classification (NCBI taxonomy): domain Eukaryota; kingdom Metazoa; phylum Cnidaria; class Scyphozoa; order Rhizostomeae; family Mastigiidae; genus Mastigias; species Mastigias papua. The sequence continues at coordinate 4,106,988 of OZ025287.1, forward strand.
GCATTATTGTATGCAACCGTCCATCATACAAGGAATGATTGACTATGAGGAAGATAAATAGAGTGCAAAGTATTGGAAAAGAAATATACGTACGCTCATTGTGACTTATGCAAGCACCAGGAACTATATCAATATCATCAAGTGCAATATCACTCCGATAGCCATTACCGCGGATAGCTTCAAACACTAACTGAAATGTTATAACAATTATAAATCAATACACTAGAGAAATTAAAATTAAGCAGTCAGTACTCCAGAATTCAATAAGGGATTCTGTCATTCAACTAAATATCAATCAAAGAATCAATCGGCCAATCAAAGTTCAACTATGCACTCGAACAATATCGATAGCCAATCAATTAACTAGCCAATCTATATATGAACCAATCAGCTAGAAGATTATTTTATCAATCAATATAGTAATTTATCAACCCGAACATCAACGCATCAAAAATGTAAAAATAATGGAACAAACTAGGTTGATTATGAATTTTTACACGTGTTCGTTGCTGTTTTCCTAGCAATAGCTCCTACATCAATCAGTGATATGTCCGGCTATTGAAACACGGGTCAGGACCTCAGCCTCTTTCTATTTTTCAAAGAGAGGCTGAACTCCCTTCTCTTTATCAAGGTAATGCTACTAATATATTAATCACACTGACAAGATGGATTCCACATAGAATCGAACTAAAGCTGTTTCTTCTATTATTTTCACAATAGATCATTGATCTCAAGTTTGCAATAAAAGACGGATGCTTTCGCAATTTTCGAAAGTTAACAAGAGTATGACTTCATCAAAGTTTCGTGAGGGCCTTACCCCTCACTATAAGAAGTGCTTTCCTTGTTACAAAAGCTAGCTTTACAGCACTGGTGATCAGCCCCTTTTCGGTCAGCAAACTCTCATTTGCTATCTAAAGGTTATTTTTCACCAGCACATTCACTTGTTCGATTTTGTGTTGCTTCGTTTTGAAAGCTACATGAATCATACAAAAACATTCATTTACTTGGTATTTCTTGGCACTATTGATTGTCAATTCTTCACGGAACCACTCATTGCCTTGCTGTCCCTCTTTGTTCCATAGTAGTTCCAAAGATCCTTTATCAGTCATTTTGTAAAGTTTCAGACTACCCATATTCATTCCATACATATGGTAATGGAAAGAAACGCAAACAGTGGGGAGGAGAACTGCTTGGCTGACCAATTTTGCCTTTGTTCCTTTGACTGGCTTGAAATACGGGTTGATCCAAGATGCTTCAAAATACACGTATGCACCTGACAAAGTAGCATTAAAGTTCTGGACTGTATTCTTTAGTACAGTGTGTACAATAAAATATGCAACTAAATGGTGTGACAAACAGCTATTCACGGCAATGATATGACATAACAATTAATTGTAACTTGTAAGAAACCTCTCATCTCCTCAAACCTTTTCTATTCGATTTTGAACGAATTATATAATTAATCCTGGAGAAAACTGGAGGGACATGTCCATGGGCGGCGAAGCATGGGGGCTGAGGCTATAGCCCTTCCACTTTCTATGGCAAATATAATTTTACCCGTTTTAGCACCCCTTCATATCACTCCAATGTTAACCTGTCCACTCCAGCCCCCAACCAAAAATGTTGCTCCACCACCCGTAATGTCCCTTCAGTCTTCCCGTGACGCCACCTCTTTAGTACAGATGTCTTCAGGTTGGGAACGAAACACTTTCATTGCTATTATCACTTTTATCATTTATACCTTCTCTCGTACCCAATGTATTATCATTTGTAGGTCCAGTTTTTGAACTTTTCGTTGGGCCTGAAATAAGGAGCCATTTCTGGCGATCTGATGCATCATTTAGCCATCCACAAGAACCATATTCAAAATCGCATGAAATATTTGCATCTTTCACTAAAAGAGAAAAAGTTGTAATAAAAACAGTGTATAGTGTATGGTATAAAGTGTGTGAATGCTAACAACCTTTACTGCACATATTCACTGTATCACCATATCACATTGTATTGCAATGTCATAACCGTACATTACACAATTGTATTGTAACTTGCTACACTTAACTGTGCTATACTTAAATGGAAGGTATTGCACTGCTAAACAGCTATTTATTGCACAGAATCGTACAATACTGTACTGTACAGGAGTTCACTTTTCATGACGATATCAATCAACTTTACATACTATTTTAAAAAGTTTGGATACCGTATTTTTTTGAATAGAAGCCGCCCTTGAATAGAAGCCGCTCTCGAATAGAGGCCGCAAAAATTCTCTTTGAAAAATAAATAGAAGCCGCCCTTGAATAGAAGCCGCCCTTGAATAGAAGCCGCCCTTGAATAGAAGCCGCCCTTGAATAGAAGCTGACACTTGTCTACATGAAACTGTTGTGTGCGATCGCGAGGATCTATTGCAACACACATAACGCTATTTCCGTTCCAACTGTTTAACTGCTGTCTGAACACCTTACAAAAAAGTCAATTCCATGCCGTATTCACAACTGAAATCTTAATTCATACAAATGTTTGCCTTGTGCTCTGAAATCTCTTTTTCGAATACGTTTCCTTGCATTGCAATTGCTTCATATGAAAACAAATGAGTGAAAAATTCTGTCACTCGAATTTAATAGAAGCCGCCCTTGAATAGGAGCCGCAATGTTTTTCTTCGAAAAAAAATAGAAGCCGCGGCTTCTATTCAAGAAAATACGGTAAAAGATATTCCTATTCAAATTACTAAAAATGTTAACACTCACTACTATGTAGGCATAGTCTGCCTGCATTCGCATAGATGCCTTAAAATGATTAGCAAAAAAGTAAGGTAAGGTTCAACTTAGAAGTTCATTAGATCCAGCTCCGCAGATATCGAATGTCTTCATTTATGGAGTTTTTCAGACACTTGCGGAAAGTCACTTGACAAAGAGTATGTTTTGTGCTTGTATCAATGACTTCCTGTCCAAACTGTGCCTTAGTTAATTGCAGTGTTTCAACTGTCCTACTTACAGGTATATCTAGCCATTTTCTGAAGTATCTGTGGCAAATCATGTCTAGGTTTTGTTTTATCCACGTTGCATCTATGTCTGCTATCGTGAGATCCCAACTGACTTTACTGAGAAAGTACCCATTGTACAATTGCAGCTTATTTTTGGATGTAATAGCAATTGATGAATCATGTTGAGAATTCGATTTGTAGTATCAAGAAGCTGTCTTTTGTGCTCACTATTGTCCATGTCAAAGTTAAACCAACCCCCGAGGTATCGAAAGCTGTCCTTTTCTTCGATGCATTTAATCAATATATTGTCAACATAAATTTTTGGCTTAAACTACTAAATAATAATAATCAATTCATTTATATTTTGCGCTACATAGCTCTACTAACGTTAAAAACATATTACAGCTAATCTAAGGCACTTCTAAAATTAGATAACATTACATACAATAATAACTAAGTAAATACATAACTGTATAAAAAGCAAATAGATAGTAGCAAATAGATGCAAACCATTAAGGAAATCTCATTACAAAAATCCCAATTGTGATGCGACTACTCTACATAATCTGCATGTACAGTCAGTACCCTTCCAAATCTTTGTACTCACTAGACCAGACTGCGCCGTAATTGTACTGTACTAAACTGTACTGCACTGGACTGCACTGTACTGCACTGTACTGTTCCGTAACGTACTGTACTAGACTATACTGTAATATAAGGCAGATTACTGCATTGCGTAATACTTGACAATATTTTATCGTGATACTACTTTGCATTGTACAGTACTTAACTACTGCATAAAAATATTGCACGTCACAGTAGTGTACAAATAATGTTGCAACTGACAGTTATAATGTACAACAACATATTTCACAATTGTGTTGTAATGTTTCATTTTAGACTTACAACTGTCATCTTGCATTCTAACAGTGTATTCTCTCCACGACTTTCCAATTATTTGACACTTTTTGTTCCTCTCGTCTTCTTTTGAATAGTTTGGCCAGCATTTCTGACGATAACAAAGAACATCAAAATGCTACAAAGATAGTTCTACTACAGAAATTACTTCAGTTCAGCAGGTAACTGATCATAAAATAAATTGTTACTCAACTATTCAGGATATTTCAATAAATTTCGGTATCAAATAAATCTGATCATTCCACATCATTTGAATAATAGATAAGCTATTCTGACTTCTGTGAGTATAGCATTTGTTTTCATTACTATAGATCTCTGTTTCTTGTAACAGCAGTTTAACTAGCCCATCAAATTTACGCACCAATAAGTTACCTCAAGTTCACACGCTTCAATATCAACGCTTTTCCCGCGACAGGTTCGTCCACCACGCTTTGGCCTATGGATAGAGAGATTTTGAAAGTCAATGAATATAGCAGCGAATCCATCAATAGACTTAACAGGTAAACCTATCAATGAATCTAACAATTGATCCAACAACGGATTGAACAACGGATCTAACAATGAATCTAACAATGGATCTAACTGTAAATCTAACATTGAATCTAACAAGAAACCTAACAGTATTACCTAGGAATGAAGAAAGAAATTATCTACTTATTGATACGATAGAAACGCCAATAAAATAGACAGATGATGCATATTACCCAAAGTTTAGTAAAAAAAAGTCATGTAAATCTAGATCTTAGCACACCCAACAAGAATGGTTAAGAAGTAAAATATAATTCTACAGTTAATGTTGATGAATTCGTTAGTTACATCGATAGCTGGCTTCTCTATAACTCACTTACACAGGGTTGTCGCAATTTCGTGTTCTTCTTCTAATTCCTGCTCCACACAAACCTCTGCATGGTCCAAATATCGTCCATGGTCCCCAATTTCCGTGAATTGCAATTTCTTCCACTTTCTTCTCAATACATTTTCCTTTTATGCACCACTATAGTAAATAGATTATATCATATGAATACCATATAATGGATAACAAAACGTTTCGGTTAAAATCTTCATCAGTACTGATGAAGATTTGAATCGAAACGTTTACTTACAGACAAGCGTATTTTTGGTTGATTCTTTCTATATATATATATATATATATATATATATATATATATATATATATATATATATATATATATATATATATATATATATATATATATATTGTATGTATGTACGTATTTATGTATCTATATGTCGCATCTATGAACGTTCCTGCAAGGCAGAAGCTGGGTTGAAAAGTCACTTACGCGCATACAGTCGCACATTAACAAATTGGAAAAATAGCAAACTTCAGTCAAGAAGGAGCAGTCAGCATGTATGTATGTTTATTACAAATATCATCTCATAATACATCATAATACATACAACATTGTACTTAAGTTTGAAAGAAAACATCTCATATCAAGTTACTTTTAAATAAAAAATGATCAGATTCTATCTATAAACATTTACATGAACTCCACTTTAAGAAATTAGACCAAATGGCTTCTTTAAGTTGGGGGGCCTCGAAATAAACATTTTAGCCGAACAGGCTCTTAAAACCAATGCTACTATAGTCACTTGGTGATCTGTCATTAATCAGAAATTGCCGTGTACTATGTTTCATCTTCTTCTAAATTGCCATAGTTAAATGTTAACATAATATCTTTATCCTACCTTGTTTTTGCCACAGTTTGTTCCTTCAAGAGGCGAGATCAAAGGTAATGCAGCACACCCTGACCATATTGACTTTCTGCACCACAAAAATTCACATGCCCCATAGTAAACCTGAAAAGGGTAATAAGAAATGCGTGCAAGACCAAATTAAATAATTCTCAATCAAAGTAGAATTTGAAGCTCAAGGAGAATTTGAAATGTTGAGCACATATTCAACTGTTATAGCTTGTGGCCGAGTGGTTAGAGAACTTGACTGTTCTGCAGAACATCGGTGGTTCGAGTCGAATCCACGGTTTAAGCTGGAATGCTCGCTCACTGTCCACTCACCAGCATTTCGGTACCTGGTGGTAGCACTGGAGAGTTAAAGGTGGCGAGGAGAGGAACTCTCCACCCTACCCCACTATGCGGATGGCCCAGGATAAGTGCTTTCTCTCTAGCAGGTACTATCCAATGTACACAATCGTATTTGGGATTAACCCTTGTTTCTACCTTTTACCCAATAGTTACATTTTAGAAGTCACTCCATTAAAAATATATCAAGTTGAGAGGAATATTCTGTACGTGTCAAGAAGATCAATAAGGAAATATTTACCAAACCTATTAAATATATCAAAAGAATGTTGCAAGTTTGAAGTGACTTACAGAGCAACCCGTTGAACGAATACCAAAGGCTTCTTTACATTGATCATTTTTAGGAGAGATCTCACCAGGCAACTCATAAAACTTGTCGACTTCATTCTTTTCACTTTCTTTAACCTTCCTGCCTAAACATGGAAAATACCTGAAGATAAAAAGCAAATGTTTCATTGCAATCATTAGGCCAAAAGCTATGAATGAAATAGGTAAGGGGTCAGCCATTAAGTACGTACACCCAAGGTCACAGCATTTTTAACCAATCCATCCACCCTGTACGCGCGGGTATGTTTCTGACTTATAAAAGTCCACCCATTCACCCTTGTACGAGAGTACGAAGTTCTCTTTGATATTTCTAGAAACAGTTTGCCCATTTATAGCAACAGGGTTTCACAAAGCGAGTAAGAAATGCATTACACTCTCACTTTTCTGAAGGAATTGCTGCAAAAGTTTCATTTTGTGCCTTCTTGCCTTCATGTTTCCTCAGTTTGCATGATGGATAGGCCTATTGGCAGAGCACGCCATATAACGTACGTTTTGACCTTTATCGACCCACCCACCCTGTACGCGTGAGTACACTTTTGACCTTACCCATCCACCGACCCTGAAAGCGTACGTACTTTCTGGACGGTCGCTAATGATTGATAATGCTATTTGATAATTATCATAATGATGTTCATAATGATTTCAATAATTATTAGACAACTGTCAGGATGACCAGCAGGACACCGAACACCAATTAGGTTTTCAAAACCGCATTAATAGCTAAATTTTAAACGTGCTCTTATTCCTAACGTGCTTAGGACATTGCATATAGTGAAGGGCAAGAAGTAAATGAGAAATTTCAGACTCCCAATTCTTACGCAAGCTCATCAATTCATTTGTTTAATTTGCATAGATTTAATATGAAAGTCTATTTCATTCTATGTCATGTTTGTGCAGCGCTTATCTGTCTGTATAACACTGCAGTGTACATTGATTCAAATATTCTCGCTAATAAAATCTTCAAGGCAGTTTCAGTACTGAAATCACGAAAAAGCTAATAAAGTTTCAGTACTGGGTAGGAAAGTTTCTTATAAACTAAACAATGTATGTTCTCAAATATTCCACAGTTTTGTCGACGTTTCAACAGTATATCAATATACATGATTTTTACTTCTTTAGAAACCTAGCTCAAGGACTAGTTCCAAAAGTTTCTTATTTTTTGACCTCCAATGATCAAATTGTAGTACTAAACTTTTTAACAGTTCCTTAATTTTCACTGCACATTCAGAGCCATAAAAATGTTACAGGCATGAGGAAAACATTGAAATTCTGAAATTTGCTTTTAATCTTGGCTATAACTTAAGACCAAACACGCAAAGAAGGTAGGAAAGTAGTTTCATAAATGTTAAAGCATAATGCCAAAATGTAAAATTATGAATCATACTGTATGAAGCACTTAGACACAAGCATAGCAAACAATCCATGTGGATTTTTGGCTACAAATGAATGGAATGAGCTTCCCAATTCTTGATTGCTCGCTGTTATAAAAATTTTTCAAATCGAAAAGTTCCTCAGGCAATTTTCCTTTTGTAGCATAAGTTCTTTGAATATCTTGGCATTCTACATGTAGGTTCCTTATAAAGTGGCTCCTTATAAAAAATGGTGTAGTTTTATGTTGACGTTATATGCTGATATCCTTAATGAAAGTGCTTGTGACAGGATTGATTAATGTTGATAAACCACAAAACACTGAAGTGTAAGGTTCAAAATCGTGTGGGAATTCGATCTGCTTGCGGCTGACACTGCTGAAGCTTTGCTCGCTCGGGAGATAATCAGTCTGTCGCTAAAATTGCCATCGATATCCATCTTTATCACTATTATCTCAGTACTAACTAAACCAGGGGTCATTCATTTAGTACGTACGCACGAAGGGGGGAGGGGGGTCAAGCAAATGCGTACGAATGCGTACAAGGGGGGAGGGGGGTTGACACATGAAGTACGTACGCAAAGCAAAAAATTATCAGCTTTTTGCATACATCCTGCAATATTTCCATTTGCAAAGGACCCTTCACAATCAATTAATTAATGAAGTACGTATTCATTGAAATTACTTCTAGTACAGGGGTGTCAAACATACGGCCCGCAGGCCGAATCCGACAATGTGGCCCCTAGGAATTTTGAATAAACTGAAACCTAGCGATATTTTTCCCATTATAATAGCGGCATTTACTAGTGGCATTTACAAGGCTGAACACCCAGTTTTTCGCCGTTTTCTAGGGTGCCAGATAGGAAAAATGCGATGAGTTATGTATATTTGAAAGCCCCCTATTACCTACCCCTCTCAGGCTCCGTCAACCTACCAGGCCATTGTGGCGCCATATTATACCCTACGTGGCCATGTGTTTGAACAGTATTATAGATTTTTCATGAAATACATTTGAAGTGATCATTTTAATGTCTCGTGAAAGCTTGAAAAGTCTTTCTCCGTGGTTTCAGATGCCTAGAAACTTTTTTTTAGAGATGGGGGGTGGGTCGACAACCAAGAGTATGTACGCAAAAGGGGGGGTGAGTATCAAGCGTACGTGTGCGTACGAGGGGGGAGGGGGGTCAAATTTTAGCCAATTTAGAGCGTACGTACTAATTGAATGACCCCCAGAGGCAAAAATTACCGGGGCTTCGGGGAAGGCTTCAGCCCCTTCAGTCACGTTGTTGTCGGAAAATCGAAAATTTTTAATGAGAATTCAGGATTTTTGAATCATCATAAACTACATCTCTTAATAAAAATGTGTTCTTCATGTGTGCCAGTTTTTCCAGACCCCAATGACGCTTTATGGTGTCGTTCTCTGTTTTCTTGTCTGACAATCACCTGAGTCCTCGCCACAAAGAATAACTCGAAATTCGTCCTTTGGCCTAAAAATTTGTGTATAGAAGGCCAAGGAGTAATGATAGATGTTTCTGTAGCGAATCGGGTTTATCTTTGTCGTTTATAATTCATTCATTGTAGTCATCGCTCGTTGTGTTATACGTTTAAATCACTTGGCTGTTGATGGCCATGCTCTGGTGGTCTTGTCCCATGTTGTGTCTGTGAACATCCTTTCTAGATAATGTATTGTGTCTGTCAACGTGTATTGTGATTCATAGTACTGTGTATTGATTAGGGTTAGTTTTGTGATATATCTATTCGTATTTGATTCAGATTCTCATGACTGAAGTTACAGAAAACATCTAGTGAAAGTTCTCTTGAGTCACATCTACTATAGATCCATGCCTATGGCTTAGTCTTAAGAACAGATGTTTTGCTGTTTCAACTGCCGCCACCAAAAAGAGCCCCCCCCCCCCAGCGATATAATATCGTAACAACTGGTGACAGGAGTGGGATGGTGGCAAGCAGTAGATGCTGGAGATTTTGCCGTTGGATTAGTTGTTTTGTTCTGTGACAGTATTTTTTTCATTTAGCACTAAAGTCGTTTGATTCGCCATGCTGACCATGTGGACTGGTATTAAATCAAGCTTTTGTCATACGTTACGCTATACGTTGGTATTATCGCCTTGTTGGTTTCAAAGCTTTTACGAAACACGTCGCTACTGTGGAAATTCTGATGGTTTTGACAAGACACTTATTACATAGAGATACTGTGGGCTGGCCATAAGTGGTTGCGGCAGAAGAGCTTGGGAAAGCCTTCATTAGAATTATAAACTTTCCTTTTTAAAGACATTGCCTTGAAACTGGACACAGGAAGCAATGTTGTAGGCACTACCTTCGCTTGACAGTTCTAGTCTCCGGGCCATAGCAAGTTTTCGAACATTTACTTTTATGTCTTGTGTAGTTTTATTTGAAATTTCGATCTCAGCGCCGTCATCGTAAAGGGAGGGGATGGTGTAACGTATAGGATTTACCTTTGTCATTTATAATTTATTCATTGTAATCATTGTCCTTTTTGTTACGCATTTAAATCACTTGGTTGTTGATAGTCATGTTCTATTGGTCTTGTCCCCTGTTGTGTCGGTGAACACCCTTTACGGGTAAAGTGTTGTGTCTGTCAACGTGTATTGTGATTCCTAGTATCGAGAGTTGATTAGCGATAGTTTTGTGATATGTGTAGTCGTATTTGATTCAGATTCTCATGATTGGAGTTACAGAAAACATCTAATGAGAGTTCTCTTGGGTCACATCTACTATAGGCCCAGGCCTATGGTCTAGTCTTAGGAACTGACGTTTTGCTGTTTCAATTGCCACCACCAAAAAGAATCCCCAACGATACAATATCATTTCATTTCCATGATGTTGACAGTATTAAAAATATTAATGAATTTTCCTCACTTTATATTTTCATATAGTGATCTTTTACTGCAAAATGACCAATGATATCTTTCGTGTTTAGAGTATACTTTTGGTGCCATAATGCTACCTTTCAACTGATCATCTTTGCAGTCGCCATCTTCGCCATCATGGTCAATACCAAGGCTTAAATTAAAAGAAAAGTCATTAAGTAATTTAGCATTGATAAAAATAGAATAAATGAAACAAATCGAAATTGATATCAATCAGAAAACCCTAATTTAAGAGCTAGAAAATTAATAACTAGGAAACCTTAGTAAGTCCAATGACGTAGATTAAAAATGTTTTAATAAAGGAGCTCTTTATGGGATGAAGTGGTTGACAAAGTGACATGTTGACGAGACCACTCCTTTCATAGTTTCGAGAACTTTTAACAGCACCAATATTTTATTGCAAACTTGGTGGAACAATGACGTATATAAGTAATAATGAGAAAACCAGTTCTAGCTCGAATCTACTTGGACTCATTCTATTATTATCATTCATACAGTATACTTTAATCATCAAGCAACATCAGAAGGAAGCCCCTCTTCAAAAAGCAGAAAGAGGCTAATCCCTCCCAAATCCCCTCTTTTATAACCCTGAGTAAATCCTGTTTAAAATTCGAACAAAGCAAACATAGCCGAATTTTGCTCTCAACCAATCAGCGAATTTGTTTACATCAAATTATTAACCAATAGGATGCTTCCACTTTTTACATCCTTTATTTTTGCGCCATTTTGAAGCGGAGTGGCTGTGGAGAAATCGCTACTCACAATGTGGCTATGTTAATAGACCAACAATAATTCACTTAAGCATACACTATTTCTCCTATTTCGGGATGCTGGATTGAAAGAGGCTTTTGAAATTAAACCAAGTGCACGTTACGACCCACGGTCGATTTTCAAATTAACTAAGGTTAAAAAGCTCGTACGCATGTCCCGCTTCATGTGCAATGACATATGCAGTATTGAAACCGTTTTCTTTGACAATTGAACAGCTTCTCGATGTGCACATTGTATACATAGCTGCATATCCTGTAAATAAAATCATCCATTTTACCGACGTGATTCAAATACTCTTCGAATTGTCATAAGCCTCTTTCTCCTATGTTTGTGAGCTTTTTTAGTAGGCTTAAAACTAATCGTTAATTCACTCCACAAGAATAAATACGTAAGATAATGAATCAGAATTCGAAACGAATTCATCAAAATCCGAGAATCTATATGAATCCAAAAATAATCTATAATAAGATTAACTGCAGTGTATCCTTTCAAAAATGTTATCTAATTAATAGTTTGCTGAAATGTATACAACAATAGGGAATATCTTAATTTTTTTTTTCATTTTAGTAAACAAACCATGAAGCAAAATATAAAACAATCAACGCAGGGGACAGTAAACTCCCATAATAATATAATATTGAAATTATATCAAATTGCGATTTGAAGGATTACGTAAAAGAATGAAATGAACATAGAATACCTGAAGGTCCGATTGACTTTCTACGAAAAGAACAAATCTATAGATTAGAAAGTTGTCAAGCGACGTAAAAAAGGCGAATGAACTGGATTGTTCTTGGTACATTTACATGCAATGACTTGGATAATCAAGTATTCATAGCTGTTATATACAAATTGAGGCAAAGATAAATAAATCTTCTCGTGATTAGTGAAATAACTGCAAAAGCCTACCTTGTAATTATTGCGACAAAATTATGATTACTTGCTCGGTTACTACGTGCCAGTGTTGATGCATATGAACAGGCATTTTTTATACTCGCATCAGGGTCATTCTCAAATATGCGAAATGATCTCTAAAACAAAACTTTGACTCGTCCATAAAGAATGCAATTAGTTCTTCATATGTTGTATAATACAGTATTACTGTTCAAACAACTGAGCTCCTAGGTTTGACTGTGAGTTCCAAATTATTTTGAAGTGGTCCTAAAAATTGCTTTTTTCATCAAAAAATTGAACCATTTACTACGAGTACATTCATAAAAATTCCAACAGTAAGAAAGCTGTCCCTCTAAAAAGTAATGCACTCAGTGGCGTAGGGTGCCCCAACCCGATAACTGGGGTTGTAAAGGAATTCTTTGCCGACAGAAGCTTTAGCAAAATTAGTGATTTACCCGACAGGACCCTTCTTTAAAATGACGACTTGCTTAGATATTCAGAGCTATGAATCATGGTCAGTGATTACGTCTGGGGGGTAGATAATCTCTTATGGTGGCATAGGAGGACCCACCATGCTTGGGTCGGACGCAACAGAATAATTTTGAAGATTTTTCTCTAGAATGGCTTAAAGCCATCTCCCAGATTAAAATGTGACAGAGCAGATTTACCATATGTGTATTAAATCATGTAGATTTACTGATAAAGCTCTATATCACATGACTTTACCTACTAAGTCTCAAAGTTGGAGGGTGTCGTACCTCCCACATCCCCCACAAGCTACGTCCCTGAATGTACCAGAGTTTTTACAGTTAATATTTTACCTGGTTTTCTTCCATAAGGAAAATCTTTGTGAGGATTATGTTTATTTTTATTCCAAGGCTTTTATCCTGAAAAATTTGCGACACCTGAAATAGGAAATAAATGTATACTGATGGCCTGATAGATGGTTGCGTCTGAACTATATGCATTTGTATGTTAATTCAGAGGAAAACAACTTCTACAAAGTGGTACATGACTGTCATTCGTAAGGTTTGTGTGTCAGCCTGATTGTACCCTTGATCTCTGGGCTTGAACGTGTGGCTCAATGAACTCAAATCGTAACACTTTTGTAGCTCATAATTAACACTCTGAGGGGATACATTTCCAGTCACCAGGGTTCCATTCCTCCTTACTGAACAACTGAGATGAACGATGTAAAAACAAACTAAGAATGATTTATAATCAAGGCAGTCATGATTAATCGGTACAAAAACAAAGGATATGTTATGCTTTAACTGTTAAAAACTCCCCTTTAACACAATTTGCCATATGAAGTTCATCCATCTGATATATGTGGTTGTGTTTTGAAGGGTGAATGCAGGACAATGGACTTCATATCAAAGGACGTAACAGCCATTATGTAACTGGACATCGTGAACGCGATTACATAATGTGATTACGTCAACGAGTGCAGGTAGATATAAGTACATAAACGTGACAAGAACTTACAGTACTCATAATCGTCTTGATAAGCTTCTTTGACTTCCTTTTTCCATGATAATTTGTAACAGTTTCATCTGCTATGACCATAATCCTAAGGTACTTTTCTGGTACCTTGTAAAAGTTCCTTAGCTTTCTCTCGAGGAAATCTACCATATGTTAATGAAATAGACTATTCATATTTAGATTTAAAGAGGAAATGGCTATATTATTTAATTTGTGACAGATACATAAGGTAAGAAAGACATGTATCTTAATTATTTCAGGACTGCTCCTCTGTCAGTTAATCGTGGTAAGAGCTCTACATGAAAAGCAAAGTTGTGGAAAATCTAATGAAAAGATTCATAATTGAAGAAAGTAAACCGAGAAAGCCAAACTTAGATTTACTCACAGGGTCTTTTGATTCTTAAATCTAAGAATTTATTGCTACTTTTGCCACGCACTTCAAATCGTTGTCTTCCATTGGTTAACATGTATATTCCAGTGTCAAGATCCCTCACTTCCCAAACAGTCCCAGAAGATACTTCGAGAGCTCTGGGCTCATTTGGCCGTAGGTCGAACCTTGGTGAGACAAAGAATCCGAAAAATCCGACTTGGTATACCTGAAAAAATTCTGACATTTGTTGATCCAGGTAGACTTAACAGGGAACATGGACTATCATTTTCGTGATCTTTCATTTAGGTAACTAAAGTAAAAATCGTGCTTTAAATCTATCAAAACTGACCAGGCAAGGCTAATATGAATCCATGAGAGCCATTTGGAATCTATCAGATCTAGTTTAATTCAATCAGAACTAGTATGAATCTATGAGAACTTGTTAGATTCTACCAAAGCTATTTGCATTCTACCAGATCCAGGAGTTTTTTCTTTTAAAAGAAACCTGGCTTAAGGCCTAGTAGCGAAAGTTTCTTAATTTTTGGCAACAATTTTTATGTCTAAAAGTTTCTTAATGTAATGAAAAATTTTAGTGAAAACGAAAAAAGGCGTAAAAAAATCCTTTTTAGTGTCCCTAATGCTAGCAAATAATATATACTGTAGTGGAATTTGTTATATCCGTGGAGGAAAACGGGAGTTTCTGAAACTGTGAAAGATGGCACAGAAATTTCTTAACTTTTTCCTTCTTGTTCTAAACGTTTCTTAAACTTTTCCATGTCTAGTATCAATAGTTCTTATCCATAGTATATCTTAACAGCTATTCTCCATATAAGCACTTAAATTCGTTCACGAACTTTTCTCCGTACGTTAATATGAATCTAACTACGCTATGTAGTTATCTGCGGTCCTTCCATTTCTAATGAGGCCGTTTCCAGCACAATTTCATATGAAAGATCGATGGGAAAAGCCATCATCCAAGATTTGCTTTCTTTATAATCACTTCAGCCTCGAATATGCAATATTTGAAATAGTTTTTTCTATAATGCCAAGTTATGGCATTGGTGAAATAGTCCTCGTTTGATTTGCAAGCTTTTTTAACGGTTGCTCAATGTTTGCTCTGCTTTCTCTCAATTTTCATTGGCTTTCCTGTGCTTTCGCAGGACACTTTCCTTGAATTTCGAAGAAAAGCATAAGATACATTTAAAGAAAATATCACGATAGCACTAACAAAGTGAAACTCTTGATTTAATACTCACTCGAACCTCCCTACCGGATTTGTTTATAAAATTGATTTTAATGCTGTTCTTGATGTCTCTTCTCTTTCTTACTGATATCAATGTCTTGTTGTCTAGATAGAAAAGAAAATATGAAAATGCGAACTAGATTACATTAAATAAATAGGAAAAGATTAAACTCAGTTTTTGTTCATATTAAATTTCTAACTGATCATATCACTTCATGGGAAACCAGGACCTTTCACCATTCGACAAAGGACGGACAGAATGGAACCATGGTGTGTTGGTTTAGTAATACAATTTCAAAAGAATAGGCAAGATGGATAGCTGGCAAGAATTGTTTACCCAAGTCTACCAACAAGCACCTACAACAGTAAAAAGGGAGAACTGTATTTGTAAAGCACGCTACACAACAGCAAGGACAGAGTCCTGGAAGTTTCCCTGCTATATCTGAAACCAGATCAAATCATACTAACAAGCTACTGGTTATTAACCTATAATTTGGAAAATAAATGCTATTGGAATCATTGACTATGATTATTGTTCTATGTATTTCACCCGAAGCTCTGGAAATGTGGTGCTACCGCAGAATGACACGAGTACCTTATATGATAATAATCTCGAACAAACATGTGCTGGATAAGGAAGGAAGTTTATAAGCGACGATCAGAAAATGGCAGCTAAGGTTTGTTGGACATGTGGCGAGGAAAGGAGGTTTAAAGAAGCTGGTGCTTGAAGGGAAGATCAACAGAAGAGGAAAATGGGGAAGACACCGAATGAAATACCTTAAGGGTATGGCTGGCATCTGCTACTGGGTGCAATGCCATGGACATTTTGCTATAGGCGGGCTACCACGCTGGCTTCAGACACGTGATAGCCAACATCAGACCCTGACAAGGCACCCATGAAGATGAAGAAGAACTCCATCTGAGAGAAAGCGTTGTCGTTGAGACCTTAACCCACGCTTCAAGTCCAAATGTACTTGTAGAAGACGATAGCAGAAAGCTACTCAAAGGATCATTACCTGGTGGTCTGATTGGCTTAAAGTAGTCATCAAATTTACTGAGTTCACTTGAAACCTAAGTAGAAATCACAACATAGTTATGCATCACATGGGTATAAACTGAATGCTAAAGCTGATGAATGATTACGTTTAACGCTGAGCAATAGGTAAATGGATTGTGTGTGAATTAGATTGTGATGTATAAGGAGTACTTTTGTGCTTTTAGATCCTTTCTGTATTTAACTCTGTCACTAGCGAAATAAAGCATACATAGATAAAGCAAAGGCTGTGCAGTCAATGAATGCACCTGAAATTCTATTGAAAAAGGAATATTTAAACAGGGCTTAAGCTTCAACAATGGCATTGGTGATTTCAACGCCCGTCTTGCTTAAAAGGAAAATAAAACTACAACAAATAATTCACAAATTCAAATAAATAGAACGATGTGGCATTACAAAGTCATTTAAAATCATTTAAAAAGCCTAATTTTCAAGATAGTAAACCTCTGTTTCATCGGTCTAAAGGCCTAATGATGATATTACAAATAGTATAAATAGAAGCTTTAACTGTGACAAGCAAGAAAGATAGATATCAAAATTATCTAACTAGCTGTACATTCGATTGTACGAATAAACAGTGACCATGTTGAATATCTCTTGCTTTTAAGATACATGTTTTTTTCATAAGAAAGTCGCTGATAAGAAAGTGGTACTCAACTGCTTAGAAACTTAAAGATAGCTTAAAGACATATGACATATCGACATTCTTAGAAATCCAGTAATTAATATTGGCAATATTCAATACTGGATTTCTAAGAATGTCGGTAAGTCATGTCTCTAAAATTTCAAGACAATCTCTTTACTTAATTTGTATAGATTCCTTGTGCTAATCTATCTATTTGGATGATAGATTTGTGTACTGTTGTAATAAGCAAGCTAAACATTCTTGCTAAAAGAAAATCTTAACAGAAGTCTTTAGGGCTGAAATCATGAAAGAGCTAAGAAAGTTTCAGTACTAGACCAGACAACTTTTTTTTTATAAAAAAGCGTGTAGTTGTGACATCTTTGCTTTCATATACATCGCAATGAAGCTTCTGGTTATATTATTTATAATTAGTCTATTTGCCTGAATTGGCAATTCCACCGTGTAGTTACCGCTTTCAACAGACATAAAACTTTTCTAAAGATCTGTCTTTATAGACTTAAACAACTCGGCAGTTCGAGTGTCTATTATCAAAGCGTTGCACAGCTTCGCCCCATAAAAAGCTATATACGATCAAGGGAGGGATTAGCTCGAGTTGGCATATATGTTTACCAGGTTCAAGTTTTTCTGTCACTGAAGTCATTGATATTTCTAGTAGGAATCATAACTGGTTAAACTTAATCGTACCCTTTGACATTCTTGGACAGCTAATCCCTTCTTTGGGAACATTAAACTTCAAATCAAGCCACAAACTTTAAGGAGAATTCTTGGCAAACAACTCATAGAAGATCAGTTGGCACTTTCTAGATATCGTTTAGCATAATGATATTTTGAAGTAGGAACTCATTCCGTCTCTGCAGAAAAAGTCCAGTTTGGCAACAATAAAGCACTATACCTTTACAACTATAAGTATTGGTAAATGCATTACATATATATATATATATATATATATATATATATATATATATATATATATATATATATATATATATATATATATATATATATATATATATATATATATATATATATATATATATATATATATATATATATATATATATATATATATATATATATATATATATATATATATATATATATATATATATATATATATATATATATATATATATAACTGAATCAGAGCCGCATTCGCATAATATATAAATATAAATAAGAGGCAAAATCAAAACTATACTTCACTTGAATGTTGATGTTTCGATAAATATCATCATCAGTACTAATCATACAATGATATCTGGCCTGCTTTAATGTAAGCAGCCCCGGCATCATTGTATGATTAGTACCGAAACGTCCACATTTTAAGTGAAGTATATCTTTGATTTTTGCCAACATTAACAAACACAAGAAATATATGCATACGCTAACATATATATATATATATATATATATATATATATATATATATATATATATATATATATATATATATATATATATATATATATATATATATATATGTTGGCGTATGCATATATTTCTTGTGTTTGTTAATGTTGACTCTTGCACCTTGTTCACGAAGAAAGCATCTTTATGTTGGGATTACTACGTTGTTCCATCTGTCTATCATGGTTTGAATACAGTCGGAGAACAAGAAGTGATTTGTTGAGACTTAACAGCAGCTTAGAATGAGAAGTTGATGCTGGACGGTTGTACCTCGATTCCACTATAGAAAAGTTAAGAAGGGGGGCTGTGCAGTGCGCTACTGCCATGGACCACGCATCTTTAAGTGCTTAATGACCGGTGTACTGTTTTTCCAATACTCCAGTTGTATATTTTTCAGTTAGCGTGGTTGTATATCGTTGACAAAGCTATAAACTCAAGGATGAAATACGAGATTCATTCTTAGGTCCATTTTCACCTAAAGGGTGCAAGAAAGAATCGCGTAAACTAGAAAAATAATCAGCTTTTACGCCTCTCTTTTAACCTATCCATTTTTTGAAGAGATAAGCGTGTTCAAACTTTGAGCCCTATCTCCAGTTAAACTGTCATTGAACCGAAATTCAACGTCACAGGGCTACATGCAAGAGGTAGCTGTAATATCATATAGCTATGCATCCATTTATATTGCTAAATACATGTAACTGAGCAACTATAGTTCAGTTTTTGAGAATCAGATCGAATAGAATGTGTGTTAAGAGTCATGTCTGTACTCTGGCTTAAACTCTGAATTCGAATCGGAACACGCCACAGTGGGTGAGAACGAATTTGAACCGACCTTACCTTAAACACACTACCTTCGTCACATATTTTTAGTTTCAAGTTCTAATTTGTCTAACTCTGATAACAACAAAAATCCGATTGGGGGTAGGGGTGCAGCGTCCCATTGCTGTTTCATCCCATTTCCCTTTACCCACTATTCATACTTTTTATTGTATGCTGTTGTACTAAAGGGCGTAGTCCAGTTGTTCGTGCTGTTCAAAAGGGCATGGCCTGCTGAACCCCCTTCAGTCTGCTGTAGTTGGCGACGCCCCTGGATGGGGTTAAACTTCGTTCTGATTTGCTACCAATAACAAAAGAGTTGACCTCAACCTTAAGGCCTCATGGATACAGACTCCTGGGCAATCTGTCCTCTTAGCTCCTCATCTCTCTGCAACACTGCCAATTAGCTTGCTACAACTAGCTTGTGTCAGAGATTTCTTAGCTCAAAAATATCTCTCTTTAAATCAGGAAGATTAAGTTTCTTAAAAACCCAGCCGACCTTTTGTGTTACTCCACCCATGAAAACGCAGAAAAACTCTGGCCCAGTTTCAATTTTCATACGCAATTGCTTAAATGATCCAACAAAACATAAAAAGGCAGAAAAACCACTGACCAGAGGCTCAATTATGATGTCATTTAGCAATCTTTACATCAACACTATAAGCCACATTTACTGCTGTTTATTAAGAGCTCTAGTCAAGGAAACCCCATTTCAGCTTGAAATCCCTGTAAAACGGCAGGATTGTCTGTAAACAGGTCATCATAAAATCCTATGCTAGATTTCTATGGCTTGAATAATTGGCATGTCATCATGTTATCAAGATTACAATATTATCCCTGTTCACCCAAAAAAGAAGTTAGACATTGCACTCACTGAATGGTGGCATACCTAACCTTGATCTGACTGTTCAAATGATATCTACCTTAATGAAGTCTTTAGTCTATGCATAATCTTTGACTAGCTTGGCCTAGTCTACTGTTTACCAACGTCGTTGATAGTTCTAAGGGCTTGTTTTTATTTCGGAGCATAGATCTCCCTGTCCTACACGCATGATTATTCATGACTAAATTATTGTTTATCTAATATTATTGGATAAACAACAACATAATTTACGAACCGATATCACAAATTACCATCACACAAACACTATAACTGTTTGGTCGATATGTAGCAAAGTATATGCTCTTTTATAAGAGCGCTTTCTTGGCCTAGTATTGAAACATAATTACTTTTCAAGATTTCAGTACCAAAACATTCTAGACTTTCTAAGCAAGAATGCTTCAGCTTGTGTAACACTACAAAGACAGGCACGACAGAAAAGCAATGCTGGAATAAATGAAGGAGGGATTGCAGAATCATAAGTTAACACAGCACGTATATATGAATTAATCTAAACAGATGATGGGCTTGCATGAAATTTTAGATTTGAAATGGATATGAGATTATTAACACTCTAGGGCTAAAAAAGTCAGTACTGAACTTTCGTAACTTTCCAACAGTCAAGCACTACTGCCATGTGAGCCACTTTCTCACTAAAACATGCTTTCAATTTCTTTCTGTTATTTACTATGAATTGAATGGACATCTGAATACAAGGAAATAAGTCGCCTAAAGCACTGGTCTAAACTGGAAAGCCGATTGTTAGTGCCAGTGAAGATGTTTTGAGCACAGAAGAAAAGCAATTGAAATAAAGTTTCTAATTTGGTTTGAACGAAACACAGAAAGCGGTTCCATAATACTTGTATACAAGCCTCAAATATCGCCTTTGGGTTTGCCATTTTTTTGAGGTTTTCATGGAATCATATCTATGACCAATGATTATTTCTGCATCCATCATTCAATTATATGTTCTGTTCGTTGCTATGCATATTCATTTATTCACCCATTCGTTCATTCTCTCAGTAACTCGAGCATTTATCACTAGCTCACACTCTGTTTATCAATTGAGTTTCATCTTCCTCGTGTTTAAATCGCCTCTCACACTGATAAAGGTATAGTGCTGTAAATCCTTCCCTCTCTACTATTATTTAACTCAAATGACTTCATCTCATAAACTATTTGTAAAATTGACAAGAACAACTTTGATAACTTGAATCTAAGCTCTACATCAATGCAATAGATATTTGATTTCGTTCAGATTATCTTATGATCCAACGCCCACATACATAAAGCATTTCTTGGACTTTCAATTCAATATCTTTGTTAATCACTTAAAAGAGGATTGAAGTCTGTAATATCCGAAGTTTCCGCAAAACCTTGTCATTCTTTGAGCTCTTTTGTGATACAACTTTGCATAAGTGTACGGCAGAAATACTCAGATTTGATGTTTGCTTAAATTTTTCGTCATAAACAACCAATGAAGATTCCTATCCAACATTTTTTGCAAAAGTTGTTGATCTAACAGCAATTTGGTCACCCATGGAAGCAAGTGAGTCTAACATTTTGGGGGATCTTATCCCCTTTCCAATGAGTGCATACTATTTTGGTAATATCCTAATTTGATAGTAAGAACCCTTGTACGTAAGTCTTACGTCAGCTACGTAAAAATTTTGTACAACTTTGCATTTATTTAAATTTGAACAGTCTTCTAACTGAGATAACAGGTGTGCTCATAGGCAAGGTCTACTGAAGTAGTTAACAGCAGAGTCCCCTTCTATAAAATTTTGCGATGGCACCCTTCGTATACACTGCGACGTAGGATGTATAATATTACATCTGATGTAGTCTCTTTTCCTCTCATATTCTCCCTCTGCTCCTCGAATGCATTGATATCCTCTAGTTCACTCTCCCACAGGCTTGATGATTTATCTGATTGCAATCATTTCGGTTCTCAATATGCTTAATGTCCTCCATATTTCAAATGCATCATCAGGAGCGAGCTGGCCAATCGGGCTATCAGGCAATCGGGCAATCGGGCGATGCCCGAAGTGTCCCTTCCGTTTTCTGCTGTATACATTCGGCAAAGGTCTATTTTATAAAATAATGTATTTTGAGGTGACGTAAAAACGATTATATACTCTTTAGTATTCCGGACAGAGAAATCATTCTAAACACTTTTTGCACTATAGAGGCCCCTAAAACCTAGCCATTTCAATGAATCCCGGACCCTAAACAGACAGCCAGTACGTCCCTATGTATCACTGGCTGCACGCATGCACATACTTAATAACCAAGTTTCAGACTACCAGAACGACATCTTATGTTAATTAATTCACCATACATTAAGTGCTTCACTGAACGACCATTTTCTATTCTAAACACAATACTTCGTTCGCATTGTCGAATTAATGCAGCCGCCCTTTCATGGCACAATGCTGAATTATGAAGAAGTAATCAAGTATGTTTTGAATGTGACTTACTTAACATTAAATCTTATGATAAACGGGGACAAACAATTCAATATTGTTCAAGGGGGTGGGGGCAGGAAGCAGGAAATCAACATTTAAACACTGCCACAAAAGGCAATCAAATTGGATTCAGGGAAGAATCATCCTCTCTTATCTCAATTAATTTCCCCGACGATTTACAACAAACGATATCACTCGTGTCCGAATTTATTTGATTCGTTAATGTGCCAGTAAATTAGATATAAGAATAACCGATAGATGCATCTTTGGATGCAAAAAAGTACAAACCTTTCTGTTTGGGCAAATTTTTCTTGTTATAATAGAGGCCAATGATCTCTTTTAAAGTGCAATTAAAACTGTGAGCGATTAAGTCTGCCTAACGCGTCTTATCAGCTGTTTCGAACATTCAGACGACCCGTGATAATAATTAACCAATTCTTTTCAATCGATAGGAAATCATTTCACTATTTTACGCATACAATCCGTTACTGCGATAAAAGGTGTCAACATACCTCTATTCTTCTTTTTCCAACATTTCTGGTTGATGCCGTAATTAGCAGAAAACACGAAGAGGCGAAAACAGCTATCAAGTACACCATATCTTTATACTTAACGAGTCCTTAGCAACAAGTACTTATATGAGCTCCCAATTAGATTATTTTGCTCTCACAAATTCCTCTGTTGTTTACTTTTCCCAACGTATTATCTGCTTCTTCGTAAATGACCAATATACGCTGCTCATTACTCGTAGGTCAAAGTCTCTGTCGTATGAGTTTGTTTACGCCGATAAAACGTTAATCCATTACTCGCATGTCCGCGGGCGAACTTGTCGTCGGTGTGAGGCCTTCTACAACGTACTTACTTTATGTAACTTGTAAATCGTCGCAAATAACTAATTTTTCATGATAATTGCTCAATGAGTAATTTCCTTATCTTCTGCAACAAAGAAAGCAGTGTATGCAATGCGGTTGACCTCTCTTCAGAAACGAAGAACTCAATTGTAGTTTATCAGAAAGAATCCTATTGTCAGACTGCGTATTCGTATCGAAAAGGCTTCAGAAACGTTCTAAAGTGATCCTCTCGTGGCAGACAAAGTCTAAAGTTGTGACGTGGCCAGGGCTGTCTCTGGATTGTTGGGGGTGCAACCTGCCTCCTAGAGAAAGGTTCAGTCGGCAATATCGATACGAAATGTTACGTTAGCCGGCAAAATCTTTCTGTGGTTTACAAGTGTAATTGTGACTTTCGACTCCAATCTACAAATCTAAATGGCCGCAAAGATGTCCGAATGTATCTCATGTTTTTTCTTTACTACTGTCCATTAGAATTAATCAGAAATTGCACTTGTAAGGCTTGGGATTTTGTGAAGCTCTGGAACTGAAATTATAAAGGTAGTTTTGTAAGTTTGACATAATCATCATCATCATCATCTTCATCATCATCATCATCATCATCATCATCATCATCATCATCATCATCATCATCATCTCATCATCATCACTATCATCATCAACATCATCTATATCCTCATCATCTGTCTTTTTCCTGTACGCCCCTTACGGGGCCTAGGCTGACCCTGAGGTCAGTGTCGCCTTCAAATTGTTTAAAAGAGGTGATTGAGTCGGCTACACTCAATCCACTCTGTTACCCCAACAGTTACTTATCAGAACTGCAGCCTGAAGCTGCTGTGCCTGACTTTCACTGAAGGGGCCTGGTTGGACAGTTTGCCACAGGTCGTCAACATCTGCCCCAATTCTGAATCTTCGCGAAATGAATCACTATCAACTTAAGTCTTAAGGGCAGAGTCTCTCTGTGCCCGCCTGCCACCACGAGGAGGTCTGCAACCATGGGCTAGCCGTTATCATCATCATCATCATCATCATCATCATCATCATCATCATCATCATCATCATCATCATCATCATCATCATCATCATCATCATCATCATCATCATCATCATCATCAACATCTTCATCACTATCATCATCATCATCATCATCATCATCGTCAACATCATCATCATCATCATCATCATCATCATCATCATCATCATCATCATCATCATCATCATCATCATCATCATCATCATCATCATCATCATCATCATCATCATCATCATCATCAACATCTTCATCACTATCATCGTCAACATCATCATCATCATCATCATCATCATCATCATCATCATCAACATCTTCATCACTATCATCGTCAACATCATCATCATCATTATCATCATCATCATCAATCTTCTCTTCCTCTTCTTCTCGTTACTCCACTCACAGGGCCTGAGACTGACTCTGGGGTCAGTAGACCGCCTATCCATTTCTTAAAAGAGGTGATTGAGTCGGCTACACTCAATCCACTCTGCTACCCCCAACAGTTACTTCGTAGAACTGCAGACTTATCCGTTGAACCTGTTGTTCACCGCCAGGGCCTTGTTGGGCAGTTTACCACAAGTCATCAACAACTGTCCCAATTCTGAATCTTTTCAAAATCACTAGCTATCAACTTAAGGGCAGTGTCTCTATGTGCCCGTCCACCACCACGAGGAGGCTTCCAACCATAGGTGGGCATTTTCCAAGGGGGCATTTTTCGAATGTTGCCATTAAATATTACAACTTTCCAGTATCCATATATCTAGATATGCGAGCAAGTGCATGGAGCTTTTGGCTAGCCTTTCTGCAGAAGATTGTAACATGTTTCTTAACGCAAAGATTGGTCTTATGTTATACCGAGAACGTTTTCCTCAGTACTTTCTTCCACAAGAGCTTTACCTGTGTCATCCGTTATTTCATTTCTTCATTTCATTCAGCTTCATGAAATTATTTGAGAACCAATCGGTTAGCTACAGTGCATAATGGTCTAAATGTTCGATGACATTTCCGTTATCTGCGCCATGTGCATAAATGGTTGTGTCATCTGCAAGGTGCAGATCTCTGTTTCCTCAAGGAACATAAAAATACCATTACTATAGATATTGAAAAGGAGGGGACCAAAGACAGAGCCTTGGGGAACTCCTAGATAGACCTCTCCATGTTCTGAAAGTCCCATTTACTTCCGGTTTGCGAGATGGCTATAGATCAACAGCAATGCAGTTTTGCTGAGGTCATGTGCATTTAGCTTTGCAATTAGTAGTTCACGGTTTAGACAATCAAAGGCTCTTGAAAGGTCCACAAATATGGGCCCTGACACCCCTCTGTTGTCCATTAACTTTTGCAAGATTCCACAGTCACAGAAGTGCATGCTGTGTACTATAGCCCTCTCGGAAACCACAGAGAAGTGGCGACAAGAAGTTCTGCACAAATGGGATTATCTTATTGTACATTAGCCGTTGATAAATTTTTGATACCGCTGGAAAGACAGCAGGCAACTGATTTTATAACTTTTTTAAAGAAATATTTCAGTTGAAATGCGCAGACACATTCATTGTTATTATTATTTATAAATAATTTTT
Source organism: Mastigias papua (assembly GCA_964019165.1). NCBI lineage: Eukaryota > Metazoa > Cnidaria > Scyphozoa > Rhizostomeae > Mastigiidae > Mastigias > Mastigias papua. The sequence goes on from OZ025287.1 coordinate 4,133,038, forward strand.
TATACTGTTTTACTTTAGGTTTTAGGTTTCGTGTTTAATGTTGCACTCTTCAATTTATGCTGGACACACGTTGATAACAGCTTTTCGTAAGCTGAAGTGTCTATCCAGTTTAAATATTCGAAATTATTATTTATTTATTTATTTATTTAGGCCTAATTGATCTGTAGTTCCTTTTCACACATACATTCTCTTTTTCAAATATCGAGGTTATGTCGATATTACAAAAAGGAGGATGCATGTATGAAAATGATACTAATAAGTAGGGTAGCGAGGAAACTCGAAAGTAGTTAAGGCAAGATTAGCACATTTTGACAAATTAACTTGCCCGTTTTCAGTTGAGAATGTTCCACAGTTTCAATTTTTGCAAGCCCAAAGCTACACATGCTTGAAAATTCACGAATCCAAACGGCCTACGATCTTTTACTAAATGAATGATATATGGATCAGGGGATATCCATTCTGACCTAAAATAAGAAGGCGTGCAAGTATTTAAATCCAAATTTAGCTAACTTAGCTCTTTTATTGTTTGCTAAGTAAATAGGGCAAGGTGATTAGAAAACAACAAATCAGATAGTCCTGGGGAGTTAAAACGAATGCAATGATACATAAATAAACTTTGACAGTAGATTGCTAGGTATCTATTAAGTGTCCACCTACGTTTGCATGTGAAAGTACGTCACTTGAAGTAGTAGACTACATGAGTTCAGATTTCTTCCACCATGATGCAGACAAAAAGAGCCGATACCCCTGTGTGCAAAGACAAATACCCATGCGCGCCCGAAGACTTCGTATGAATGTTATTAATTTTAGGTTATCGTTGTTTATGATTTGTCATGTAGAACAACCCGCTCATCCAGTAGTGCCGTTCTAAAAAGTTAACATGGGGGGGGGGGGCTGTGCTGTAGCCAATTCTATGGACCACTCCCATTATTTCATTCTTAATTGTTCAAATTTCAATACATACAGCGTTATACAAAAAAGGCTTGGTTCGTACCAAGCTCGGAATTCACCAAACTAGCATACTCTCATTGGATGGGATCTGAGCCACCCAAAACAATCTTCATTTTCACAAAGGGGGCTGAGCCCTTTCCATAGCACCCCCGCTGCTCTACGGTGCCTAAAAGGTGACATCCTTCCAGTTCTTTCTGGATTTCTTTACAACTACTTCACATCTCAATAAGGCTAAGACGTTCCTACTTCCTGGACCACATTGATCCCCATTAATTTTCCCCCTAGATGAATTTCTCTCTATTTCTTGTAATAAAACCCCATTTATTAGATTGGCAAAATAGCTTTAGGCCCTATAAAAGGCACCAAAGAGTACTATGAAAAATGCCCTAAACAATTACTTGTTTTCAATGAAAGGAATTCCTAAGTAACAATCTCAAACATCGCAACTTCAATGACGAAAATACTTTACCAAATGGACAGCCACCGCAATCGATACTAAAGTGTAACCACTATTCAAAATATGACAAGCGAACAACCGGGACCCTCTTTGCAAATCAATAGCATTGCAGCTAATTGTGAAGAAACAAGATTGAACAAGTCTAAAGAAAGTTTGCTGATGACGGTATAGCAAAGTAAAGGAAATTTTTAGCATGCAATTAAGAACATTCGCCACAAAATAACTAACTGACAACATATTCAATTAGCTTGATAGCTTTCAAATAATACGATTGCAGTATTCAACTTAAATTACTGTGTTCTCTTTAAAGATTCTAAATTAAATTCGCATATTAACTATAAAAATTCGGCATCGACAAAAGATTCTTTTACTTCTCTTCAGTCTCCAAAAACTATATTTTGGAATTCTTGTTGTTGAAAACTAAACCTTGATACTGTTTCTAGAGCACTCAATTTCGAACGTAAGTCAAGAAACTTCCAAGAAACTGTTTCATGCTAATATTGGTACCAAATCGTCCAAAAACAAGAAACTTTGTACCATAGTCTGGGAAAGTCCGCAGTGCGCACAAAGAACTTGATCAGTTTCCATATTTAGGTATTTTCCACTCCCGTTGAATCTATTTGGTTATTTATCTCCACTCGCTTTACTTACTTAATTAGCTGAAGATGGGTCTGGTAGTCTCGAATCGTTCCTGGATTAGTCCTACTTCACTCGTCTTTTCTTCTTAACTTGGATCCGTCTTAAACGTGGTTCTTGGATTTGTCTAACTTGTATTCATCTTCACTTGGATTCATCATAACTTGGATTCATCATAACTTGGATTCATCTCAACTTCGATTCGTCTTAAACATGGCAAGTCGATCAAACAAATGAACATCTCAATGATACACTGAATTGTTCACTGCTTCCGAATCTAAGGTGGTTCGGCTTGGTTCTTATAGTCAAATCTATAATCTATAATCAAGCTGCGCTTTCCTTCAAATGTGTTAATGGGGATAATAGTTAATGCATTTAAAGGACTTACAATCCATACATTACATTATCGCCTACCATGTCTATGCAGAAAGCGGTGTAGGTTCGGCATCTACGCCTGAAATTTTTATATCACTAGAATCTATTTCTACGAACTTAGGATGTAACCAAGCCATGGAGCCTAATACAAATAACTGGGCGTCTAATTTATGATGGATGAATGAATTGGAATTGCAACCGATTAGATAATAAATTACTTTTTCGAACGACAAGTCACTAGGATTGAGCTATTACATCTTAAAGATAGGCAGTTAAAAAAACTTCTCAATCTGTGATGAATCAGCTATAGGTAATATTCTGCTACATGTATTGCAAGTATATTTGCTTAGAGTCTAACCTCAAAAATTCCCATTCCGTCTTCATTCCATTCACCAGCTTGCACAAAAGCTTTGGTTTCCCCACTGTCAGTCTCTTTCAGCTCATCCAGCACTAACCTCTTATCTTGTCTCCAGAACAACGGCCTAATTCCATTCAAAATGACCAACAACAAGCCAGCTACATCACTCAAAACAGCCATCCACAGAGCAAGGGAACCAAACATTGTGGCAATGACGACGGCAACTTTAATCGCCAGTGCAATACCTATGTTCTGTATAACAACTAATCTTGTAAACCTACTTAAAACAAGCAGTTCAGGGATTCTAGTGAGACTGTCACTCATTAGGGCAACTCCTGCTGACTCTATAGCCAAAGCAGTTGCACTGGCTCCAATTGCTATTCCAACATCAGCCGCTGCCAAAGATGGTCCATCATTTACACCATCACCAACCATGGCTACTCGTATCCTTGTTTTAGGAGATGGTCTCTGCAAAGAAATAGAATAAAATAAAAAGAATTATTACTACTAGCTATCTCCACAAGGGTAGTAGAAGGATCTTCTCTATGCTGTTACTCCAGGTTTCCTCTCACTCTCTACATAACTGGAATGATTTGCGTACTGACTTACTAAAACAAATCTTGATAGTAATGAAGAAAGGAAAAGCTTAAAGTGTTTACAGTTAGTTTCAGATCCGAGTAGTCAATACAGAGCTGTTACTTTTGTTAATCTCTTCATGAGTCATATTATGTGTAGTGAACACCCTTTCCCGGCAATGTGTTTTCCTAGCAACGTGTATTGTGATCTTGACGTGCCATGTATTGATCAGCGTTCAGTTGATGTCATATGTAATGCGTGTCTAATTCATATTGATCGGTCTTTCGGTTACAATAATATAATAAATAGCAAAGCATAGTTTCAGTTGTGTTATTTCTACTTAGGCCTAGGTCTATGGCCTAGGCTTAAGGCTGCGATGAAACGCCGGCCACCACAACGAACCCACATTCGTTATAATTGGTGACAGGAGTGGGATGGTAAGAGCAGTGGATGTCAGAGTTAGTCAACATGGATGAGTACCGTTTATTGTTCTAATGGTTTAAGTGCATGATTTTGCACCTAACGGGTTACATGACAGAATGGTGGTGTGGATAGCTGTGATTTGAACTTCTGTTCTTCTTGGCTTTTAATATCCTGATTCCTGATGTAATGTTCTAATTCTATTTGTTCGATTCCGATGCCATTCATTCTACTGCTACCCTATGGTTAACTATGATGGTGCTCTTTAAAGTTCCAAAGTCCTATAGAAGACATCCGGTTAAAGTTGTTAGAGTGCGCTGGCCATTGAGCGTTGCAGCGGAAGTGCCAGAGGGAGGTTACCTATCAGGTATAGGATCTTGTACAAACTTTCATTACTGGTGTTTAAATGCATGAACAATATTGGACCAGCTTATTTAAAGGAATTATTGATCAGTAAAAAAGCTCCAAGAACTCTTCGATCAACAGAGCTATCCCTACTTGGTATTCCAAGAGTTAAAACTGAGACATTCGGGAAGAGATCATTTGAATATGCTGCACCTCAAACATGGAACTCTTTGCCTCTCCATATCAGACAGTCCAAGGACATAACTATTTTTAAGAAGGCATTAAAAACTCATTTTTTTGGACAAGCATTTAAGTTTTAAATATCTTTTTTTTCATTGTAAGTACTTTAATTTTTAGAAAGATTTTGTAATTCTAAGTTATTTTGATTATTTTTTGATTTGATGTAATGCTTTACTTCTATTATTTGTATTTATAAATTGTATGCGCCGCAGAGTATTTTATAATATAGGGGCGCATTATAAAATCAATTATGTATGTATATGTATGTATGTATGTATGTATGTATGTAGAAGACATCCGGTTAAAGTTGTTAGAGTGCGCTGGCCATTGAGCGTTGCAGCGGAAGTGCCAGAGGGAGCCTTCGTTTTTATCGTTATTTTCAAAGACAGCTTCGAAACTGGGAGAATCAAACATTGTTGTAGGCACTACCTTTGTTTGCCAGTTTGTTGTCTCCGGACCGTAGCGATTCCTTGAACTTTATTATTTTAGTGTCTTTCTTGGACTCAAGAACTATCATTGTAGTAACTTGTAGCTTTAGGAGAGATGAAAGCGTAACGTATTCAGTTTGATGTTGTAGTTGTGCTGTATTTCGTGTTACTTTAATTATCATGTCGCACGTTTCAGTCTTGCGTTCCTGTGGAGTCATGTTATGTGTAGTAAACACCCTTTCCCGGCAATGTGTTGACCTATCAACTTGTACTGTGATCTTGATGTACCGTGTATTGTTATCGTGATCAGCGTTCAGTTGATGTCATATGTAATGAGTGTCTAATTCATATTGATCAGTCTTTCGGTTACAACAATATAATACACAGCAAAGCATAGTTTAAGTTCTGTCATTTCTACTTAGGCCTAGGTCTATGGCCTAGGCTTAAAACTGCGATGAAACGCCGGCCACCACAACGAACCCCCAATGTCTTTTGTTTCTTGATATGTGCCATTCCCTCTTTATTGACACAGACCACAGACCTCTTTATTGTCTTCTTTCATTCCAAGAACTTGTAAACTTTGGAACACCTTACCTTCCACTTCTTTTCCTGAATCCTACAACTTATCTTCCTTCAAATCTAACATCAACAAACTCGATCTCATCTTCCTATCTAATTAACTTTCCTTTCTCTTTCTTCCTTTGTCAGGGCTTTGTTATAGGCTCTATTGGCCTTTCCCTGACATTACATACCAAAAAAACAAACGGACGCTTTCTACTTTCGAGGCTATCTGCCATCTCAATTCGTATCACCTACTACATCTTCTGCTTTAGACATAAAGCATGGACATGTTCTGACCTATTTTATTTTTAAGTTCGCTAGTTTGTCTCTGTTTTTTTTTTGTTCTAAGTTATCATTCGTACAATATCTTTGTCATTTATCTTTTTCATTGTACAGCAATCCAGGCTAGCTAATTTCAAATTACTTTGTAATAGTAAAATTTGGAATTGTAGTTTAATTGAATAAAATCAACAGTTTCCATTATTATTATGTTCCTATTACAAATGGAATATTTCAAGATTTCTGTAGCAGTCAGCCTATGCTCTTAAGCAACCTATCTGCTTTCTAAATATAAACATTTCCCAAAAAATCGTATAGGTTAACAACACTCGTCCTAATGCCTAGACATAGTGTAGATTGGACCCTACCAACATATAACTAATGTTAAGAATCATCTATTGAAAATATCGAGAATTTCATCATTCTCCAAAGTTAACAAGTCTGTAGCATGGTTCGCGATAATATACATGAATTAAAGTAGAGTAAAACATTCTAAAGCCTAATACTGAGACGGCTCTCTCAGAAAATCTCCAAATAATTTTTCATGAAAGTCAGTCATGGGGTATCCCTACCATAGTAGTCGGGCCCATGATGGCCAACAGATAGGAAGAAATCAAATAAAATGTCAATTAAACACACTGATCTGAAATTCTCTTACAAGGGAATATGAAGAAGAAATGAAACAACACTGAAGGCAAAACAAGAAGCTCCGATTGCATTCATAAGGCCCAGCAAACTTTAGGCTTCTAAGCGGGGTAGCTATTTGCGATTTTTCAATCCCAGAGTTTACAAATCTGGGATTACTGAAACACCTTTGGAATTGAAAATTGAATTTGGGATTGAAGAGTATTTCTGGGCTGGGATTAATTTAGGAATGTGCACAAAATGACTTGACAAAATTCGCATGGAATAATATTTTTCAGAATTTATGGGTCAGAAAGTTAAATTTTGGCTGCTTCTTCACTGCACTCCACGTTTAGTTAAAATTTCACGAGAATGAAAGATAAGAACATAAAACAACCATTTCTTGTGCAGAGGATCAGAACGCATTTTGATCTTCTTAGAAACGATATCAGATAGGAAGAAAATGAAAAATATTCATTTTAGAGTAGATAACATTTGCCATGACTCGCTGTAGTTTCTTATGGTCATACAGTAGGGTATCTGAATAGAACAGAAGTTGCATAGTAACTTTCTAAATCATCATCATCATCATATATTTAATCACGAACTCCCATCAGTTTCGTGTTCAATTGCCTGTGAAGAAATTCCATAAAAAGAAAATCCCTTTTCGATGTATTCATGATTTACCAGCAAAGCCGTGAATATCATGCTATAACTGAACGAGTGTTTCATCTCATTAAGGCTTAGGTTATAAGGCCAAACTTTTGTCGTGCTAAGCTTAATTGTTATTTAATTGTTGCAAAAAAGCGACGTTTGCCCTAATGTTTAACTCCAATTCACGTATATTATTGCGAACCATGTTACAGACTTTTCAATCAAGCACGAGCTTTTCAAAGAGCACGGCAAGGTTCGCCGAACGAAAAGGCAAAAGTTTGGTGTCACGTAATACGCCGCCCTTTTGCTTTTCTAAGCTAAACAATTCCACCGATTTTAACATAAACCAAACATGAAGCTCCTTCAAAGTAACGATACAGTTACCAAGCATCAGCAAGCATTTTACTTTGATACGACAACAGTGCAAAGTATAACCTGAGTCTGCATTCATCACCGGAGTTTTGCAAAACTACATGAATTACCTTAGCGCGACAAAAATTGGGCCTTAAAACCTAGGCCTAAGTCAACATCTTAATACCAGAAACCGTACTATTCCCCAATCCTAGGTATAAGCAACTGACATGCAACACAGCAGAAAATGGCACAATTCAATACGACAAAACGATGCAACTCAAGTGGTAGTGCAACACACAAAGCATAATAAGATTGTACAGCAAAACAACAATAACTTCAGTTATCAAATCAATTGCGGACAAAAAGAGCATAAAACAATTGAAAATAAAAGCTTTTGCAGAACAGAGTTGTACACTAAATGTGGGATCAAACTATTTGCTTCCTGATTTGGGATTAGGCCAAAATTTGTATCTGGCAACCCAGCTTCTAAGCGTGCATTCACCTTCGGATAATACTGTACTTTCTGTAATACAAACTTCCAAATAAGCTCCAATTGCTGAACATATTAAGGCTAGCATGATTCAAAGCTCCCTATAGAAATTCCTTTATTTGGAAGTAGAAAACTTTTCAAATAAATCACACTGCAATACTATTAAAAAATCTCATATCTAACTCCCACCTGGGCATTTCTAATCCATTCCAGTTTCTGCTCCGGTTTCATGCTTGCAATGAAATTCTCCGCACCAGTTGCAATCATAGCAGCTGCAGCAGCTCCACCACAATCCCCCGTCAGAATAACTGAGTTTATACCTAAATTTTTTAGCATTTGTACAGCAAATCTTGCAGTATCACGGGGGGTATCTGCAAGACCAATCATCAGTGAAAGCTGGAAAATACAACAAATAGCCTTGCATTCATACATGGCTACATAAATACAAACATATATATATATATATATATATATATATATATATATATATATATATATATATATATATATATATATATATATATATATATATATATATATATATATATATATATATATGTTTAAACATATACATGCATATATACATACATCCAGTTAAATCCTGTTAAGTCGTACCCTGGATAACTCGCACTTTAACTTAGTCATACTGATTCTTTATGTCCCTTTGGCCACACTACTACGCTGTACTCAGACTACCTACTCTTTTTTCCCCAAATGCAGTTTTTACTGTTCGAAGGTCAGAAAGTTCTGATGGAAATGAAGGTCCAGTATTCTGATTGAGGTGATTTATAAATTTTCTCAATTGGCACAGGAGTGTAAGCTGTTCAGGGGAACAACACAAAAGTTGACAAAGTAGACGCGTGTGCTGCAATCACACAGACATATGAACTTCCAAAACAGACGTAGTCTGGGTAGACAAAAAAAAATCTACGATTTATGATGAAGTCGAAAAAAAACAGAAATTCAACAGGCTATTGAAACGGTTGTTAACTTTTCCATATTTAAAGAGAGTGGAGAAATAGGAGCAATCACTTTGAAGGCGTCCTCTTGAACTGAGATGGAGCTTAATCGCTCCATGAAAAAGACGAATAAACATTCCCAAAAAGCAGTGGAAAATGTAGGCATCATTAAAATTTTAATATGCTATATGGAATATGACTGCGTATTTGCATCAACACTTTGACGATCTTTATAAGTCAGACTTTTCCGTTTTTTTAAGAAAACCCGACTTGGCAAGGGCTTTGGTTAACTCGGACATTCGTCAACTCGGCGTAATATATAAATATACCCAAAATACGGAAGCGTATATGGGACTAACCATCTATAGATTAATGTATAATGAAATTCACAATATTAGTTGTTAAGTCAAGTAGTGATCAATATATCCTAAACTTGAAAGATCAGCTCTACATAATGTACAGTTACATGCTATCTTAATTAATATCATTCCTCTTATACCACAAAACATGGATGGACAATCTCCCATAATTTGGGAGTAGAATGTCCTGAATAAATCACATAGTCAATAGATGTAGCTGATCGTGCAATTCGTGCATTCTGGTTAGTGTGCCATTTCTACGTAACTCACATAGTGTATTCTGGTGTGATAAAAAATTTCACACGTGAATCTCGGATTCCTTACTCCCAAGGGTAGATTTTTGTATCAACACGTAACGCTTCTAAATTTCAGCAGAGTTTAAAACTATATATATGGTTTTCAGTTGACTTCAGTTATTCATGGCAGTTGTATATACAACTGCCATGAATAACTGAAGTCAACTGAAAACTCTCAAAAATAGCAGATGAATTGCTCCTAGGTCCCGAATAAGTGAGGATCATAATAAGCACGGGGACTGGAAAATTGTTCAAAGTGAAATAAGCGGGGGGTCGGAATAAGCAAGAGGCTGAATATTAGTATAGATTTGTACCAATTGGTGCTCATACAAAAAATTCGATAAAGGACACTGCAGATAATTCTCGTTCATTATTTGGGCATGATCATTACATTCATAAAACAAATGTACTGCCTACACAAAATTACTGGTATGAATCGAAGGTTGTAGCAAGTATTGACAAGGGTTACCTGTTGATCAATGGAACAGAATATGACCGTCTCGCCACGATCGGACCATGAGGCGAACAGCCGCTCAGCTTCTATTGGAACATGCACAGAAAATTGTCGAAGCATTTTCATATTACCAACAACAACGCTATGATCACAAACAATCCCCTTCAACCCCTGACCAGGTACTGATTTGAAATCAGTTACATCCGGGAGGCCAACATTAGCACCAGCAATGGCAATTTTGTCTGTGATGCATCCGGAATAATGGCTAACAAGAGCAGATGCAACAGGATGACTTGATTTGATCTCCAGGGCCACGATTAGCTCTAACAATTCATTCCTGAAAAAATGAGCAGAAACAGCAATGAGAATTCGACCAGGAGATGCTCACAGGACTCATACAATTCAGAATACAAAATGATAATTGCTTTCAAATTAAAATCAAAATCTGCAACTTACTGTTCAAAATGTCCTCCAAACTCTTTGAAATTTACAACTTTGAATTTCCCTTCAGTCAATGTACCAGTCTTATCAAATGCCATGGAATTAATCTTTGCCAGTGTCTCCATATCTGTTCCACCTTTCACCAAAGTCCCGTTTCTAGCAGCTGTCGTGATGCCAGAAACGATTGGGATTGGCACAGACATTAACAGAGCACACGGACACGCGATGAGTAAGACAATCAAGGCACGAATGCCCCACAAGTGCAGTTGAGATTTGTAGCTGCCAACCTGAAATTATCCATCAGAGTTAAGATCCAGGCTAAAGTCAAGTAAATAAAACACAGGGAGAGCTTATTGGATATTTGTGCTTGTTTACAAACACTTTAAATCCTCGAATTAGCCCCCTGGGGGCTTATTTTTTTGACAATTTTTGAGTAGAGGCTCATTTGAGGGGAGGGCTTATTCGAGAGGGGGCAAATAAAATTTTTTGACACAGGTTGCATATAAAGATCATTGTCAAAACTCCTATTCTCCATAATACTAAAAGAAAAGTATAAATTTACGCATTAGTCTTTATCAAGATCTTCATCATCATTTGGGGCGGGGGCTTATTCGAGGGTGGTTATTAACAATATGAAGTCCTAGCATGGGGGCTTTTGGGAGGGGGGCCAATTCAAGGATTTACGGTAGCTGTGAGTAGAAAGTAAACCTCACTACGTAAGGATAAGAAAATAGCCCTATGGAAAAGGAAACGTAGGAGCTTACTTAAGACAGAGAGTGTCTGCCAAAGGAATGGCATTTCTCTAAAGAGCCTCACAAAGACAAAGTTCAATCTCACTCTAAGCCCATTTGTGTGCAATAATGAAACACGTCTAGCACAAAATTGATCCCTCCTCCCCGAAAGTAAATTTGCATTTGAGATAGTATATAAAAATGGAAACAAAAGCATGTTCCAAATTGCAATACTATTGATCATAGATATTTATAGAGTTTCAGGATGAAATAATAGACAATACAACAATGACTATGCCTTGAGAAATAATAATACCTTCAGTTCTGCAAGTATTGCAGGAATTGCAAAAACCAGTAATGCCGTAATCAAAACCAACGGTGTGTATACTTTTGCAAAATTGTTCATCATTTTCTCCGTATGTGATGTCTTTGATTGGGCCTCTTGTACCATCTGTGAAACTTTAGAAACGGTTGAATTCTTCGAAGTGCTTGTAGTTACTATCTGTCAGTTGAAAAGAGACCAGATTTCTATTGTATTTCAGCAGTTAAACATAAAAGTCTACCATTTAGAAGATCTACTATTCTCAAATGATCCAAGTAAAATGCTAGCTACAAATTTGAATATCCTAAAACATTTTTGTCTTTATCCTGTACTAAATAAATGCATTGCAAAGAAAATTAAGGTGACGCTGTCCTTCCTATGCTCGACTCTTAAAACCCGTAAGTAATGCCAACAGTTTCAGGAATCCATAAACAAGTTCAGGCGCTGTATAAAACAGCTTTTCTCTCACCTCTAAGAATCCACTCTGAACAATTGTACCACTGTAAGTCTGACTACCTAGTCCTTTTTCAACCGGAATTGCTTCACCTGTTATTGAGCTTTCATCAATGGCCGCCTGACCTTTCACAACCTCTCCATCCAATGCAATTCTCTCTCCTGCACATACCACAATTCTAGTGCCAATCTGAATCTCATCAATTGAAACACTTTTGCCGGTCTCTGCAAGAACTGCCTTATCAGGCAACTGCACCACGATTCCTGAAAGCACACATTAAGAATGGCGCTAGAAAATTCTATAGATTTAATATTATTTGGACCTCTTAAAACTGTCCTATTTTTACCCTTCAAATTCCTGTCAAACAACTCTACGTCTAATATGACATGAACTTCATTAATCTAGCTGTACCTAACTTCAATTGTAAGTACCATATGGAGCTGGAACTAGATGACTAGTGTCCTTTTCCAATGCATGTGGTTTATACACAGTATCGATTAGCTTTTAAAATTCTTATGAGGCATAGAAAAGAGAAGTAATGAAACGGGTACATTACAATAAAGGCACCAACAAAGAACGTGTTATCTTTCATAAAGAAATGAGAGCAAAAAGCTAAGTTTACTCAAAATAAGAAAAAGCTATCGTATTAAAACAAATCAACTTCCTTTGTACTCTTTATTATCCTAACTAGACCCTCCTTATTTTACCACAAATATAGATAAAGGGGAAGTGCAAGTAAATGACTTGTCCCTGAGCATAAGGCTTGAAAGAGTGACCTGATAGCTCAGTCGCAGAGCACTCGACGTACAAAGTCAAGGTTCACAAGATTAAGCCCGCTTCGGTCAATTAATTTCTCGCACTCCTGTATTTTAATAAATAAATTAGCACAACTCGCAATTTTGATATGTTTGGGTGTGGCCCTTAAAATGCAGCGGGCGGCAGAAATGCCCTTCAACGCCTGTGACCATCCACCTTCCAACTGCTTCATACAGCTCTGAAATCACTGCACTTCATGACGCATTGAGCTTCTAATGTTTGGGGGTTTAAGGGTTTTGGGGTTAGTATTTTCTGATAAACCATATCTCTTTGGTTCAGATCAACAAATAGTAGAATATTTTCTGTGATTTTCAAGCTGTTATATTACGCCTAGAAAAGAATAAAGAAAGCAAAGAAAATGATACGTAACATGAAAAATACATAGCAAGGCAAAAAATGCGAAAAATTCCAAAGTTCGGAATATAAGGCTACTAACTTTATTTTCCAAGACTACTGAATGGTTCATAACATTTGATAGAAGTTAGATATCAATAAGAAAGGAGATTGGAAAACTTATAGACATAGTATCTATAAATACATGATATCTATTATCAGAGACCAACCGAGTGCTGAAAGCAAACACACTAGAATATCACTATAGCACGAAAAAGCGGTAAATGACTTATCCCTGAGCATAAGGCTTGAAAGAGTGACCTTATAGCTCAGTCGCAGCGCACTCGACGTACAAAGTCAAGGTTCACAAGATTAAGCCCGCATAGGGCCAAATAGACGCACTATTCATCATATCATGTGCACCCGCATCTGGTTATATATTTCGGTTCACCTTTCGGTCGTTATCCGACGTTTCATACTCTGACGAGTGTCGGACGAAAAAAGCTTTCAGTATGCTAAAAGCCCTTTTTCGTGCTATAGTGAAGTTCTGTAGTACCAACATACTTTTCACACTAGAATATACATGGAATTCCCCTTTCTTCGTATACAGTTATGTAATTACTCCATTGATTCAGATCTTGCCTTCTTAATACTCACAACAGTTCCCAGTTGTCATTGGCGACATTTAACAATAAACATACCGTATTCTAAAAAAACGCCCTGGGAGCTTTGTAAATATTCCATGGTCTTGGGTGGGCGCTTGTTTGCATGGGAGGGCGCATTTTCGAGGGTTAGCCCTTTTTAAGTTCTTCGCGATTTCTCTCAGGTAGTTCGTCATCAAAATTTAGTCTGAACACAAATAGTTCTCAAAGCTAATTAAAAAGTGAATATTGTGTTCAGTCAATTTCAATAAAAATTTCGATTCATTACCAGCATCACTCCCGTCATCAATATCATCATTGTTGCCAAAACATGGACGGATGTCTGGTTCACCCAACATTTATCGTTGTGATTTTAATTTGTCAGCAGCATTTTCACATGGTTGACTTGCTTTAAAACAGTGAGTTCGGCCATCTTCACTGCCATCTAAAACCAGGTATAGGGCCCAACATTTCGTAGATTGTGCTAGATGTTCTGTAGACATTTCCTGCAACGCATTCAATACCAACAGCACAATGGATCTTCATTCTGGTGACTTCAGATTTCTTGGTTCTGTTCTGTTAGCCGGTTAATACCAGTTGATGCTAGCCACTCAGTTGCATTGCTTCAAAACCTTTGCATTGAAGGGTTTTTTCCGACTTATGCCTACGGTTTGTATGTATTCTGAGCATGAAGGAGGCGCTTTTTCGAGGGGGGTGCTTTTTCGAGGGTGTGCGCTGTTTCAACTTTTGATTGCTTTGGGTACGCGCTCTCTCGAGGGGGTTGTTTTTTCCAGGAAATACGGTATTCCTAATAACTTCGATCATAAGAGAGTATATATGATAACTGAACACAAATCTTGTGTGCCATGCAAACTCACCCAAAGCGTTCAGTTTATTTTATTTTCTCAAAGTTTTCAATATGTCGGATAGCTTTGTAACTGAACGTCCATGGCCCAAACGCAGATCTACGCAAGGAAATTTCTAAACTAATTGCATCATTTCGTTGTTCTCCCAGAGAAATTCTGTAGGGAATGTGGGAGAGAGGCTAATGATCAATCAATTTCTCGATCTTACAAAAAATCTCTATTCCAACGAAGTTAAAAATGTACCACCCAAGTTTCTGATGACACGCAGAAATATCTAAAATATGTTTCCACAAGGCATTTGTACAAAAATACTTACATTGTAATTTGATAGAGGGGGCACTTTTTGAGAATTTCAATATCCCTGTTCCTACAGAAATGTATTACTCAGAGGATACTTTTTCTTCTTCTTCTTCATATAGAAAGGCTTTACATCCCCTTTTCAGTTCTATGCCCTTCAAACGCTCCCTACAACCTATCCCCAGATTTTGTGAAGGACGCTTTCTTAGCATTAAGCCATGATCTAAGGCACATATGTCAAACTCAAGGCCTGCGGGCCAAATGTGGCCCTCCTCGTCATTTCATGTGGCCCGCAAGAGCTTGTTTATGACTCTGATTGTATCATTGACTTGAATACTGAATACATAGAGAAGCAGTTATCTAGCAAAATATTAAAGTATGTTCTCAATTCAGCTGGCCCTTTGAGGCCACCCATACTGCTGATATGGCCCTTGGTGAAAATGAGTTTGACACCCCTGATCTAAGGTATCCAAGGTTCTTGTGACGCATCAGGTATCGCGAGAGGCTTAGAAACAAATGAAAGCCTTGTGTCACAGCATGAATTTCAACCGTTGAGTGTTTTAAAAACAAATTGTGATCATCTCTGTGTATTATGAGAAGAAGTGCATATTATGAAAATCAGAGAGCCTAGATAAGAACTTTGTAGAACTCCAGTCGCTACTGGTTTCAGATCTAACAGCTGCTCATTTACCATACAATATTGCAATGAATTTGATAAGTGCGAGCTGAATCAGAGCATTTCTTTATTTCCAAACTGATATTGCTCCAGTTTCAAAACAAGGATATCGTGATTCATCGTATCATGCGATATTTTTAAAATCAACAAAAGTGAAAAAAGGTGTAGTCACTATCGTTATGTTACTATAGCTCACAGTCAACAATCAAGCTACACTAATTCTAAGGTCCCGTCCACACTAGCCTGGCTACCTTCACATTATTCCGTTTTCATTTTGATCAGATCACAGGCCTCTTATTGCAACAAAAAAGAACAACGGCTGAAAAGCTCAGAAATTTTGCAACATTCTAGTGCTATTTATTGAGTTTGAAAGGGTTTCACAAAAGATTATTGGTAAAAAGAAAAGGAATCCTATTCGACAGCCTGAATTCGTTGTTTTCTTCGAACGGGCAGTCAAATGTCTGACGTCAGCAATTTGTTCGCATAAGTGACTTAGTTAACTAAAGGAAAAATAGATTAACCATGAGATATTGACATGCTGAGAGACTTAGAGACTCAGCCAAAACCCGCATTCATGAAGATCTTTTTGGTTGACTCTGATTCCATTGCTCAGCAAGCCAATGTCTCCTGGCCACTTTCAAGAAATTCTCACTTTGGAAAATATAGGAAACAAATATCAATAAATTGCAAAAATCATTCCAAGAAGAAACTCACCTGAAATAGCACATTGCACTTTGTATCCACAATACTGCTGCAACACCTCAGCAACGGCGAACACAAAGACAAGGGTTGCGCCTTCAAGCCATTCTTGTAAGGAAACAGTCCCCGCTACGGCAATCAGCATCAGCATGTTTATATCGATAAAAACCTTCTTCATCAAATTGATAATTATCTTTCTTATAATTGGAATAACACCAACAATAATCTCTGTAATCGCTACCCATTTCAGCCAATCATATTCTCGTGCGCGTGCAACTAATACCACAATGAAAAGCGCCGTCAGAATGCCAAGAACAGCCAACTTTGTAGCTAGGCGTACGAATACTTCTCTTGCCAAGGTTTGCTCGTCTTCATGATTGCTAGATTCCATGATACTAACACCGAGATGAAATTTGTTCAGAATGTTAACAATATCTGTGGCCGAGATGATATTCTCGTCGTGTTTCACAAATCCTACACGACCCACAATATTAACAGACACGGCAGTTATCCCACTACGAGGCTCCAGTTCACGTTTCATCATCTCTGCCTCTTTCCCACAACATATGTTTTGGATGCGAAACTTTGTTGTTTTAATAAGAGGCTCCATCTCAAAGGATGACACTGTAACTCTTGCCTCCATGTCTTCAGCTGGGTCTGGCACCTGAACCTGTAAAAATTTACGTCTTTCATTGGTAGCATCAATTTTTGCAGTAGAGCCATAGCTCCCCATCCTGCTTGATTGGTTTGTTGGTAGAATGCTCCTATCACTCTTTCCGTTCTTTGTTTTAAGCAGAAGGCCTTTTTTCTCACAACTATTATCTTCAACTAAATCTGAAGCACTCTCATCGTCGCAATAGCATGGCGCTTCATCTGACTTTTGGCAGCGTTTCGAATCCTTTTCGCTAAAATGAAAAGACTCGTTTAGCACTGGGTCTTGGTTAAGAGCTGTACAGTTCTTCCTCTTCTTAGAGCCACCTTCTATCTCCGTTATAGGATATGCATCCGATCCTTCGCCTTCTGCAGCACAATCCGTTGACTTCTTCTCTGGACAGCAAATAGGTCTCCCCGGATTATCAGAACAGCACTCCAAACCAGCTTCCAGCTTTTTGTGACCATCTACTCCAACCTTTGCTACACTATCACCATCAAACTCCACAACTGCGCTCTGTTCGCTGCAGTAACTCTGTGAACGATTCGCACTGCTCTGTACTTCTGAATCACTCTTAGCCCAGCTACCACATTGTTCTTTGTCTCCACAACAACTTCCTGATCCACTCTTATCTTCGATATTCTTGCAAATGAGCACTTCTGTTTTATTTTGTTGATCTTCTCCACTCATAAAATCACCATTTCCAGGTTTCTTGCAATCAGATCTTCGTTTCTGATCAACGATTTCACTAACAGTGTCACAACAATCTTCATCAACACAACAAGCTGCCTGCGGAGCTACAATAGCAAAAGCAGGATTTTCAGGCATACAATGACAACTGTCTTTATGTTCTGCAGAGAATTCACTTTTCAAGTCAGCATGAGCACACTCTTCTTCACAACAGAAGCATTTGTTATCAGAGCCACAACAATCTCTATGTCGAATTGAGTGACAGCATGTACCTTTGGAAGCCATATTTTCTATAACAAAGTATATTTCATTTAAAGAGCCATCCAGAAAGTACATAGGCTTTGAGGGTTGGTGGGTGGGTAGAGTCAAAAGCATACTCACGCATACAGGGTGGGCGGGTTGGCAAAAGTCAAAGCATACATATGATGTAATCACTTCAAAGTGAGAACTTAATGCATATTCCCCTCATTTTGTGAAACATTGTTGCTGAAAATGAGCAACATTTTTCAAGAAATATCAAAGAAACTTTAGTACGTTAATACAGAGGTGGGTGGGTGGGTTAAGTCAAAAGTGTACTTGCATGTACAAGGCGGAAGGGCTGGTTAACAATGTGGAGACTTATATATATATATATATATATATATATATAGTATATCATAGATATATTTTTTATTCAGTTGATAAAGGATAGTTTATGCTTGATTTATTATCTATTTGATAAAGGATAGCTTATCCCTAGCATCATTTAGTGCTAAACCAGAAGTTTTGCTGTTCAAAATGGTATGCTGCATCCTAAAGACAAGGAAACTTTCCACCAATGGAAATAGCCTACCAGAGTTAACGAACTGACCTAATTTGTACAGAATCTGTCAAATGCCTCTGGTGTATCATGGCAAATGGATTGAATGTCTACAGTGTGGTTGTAGTCAAAAACCTGAAGTATGGAGTTAACAATGACTCTTTTCAAAGCAACCTACAAACTGTCACTTAAGACTGAATCATGGAAATCATAGAAATTGAAGGCTCATTTTTACCTTTACTTCAAAGAATTCTTCTTTTTGGTGATCACTGTTGTATACTCTGAAAATAAAGCATGCATGCTATTATGGACAGATAATCAAGGTCAACTATGAATACATATGAAGCTTGGCAAGATCAACAACAGAAGTTAAATAATGAAAACCAAAACTAAAAACATAAATGCCATAAAACCAAACTTCCCAAACCCTATTAGTCTACAAGCTGCATACACTAACATTCAGATGAGATATTGAGGGCCACAAGATACTAATGAAAGAGATGTATTAAGGGAAAGGAGCCATATTGAAGATGAGCTGTGGCATAGCTGTCTCTGACATAATGAATTAATTAATGTCATCATCAAAACTTATCACAGTACCTTAGAATAATGTAGAATTTTACTTTTGAAATACTGATCCTAAACATTCAACAGTAAATAATATAATTCCATAACAAAATATTTCTTAAATAATCTTACACGGCTTCATCCATATGTCTGTTAACTTCACATTGCTTGAAATATATGTTATATTACTATGATGTCATAACTTTTGCAGGTAAAGGCAACAATGTTTAGGAAGAATGAAGAGTGAAGGTGCAAGAAAATAACTAACATGAGTGCGATATTCCCTATGGGTGACTTGTGATCTTGCATCTTCACTTTTAATAATCTTTGTATTGCTCAACATTCATTTGATTTTTTGCAAAGTCTTAAGCACAAATAGCTATTATTTGACATGTGGTAACATTTGCTATATGTTGATTCATCCATGATGATTCAAGTGAGCAAGTACCAACTACATCCCAATGGGAATAGTCTGCTTTAACTATCCATAATCAGCAAAATGTTCTACAGTTTGGAGTACACGGTTTTCAGTTAGTTTACTCCTTCTCTAAAACAGCCACTTGAAAATTGGCAGCATATATAACTCTTATCTGTCACTCCACCAATCTAACACAACAACTTAAATATAACAAACCTTTACTGATAAACTGAGATTCAGGATGTAGGGTATTTGAGTTAATAACAACTGCTGGTTTGCTTCACATACTTGCCAGAAATATACAAGAACTTCATTGAGAAACTTCTTCACGAAATGTATGACACACTGTCATCTGGCAGCATGTGTATGGCTCTGAGAGACAAATACTTTCTGTGCTTGTAAATGAAGCACCAAATTCATCTTAGCCCATCTCACAAACAATCTAAATCCAACAATCACCCTACAGCCACCTTGCACCAAAAAGCTGCTACTTTAGAAGTTAATACATCACATCAGAATATTTATTCACAAATATATGAATGGTTCTTATTTGAGAGTATTATAAAGCTATGGGTTGCCCATAGCCCTCACAAAGCGAAATGGATGTCAGAAAATTATAGCAGAATTTCTAACTGGTAAAATAGTAACAGTTGATATTATTGACACATAATCCATTTGGTGTGATATGTTAATGAAGACAATAACTGACAGAGGCACCAGCAGCACAAAGTGTTAGAATCATGAAATAAGTATCTAATTATATACAACAATGAAAGCATTACTTAAGTTGGGGCATTTGCATTGTGTCTAAATAAGGTGAACTGTCTACCTAACAATACTGTGCAGACTGTAGGCTTATGGAAATTGATGCTACAAATATACTGACTTTGTTTAAATAAGAGGCCCCTACACACACATATATACATATACAATACCTTGCTGAACATGGCAGCTTTTGCCAGTCAAGGGCCTACCCCTTGAGGATTTACACAACAAAATTATCACAATGTAGGGGCTTCTACCATCTCAATTTAGGCTGGACAATACTCATCATTCACTCAATTTCAAACTAAAGCAACCATTTTGACACTGTTGAGACTTATTGCTAGAACGAATGACGAAAGTGTTGAAGGGATGCTGGTAAATGTTTCTGCTGTGATTTTAGGAAGGTGGTGGAAGAAATTAACGTAACAGTAATTAACGTACCATATATTTGAAAGCTAGAGTATGAAATTTTAGCGAGCATAGTTCAGGTCTAAAAGTGCCAGTGAATGCTATTGTAAGCTATCTTTTGTCATCTGGAAGAAAAAGCTTGTAGTTCAAAAAGCAATTTCAGCTGAGTGATCTTTGGAGATTCTCCTTATGTATATAAAATAAATTGGGCATGTCAACAATGGAACTAGCAGTACTTTAAGACCTTTATTGCTATATCCAAAATGTTTGGTTTTAGATAGTTCCTACAAGACTAATTGTACAGCCCATACTCATGAAGTAACTGCAAGTATGGAAGTTTAAAAAATAACATGATTCTTGTTATTGCAATGCATATCTCACCTGGAATATATCATATTTAAATGGAGAGAGCAGCACAGCAAAAATTTTCTGTGCAAACTTTAAGTCCAATATATTTTGTCATTAACCATGTTGAAATATGTATTATTTTGTCAGAAAATATGTATTGCTATATTCATTTCTTCTACAACCTTCCTAAAATCACTGCCCAAACATCTATAGCACTCTTTCAACACTTTTGCTAATTTTTCTGTCAATAATTCTCAACGATGGTATAAACTTTGTTTCGATTTGAAATTTATTAAATGATGAATTTATTTTCCCATCTACATGAAGACAGTAGAAGCCTCTATGTTGTGATAATTTTATTGAGTAAATTCTCAAGGATAGGCCCTTGACCACTGAACCCATGCCTAAAGAGCTAGTTGATCTATTAGAAAGGATAGACACAGCAGCTTGTGAGTTCAGGAATAAGAACTGCTTGAATAAAATAAGACCAAAAATGGAACTTCCTTGTCTCACTATCCTATTTAGGGTTAAGGCAGTTTGGGGGTGTGATTCCCTCGACTGGAAACTCTAGAGAAATTTAAAGGAGATCAAAATCATTTGGACATAAACTTAAGTCCAGTCCAACTTGATAATTGACAGATGGCTACTACATTCAAGGGGTCATGCTACAAATACTTCAAAAAGCCTGAAAATCTAGACTCTCTCTCTGTCTCTTTCTTTCTTTTTTTCTTTAGAAATTGATGACAAATATTGCAAGTAGGCATTCTTTTAATTTTGGCATGTCCACACCAGCCCTATGGGTTGACCCAAACATGACCTGTATTAGCAACTATTTCATGCATATAGGCACTTTCTTCATAAGAATAAAATCTATGAAAAGATTAAGCCTCAAAGTCCCCAAAACGTTAAGGATAAAGCAATGCGCAAGCTTCACCAAGGCTTTGATTGTTTGGCTATTTGAGTCTTCTTTAGAAAACAAAACAAGTGTGACCTTCACTTACCAGGCCAATAAGTCATTATAGTATTATGCAACACACGAACTCTTCATGGAGTGTTCACTACACACTCTAATATAAGAATATTGCTATACGATCACTAATACTCAAAACCAATAAACGTTAAAAATAATCTACGAATAACCTTCGGCTCAACATAAAAAATTTCTTAATATTGAGGCTCAGGGAAACGTTAGGTATTCTTATAAAAAAACTGTGTGTATGTACCTTGTAGGCAAAGAAAATAAATCGATATGTAGAAGTAAATTGAATAACAAAATTTGTAGATCGACGCTGTGGCCTCTAAAGGTTGCAGCTCAACAATATTGACATCTTTCGTTTCAGGATACTACAGTTCACTAATTCGATGCATGGACATTTTGGTAATTCCTGTCTTGTTGTTCCCTGCCCGATCAAGTAACAAGCAGGTTACGAGCAGAACGGCCTAGACTTCTGTCCATTTCTCCTAAAACTTAGAAAAGCATTACATGGACACCCAACACTGTCATTCTATGTTGATCAAGAAGCACAATAACACAACTCGATCTTTACCTTCTAGTACAAGTCATGCAGTCCCATATATGTATACTTCAATGAATGTGCGTTACAGTGTCAGCTGCCATTTTTTTACTTCTTCACGTTCAAAATGATGTAATGCACTCAGTTCAAAGTTGCAACTACGGACTATTAGACTGGGACTGGAGGCACGCATAAAGATTGCTAGGTTTGTTCTGAAGTTCGAGGCAGAATAATCTACATAAATAGATGTAAAGAAATGTACTCACTTGTAATATCGCGAAGGTACTCGCCTAGCAGTGGAGGTATGTTGTGGCAATGACCAATGATGTAGACAGGGTGTTGTCTTTGTGGGGGGGGGGAGGGGGCAAAAGAAGGAATTTAGCTATAGAGAAAAGGAAGGTTGGGTGGTTTGGCTAGTACGGTTGTAGTGCCAGATGTTGAGAAGAGGGAGTGAGGGGTCAGAGTCTGGGGGCGAAGTCCTGTAAATCTTAGGGAAGCACCTGTTTCTACCGTAACAGCTCTATTAAGCCCCCTTTTCAAGCAAAAGTTGTAAATAAGCCCCCCTCTCTAGTAAACCCCCTCTTTAGCCTCTGATGCCAAAGAAAGAAAGCACTAACTGGAGCTTCAAAGTATGCGCACCAAGTGGATCTCTTGATGGATCTGATGATGATAAAATCATGTGCATTAGGTATGGTCCATATAAAGATTTACTTGAGCGCCTTACAAGTCTTGAAGATACTGATGTTGATCCTTTTGAAGAAATCCCAGAAGACGAAGTTTCTTTAGAAGATGTACCAGAACTAACAATGAGCCCAGATAATTCTGATGAAGATGAAGATATTGTACTTGACTAAGTGTGTACAAACCACAAACCTACGCAGTTGCTAGTAAAGTCTTGTTTTATAAATCTTGCCATGAAAGTGCATAAGAACAGTTTTCTAAATTTTTTCCTCGTGTTTATAATAAGCCCCCTCTCCAATAACCCCCTCTCTATTAAGCCTACCTCTTTTTTAGAGAGAAAACGGCAGATGAAATCGTTTAAACTTCAGTCATGGGCGGTGGAGCCGGGGGACTGTAGCTGGAGCCCCTCTACCTTTTATAGCAAATGTACTTTAGTACGCGTTTTAGCATCCTATATACCCATGCAAATTTAATCTGTCCACTCGAGCTCTTTCACAAAAATGTTGGTCCACCTCCCCTGTCAATACGCATTTTTACACGAATGTACTCTTGAGCCCCGAATAAACGTCTCCCCTCAATTAATATTTTATTGAAGAAATCTACCCTGGACGTACTTGTTCCAGACCACCAGTTCACTATTTTTGTAATTTTCTTATTTCAGCCTCCCCGTTTATTAGGTCTTTAGGAAATTTTCAAATTCCCCTACTTTTCCAAACCCCGTCTCTTTGAACTTTAAGAGTAGTCTTCGAGACTATCAGGTAGTGGTGTAGGGCTGGAGGCTCAGGGGGCTCGGTCCCTAGTTTATTTTCGTACTTTTGGGGGCTATAACCCCCTTGCCATCCTCTAGAATTGCATTTTCTTACTTCATCTTCCATGCCAAATGGTAAGAAGTTCTATGATTAATTATATTTATCCTTGAGTTTGAAAGTTTCTCCCTGGGACTATTCCTGGAGTTTCTTTTCTCCTCGGTCCCCTATTCGTACGAGCTTTCAATAAATGAATTCGAATCTGAACTTGATTTCCAATCTGTACCTCTCAGTAATTATCTGCAATTATAGACCCTATTCATTCCAAACAGACCGACACAAATTGACATTGTTATCCTTCGTGGCAGTAGCCGTATATGTTGCCCCTACCAACGCATTCTATATAGCACAAACAAAGGTGTCGTGAATGAGAGTGTAGGGGGTGCTAGACTCCCCAATCATAACTTGACAGAAAATTGCAGGTAAATATTGTTCAAATGTAGAAAAGATTCAGGTAGTGGGCTGTGTTCAATGTTAAATCCAGCTTTCTTGTTCATCTGATGCTAAATTTGATCTTATCATTCTAACTCCCTTTCACTCTTGTTGACTATCAATTCTATAGTTTTTCTTTTCTTTCGCTTACTGATTGCGCTCTTTAAGGTTCTGAATGTTTGGTTGTAAAACACAGTGACAGAAAGAGACTGATATCTTTTGAGCTATGGAGGTACCGTCATTTATTACGAGTAAGCTGGACTGAACATCTCACAAGTGATTGGATTTTTGAAAAACCTAAAATAAGAACAAGCGATGAACTGCTAAAGTGCATTGACAGAAGGAAGTCTTTTAGGAAGACGAGGTGATTTGGGGAAAGACTTGATAATTGGAATGGTGTTTAGCATACGTAAACGAGGAAGATCAAAGACCAGATACAAAGACAACATAAAAGAGCTTACAAACTTAAGTATGGTGCAGGTTTATAGGAAAGCACAGGACAGACAAGAGTGAAGACTGAAGATTGTTTTTATTAAGGAAGCCACAGGAGATCAGCCAGGTTCTTTATTCGGATAATCATGATGTATGAGTTGACTCCAGAATATCTGTGTTACCTTTCTCACCTTTAACTTTTATTGCTCCCCACCTATACACGATTTTTATTTTACAAGACAGATTTGTTCGACTAGTACTGAAATTTTCATAGGTTCTTCATGATTTCAGTACTGAAACTTTCTTAAGACTTTCATAGCAAGAATAGCCAAGTTTGCATAACATCACGTTGTAATACAGACAGACAGGCACTACACAAACATAATACTCTATTACATAGGTTACTACAAGAAACTTATACAAATTAAGTACAAGCGAAGACTGTCTTGAGTAAATATTTGAGTTTTAGAGGCATATGACTTATCAACTTTCTTAGGCCCAAAAAATCCAGTACTAGACTGTCTTGATTTTTGAGCAGTCGAGGACATTTTTTCATTGTTTTATCGTTTTTTCATTTTTCATCAATTTATTCCATATACAGTATGAAACATAATTACAATACATTTAAATACAATTAAAGTAATTAACAAATTAACAAAACAGTGGTTAAAAATTTTAACTACTATTTTGTCAATTATTATTATTATCTGATTTAGACAGATAAAAGTGTACATACTGCATATAAAATTGATTGACTAAGGAAGAACTCTCTCAATATTTAAACTAATCGAGAGAGAGAGCCCCTCTTCCACCCTATAAAAGAAAACTCAAAAAGAAATCAAAATACACTACTTTCTCATAACGTACTTTCTTATACCAAAAACGTGTGCTCAAACATCGCTCAAACATCACACGGAAATACATGGATTTTCATATTAAATCTACACAAATCAAGCAAAAGAGATGAAAACTGAAATTTCAAGCGTCAAATATTAACCTTTTTAGGCCACAGAGATTCAGTACTGAACTTTTTTAAATTATTGAGCAGTCGAGTACAGCATTGCCGCCAAATGTTTGAAAACTCTGATAAGGTCTATTTTCTCCCAACCGAATTGACCAATCATCATGCAAAATAGGCCTGTTTTAACATATATGGTCAGAATTCTGCATGATGATTGGTCAATTAGGTTGGGAGAAAATAGACCAGCCAGAGCTCTCTAATATATGGCAGCTATGCTGTCGAGCACTACCTTCTTATAAGCCATTCTCTTAAAAAAAGTGCAGTCTCCTTAATACATTGACAAATCTACGAATACTTAAGAAAGCCTCAGCAAATGGGCAAAAATATTTATCCTACCGAGAAGCAGAATTGTCGAACATCTTCTCGACTGAGTAAAACTGGTTTCATCTTTGAGTGTTTTTAAAGAAGCATTTTGAAGATAATTTTCTGCTCATAATTGTACGCAACTACACGGTATAGTTTAATACAAAAACAAGTAAGAGCCTTTCTTGTACAAAATTGCGTTTTAAAATGGTCGATGCTATGGAAAAGCAAATAGTATAGCTCTTGACAAGGTCAGGGAAAAACTATGTAATCACGAAGGAGCTTGGACACAGAGAGATGCTGCTCTTAAGTTGATAGCGATTCATTTCACAGAGATTCTGAATTGGGGCAGATGTTGACGACCTGTGGCAAACTGTCCAACCAGGCTGCTTCAGTGAAAGTCAGGTTGCAGTTCTACTAAGTAACTGTTGGGGTAACAGAAGCGATTGAGTGTACTCGACTCAGTCACATCTTACAAACAATTTGCAGCCGATCACTGACCCCAGAGTCAGCTTAGGCCGCGCAAGGGACGTAACGGGAGGACGATGATGACGATCATGGTGACGATGATAATAATAATGCTAGTTCATGGTTGGAAACCTCCTAGAAGTGGTGAGGGGGCACAAAAAGACACTGTCCTTAAGTTTATAGCGATTCATTGCGCACAGATTTAGAACTGGGGCAGATGTTGATGACAAGTAACAAATTGTCCAGTAAAGTCCCTTCAGTGAAAATCAGGCTCAGCAGCTCAGGCTGCAGTTCTGCCAAGTAACTGTTAGAGAAACAGAGTGCATTGAGTGAAGCCTACTGCGTTGTTGAGATATCTGCAGCTCACATAGCATTTTACCTGGAAATTGTCTTGCACAAATCTCCAGTGACATTATTTTTAATTTGGTAATTAGTATGACATTTGTGTATGTGTCTCGTATGTGGACAAAATTAGAAATGAAGAAGTACTTGAAAGGGCAGGGACAACGAGGTCACTAGTTGAAGAAGCAAGGACGAGATAAGCAATGTTCTTTGGACACGTGATGAGAACAAAAGAACTGGAACATTTAATAACGATAGGAAAAATTGATGGAAAAAGAAGCAGTGGCAGACAGAGCACTTGGAGCCGTGAAGGATGGAGATCCATGGTAGCCTACGCTATGAAGCATGGCACAGAATGATGAATGATGGCATATGCTGCAGGACCCACAAAACCGAATACTCAGTGTCAACTAGCCCCAACTACACAGGTGCAAGGTTATAGTCTTACAAAATATCTGCAGTAATTTTATCTCAGCCACTGGGTTTGCAGACATTATGATCTGAGATCAGATCGGCATAAACTGGCTAGTATTGATTATCAGAATTTAGCAATTATGACAATGCATTATTCAGGTAGCTACAACCAGAACAAATTCTGCGAACCTAAATTTTAGCCCAAGTTATTTATTCTTGGCCTAGTCAATTTTACACCAATCTTGTCTTTGCAGGCCCTGCCCATCACAGTTACATTTTTAAGGGTTTGAAGGATCATTGACATGGGTTGAATGGCACACAGATTGGGCTTAATGCTATGTGGATAAAGAATGAAACCATTGATAAGAACCTGGTTAGAATGTTAGACTGAAAAGATTCTAATTAACTGACATCAAAATATGCAATTTCAGGCCGTAGATTCTTTATAAATGAAGGCTCTTATGAACGAGCTTTTACTGTGCCACCCGCGGACGTGTGCATAGATGGAAAAAGATCGGATCGGCTGTCCTAAACTAACTAGTTTCTCTTATGCATACAGACGACACCTAAGCCTCGATATGGTAGCTTCCTGTGATGCAGAAAATATTCAACTTTTCCTTATCTTAGTCGATGCACCTTTTCATAAGAATATAGCCCATAGGAACATTAAGGATCAAAATCACGAATAACGCTAGGTCCAAGCTCGATCAAGATTCAGGTGTATTTGGTTACTAGTTTTTGTAGGAAGCAGCATGCTATAGATAGGATTTCATGTGTCTGAAAACCACAAGATACTAATAAGCATTGACGGGAACAATTTCCAGGCTTCTGTGCATTTGCTAGTTGTTTTGCCACCAGTGCTTCGCGCATGCGCTAGAAATGGGGGTTTGTTAATGTGCATGAAAAGGGTCTACAACACGGTAGTAATGAGAGAGAACAACTTCCAACAAAGTTATCTGAACTCATATCTATGCACAATAGGCTAGTATATTGAATTCGTTTCATCCTTATTTTTGACAAAAGTTTAACTTGGAATTCGTTGGCTTGAATATTTCCCTACAGCTGCAGATCAAATGCCAGAGAGCTGCACATGGCTCACAAGCAGCGGTTTGGTCACGTCGGTATATACGGAACTGAAATGGCTTTTTAGACTCGGATTTCTGTTTTGCTTTTCCTTCCTGTATCTGCTATGTTTGTATGATGAAGTAACATATCAACAAAGATTTTTAAGTTTCTTCTTTGATCTTCACTCAAATTTACACCTTGCGTCGCCCAATGATAGTTTAGAAGTAACCATAGGCTCAATATCAACAAAGTTCTAGGACTATCCACTTCATGTCCAAAGTCCATTAGCTTCCTCGTTGTACATGGACAGTGAAGGAAGAACTCACTTTATCCTTACGCCTTCTTTCATCACAACTTTCAGTAAAATTTCAAAATCTCTGAAGTACTTTAAACTTGCGTTACCTTGGAAATCAAAAACACTTGTTTTCAAAACTCAGACGGTATTTGAGAACCGTTTAGAAAAATCATTTAATTCTAAAAGTCTCCCGTTCATTACGTTCTGTCTACATTGAACACAACTAATCCTTAGCTGGGCTCAGGTTTGTTCAAAGGTCAATTCGATCAAAACCTAAACACTGACGTTTTGACATTCTGCATCTGATTTTTTGTTAGAGAATGCCTTTAAACTGAATACTTGCACACAAAATATATCTAGGTCAAAAGTCCATATCTGCGTTTAGAGTCAGATTTTACAAGTTTTACTAGCTTTAGAAAGACGAATCACAGAACTCTGATAGATTGGCACTGCTAGTGCCTCGAATGGCTTATAATGCATCTGCAAATATGTGCAACACAATAAGTCAAATTTATGTCTTCATTCTTCAAGCACACCAACTTTGCCCTGCCATCTACAAACCATAAAACATGATAATCATAATTCCAATTCCAGACAATTATGACATCTGCAGGCATGCTCTTTGTATTCCCAAAGAAACATCAACTATAAATGGCAGTCAAATCACAAACGTCTCGAATTCGTTGCACTACAACCCAGGGAACAACAAGTCAAAATCCACTGAAAGCAACTATGGCATATACTCCAAAGGAGAATTCCTCTGTATCTGGAATCAGTGTTCTGCAACATTATCCTTTATGCACAAAACACAAGAAGTCTCCCTATTTCCTGCGTCCTTTAATACGTTTAGTTTGTGTCCATGGGGTGACTATTCCAATTTGGAACTTGTTGCTGTATTTTTTCAAGGATATCGTTGACTTGCAAGCAGACGCCTTGAATCTGTTTGTCCCAAAGAGAAAGAGTTTGTTGAACTACGAGAGAGAAGGAAACCGAGTTGATTAAACTGTAGCGAAGCATTTCGTTTCCTTGATGCCAAATAAATCTAGAAAGTTGCTGCACTAAAATAATTATATTTTATATCATATAACATCATCATGTGTGTGTGTGTGTGTGTGTGTGTGTGTGTGTGTGTGTGTGTGTGTGTGTGTGTGTGTGTGTGTGTGTGTGTGTGTGTGTGTGTGTGTGTGTGTGTGTGTGTGCGTGTGTGTTGTGTGTGTGTGTGTGTGTGTGTGTGTGTGTGTGTGTGTGTGTGTGTGTGTGTGTGTGTGTGTGTGTGTGTGTGTGCGTGTTTGTGTGAGAGAGTGTGTGAGAGTGTGTGAGAGAGTGTGTGAGAGAGTGTGTGAGAGAGAGTGAGTGTGTGTGTTTATGAGTGAGTTTGTGACTGTGTCTGGGTAATCAGAGAAGAAAAGGAAAACCTTCAAAGTGAACTATTCCATCAATTTGATCGATTGACCCACTCATTCTTCCTTCTGAGATCATTTGTGATGCAATTCGTTCCGCCTATGGTACACAAATTCCTGTTTAGGCTCACATTTCGTAATAGATTGTTCTAAACTTCAAGGGCAATAAACAATCATACACTCGAAATCGTAGCATTAACTACCACATGAACAGAAACCAACGTAGCCAACAGACAAATACCAAGTTCGTTTTTAACAAATAATGCAAACCTCAAAAATCAACACAGCTCCCCCAGCCAATAACAGTCCTAAGGTTTGATGTTGCAAGCTGGATTACTTTATGCACACGGTCATTCCAGAAAAATTCGAATCTCAGACAAAAACCGGCGAGAATTTGAGCAAAGTAAATCCCATAACCTTACTTTTGATGGAGGTATCTCCAAAAGGGTTCCAAGTTCTTCAAATGTAATATTATTGTATAATTTACTGACTGCTATCAGGTTATGCTCAATAACAGCACGATCAAGAATACTTGAACCTAAAGATTTAATTGAAATAAATAGATATGAAAAAAATGATTATGAACAATAAATTGATATATCATATTTTATCTACCACTACCTGCATTTTTTCTCCTATTTCCATTTGCAAAAGTGATTCCTACCTACCTCTCCTATATTTTATCATTTACTGTAAATTCTCAAATTAGCCAACTAGGGGGTTAGATACTTTATAAATATTGTTAGATGGTGGCTTAATTAAAGGGGATTTATTGGAGAGAAGAACTATCCAAAATATGCCACATAAAAATCTCCTTTTCAAAACTGCTATTCTATATAGCATAATAACAACGGTTTAAATATAAGCAGGAGTCCATCCAAAAACAGAGTCTTCATCATCTCCTGTGATTGGGATTATTCCTGGGGAGGACTTAGTAACAATTTGGAGCTATCGCATGGGGCTTATTCGAGGGGCATTTTCGGGAAGGAGGGAAGTTCGATGACTCACAATATTTTCCATCATTCGAGAGTTACTAGTGGATGGATGCACTTTTTGATGACTGTAGAAACTCTCTAACATTTATTTTAACATTACATTACATATCCAAATATTCATTTCCTCCCACAAATGGCCCAGAACAGTTATATATCTGACTTGGTTCCTATAGAAAACCAGACAACTACTAACCATACGGTACACAAAATTGATAATCAAAGTTATGCAATAAATGTATATAACATTACATTTACGATAAAAATTGCGTTGATACCATTGTGCGATTAATTGTGTTGATCTTCGCAGCTTTATGTCAGTGTATATAATATACTATTCAATATAATCGTGATAAAGAAATAAGAAAATTACAAATTTTGGAATGCATACCATCTGATGTAGTTGCTTTCTGATGAGGGGCAAGAAGGTTTGAGAATTCTTGCAATTGTTGGCCACGAATCACTCTATCCAAGTACCTAGCAATGACATGAAATTGAGCTACAATCTTTTCATTAACCAGTTAAGCTGGTGCTTTTCTGTCTAAAAAAGGCTAAGTAGTCTAAAACACACTTTTAAACACACACTACCATAGATAGAGGAATGCTAATGCCCACCATGACCTACAAAGCTGAACAGCATGAGATACGATAAATCCTTGAATTAGCCCCTTGAGAGCATATTCATATTTGATAACTTTTGAGTGGGGGTTTATATGAGGGGAGGGGTATTCCAGGGGGCTTCTAAAATTACTTCACATATGCTGCAAATAAAGCTCATTGTCAAAGTTCCTAATCTCCATATGTCTCAAAAGATGTGTTAAAAGCGTGCTCACACGTACAGCGTCGGTGGGGTACTAAAAAACGTGATGAGTTTGGGCGCACATACTTTCTGAATGACCCCATACTATTTGACTTTTTGGACTTATACATGTAGGTTCCTTACAAAGCGGTTCCCTACAAAAACATGGTAATCGATGCTCGAGAACAAATTGCGACATGACACATACATCATCTTTATAGACATAACATATCCACTTTTCAGTGCTAATTTTGCTGTCTAATACCAACCACATTCGTCAAAACTCTAAAAATCATACACCCCATCCACCATAACCTAGTGATTGTATAACTGCAAATACTTTAAATATCATACATTTTCTCCAAGATTTCAAATGCTGGCAAGTGCTGACATCTTTCGTCTTTGAAGAGTGTAGCAAGCATCCGTGATCTCTGCTGCCCCGCAGATGCCAAAATCGTGCAAACTAATGCGTGTTTCAAAGCTTCAAGCCGTTCTTCCTCGTGCACCAAGGAGCTGTATGACAATGCAACATACCGCTGTGCTGCTTCGATAAACTTGCGACGGTAATCCAGTACTCTGGCATAGCACACCTAAATAACAAAATGCACTGCTTATCCGATTTACCAGATTTTCGTTATTTCCCAAAGAGCAACGGGTGTAAGTGATGCCATTTCAATAATAAGACTCCCATTTATTCATTTAGTCTCACGTCATTTTCACGAAAGGCTAACCTACCACAGATAAATTTCTGTCATTTAAGCGCTTTCTTATAACCAATCTCACAAGCATTCTCACTTCTGGCAAAAACTAAGCTTCAGCAATAAAAATTCTAATTTTCACATTTTAAACTTGATTTTTCCACAAACCAACTTCTAGACAGTCAAGTTCCCTCGACCTCATCATATGGAACTGTTGACATGTATGCTGCATGTATGTACTGATCAGCTTCTTGTATCCTGAATTCATAACTAGTATATATGAAGGTGCAAGGAGTTAAACTAAAACCATATTTGCTAAAGTTCAACCTGTAATTGCGATAGTCCTATAGCTTGTAATTCAACAGTACATTTTCTAATACACCGTTTAAACACACGCAGGCTACATGAACGTAGATATATGGTATTTCAGCAGTTATCCCTGGTCCAAACAGAAAGACAATGATAATGAGAAACGTAAATTTGAGGCTCATATTCAGACAAAGCCCACTTATATAATCATATAATCCCCTTTAGTGTAGCTGGCTGTAGCTGGCCAGTTTCCTTTACATTAGTGGCGTAGCGTCAAGGTACAGTACTCAAGTTATCCACTGAATACCCTACGACTTCTAGGCAGAAATAAATCCCACATATAAAATCCCAGTGATCTAGCGACTTTAATGCATATTTCTGCTTCAGACAAGTGATACAAACAGCCAATACATTCAGTGTTTGACAGCTGAAATAAACAAAGTACCTAGAGTATTCACTACCTACCTTAATTCTTGAAATTTTCGCATGAGTTTACATTTCGCGCACCTGGATTTCGCATTCATCTAATTTTCATGCACACCCATAGTGAGGGATAACAATATGACACTTCATACGCAAGTTTACATATATTTTTTGCATTTGTCACAGTCATTCTACGATAAGATACAATAAGCTAGTGATGAAGCACAAAATCTCAAACGGATAATGCCCTGAAAAAGTGAAGAATCGATTTACATGCAGATACTCTTGTTTTCCATGTTTGTAATTTCGCGCAATCTAATTTCCGCACACCTCCTGGAAGGAAACATTTCGTGCATATCAAAATTACGTATTTTCGCGCAACCAATTTTTCACGCAGCTGGGCTGTACGAAAATTACATGTGTGCAAAAATTTCAAGAATCAAGGTACTGAATTTAAAATCGCACCATATTTCACTTACCTGTACCTAGTTTCACCCAATCTCGACCAGGGGGACTACAATTGAGCTGATGCTTCACATTTTATCCTATGTTGCAGTATATTTCCAAATACACATTTTTCCTCTAATTATCAAGAGTATAAATGTAATTATTTTCCTTGAATAACAATTCTACTCAACCAAAACCAAAACCATCAGATTGGATCATGGGGAATACCTACTTTAAATAGTATTTGAAGTTGTTTGTCTTTTGTCTCTGCTTGCAAGATTGATGCTCTTTTTATGAAGGCCTCAGCCTGAACGGGGTCATCATCTTCCAGATATAGCTGAGCAATTTTTAAGTAAATTTCTAGCTTGAAATCATTTGGATAAATCCTAAAAGGAAATGTTTAAAAATGCATCAGAGACTTTAACAAATACACTATCTTCTGGCTTTCTAGTGATGAACAGTCATTTGGGACAAACATATACATTTATGCTGAATGATAGCATCTAACAGGTTTGAACTCAAATATATGGCATGCAAAGAAAACAAATCACTATACATTCATATCATAGATCAGAATATGCACTCACTAGCTATACCTGGGGCACACAGGTAAGGGATACCAGGCCTACCATGCCTATTTTCTTTGCAGACCCCTATTATCCTCAGCAACTTGGTTTATACTTGTTCTACTACTGAATAGTTAAGGAAAATAGACAACCACACCTAATATGGGTCCCTTTCTTAAAGTAGCACCCCCAGGAAAAAGCTGCCAATCTGCTCCTACACATTAATAGCTTTCTACAAGTTCATTATCTTAAAATTCCTCATTTTTCAGCTAAAATTTCACACTATTTCAAAGAAGACTAGCAGCTTTATCTTCCTCATAAGATATTTGATATTACACAAAAAACTGATGAATCATTGCAAGAAAGTTTGAAACAAATAAATCAGAATCAAAAGTTCTAAATTTCAAATTCCTTTCATAGTAGTTAGCACTTACTAGCAAGATCTTCAAAACTTGTTGGGTATACTTCATTCCTACAATTCTCTTTATTTACAGTCTGCCTAAAATTGAGCAAGGTTCTAAACAGTCAACTTACTTCTGGCCAGTCTCCAATGGTATCCCAACAAGAATGTTAGCTGCAGTTCTCCAATCTTGGTCACCTTCATACAAGCCAGCAAGATGCTGCCGTATTGCTACAACCTAACGATAAGTAATTCATCCCTCTAATAAATGGATGCACAACACAGGAAACTTTCCAGTAATACTCAATTAACTGAATCTAGAGTACTAATTTACACAACAACCTTCTATGCAAGGAAAATCATTCACTTGTGATGTATCATACACCATAGGAAATGTTGAGTGCAGAATGGTATGTGATGTGTAAACTATGAATGTCAGAAAAAAACACAGACCATTAAGGCCCACTGTGGATGGTTTTACATTGTCTTTTCATGAGTCACAGTTCAGTGCATGTGTTACATCAAATAAACACTGTTGAATTCTTAACTTTAATTTCAAAATCAGACCTGTGCTTAATTTTAGGTGAATGACTTCCATTGGTGAATGTTTGAAAGTTATTTTTTCACATAATTCTGCATAACCTATTTTCAATGAGATTATACAGAGCTTGACATTGAGAAAAATTATCCAATGTCAAGAGCCTTGAAGCATAAAACTGCGGGAACTTCTTGAAAATTAATTTCTATGTATGTTATTTAATTTATGCTCAAATTGCTTTACATTGGGAAGAAAACAGGAAGGAAATAAATGTGCAATTTCGAGATAGAAAGAAAAATAGTTTTCTGCATGCAATCCCATGGCATGATTTTATGATTCTCTCACATACCATGTTCATCAAATGGAAGGTGGGATCATAGTCACATTTGATTACACATACTTCAGGGAAAAGGCCAGACACAACAGAATTATACCTACACCACAGAATATCTGGAAAGTCAGAAGAGGGCAAACAGTGAATACACCCATGCAGGAGGCATCTGAGCAATACAATGCAAAACTTCAAGTGCCACTCTATTCTGTACTTTAAAACCATGAGGGGCAAAGTGTAATGTGTTACAGTATGACAACTGCTGTTATTTTCTTCATCACAGAAATGTAAAGAAACAGTTTTTTCCTAAAACTGCAGCACTACATATGATTCCATACATTTAGGAGGGTACCTGGGAGAGAGGACACTTATCCTGGGGTGCTGGCATCATAAGGATATGTGGTCAGTTCCATACCTTGCCACCTGTCTCTCCCAAGTGCTGCCACAAGGCACCCATTTCCAGATGGATGGGCATTGAGCAATAATCCAAAGTATAGCATAGGGCTTGCCCCTTGACCCATCAATCTTCTTCACAGCATACAAATACTATAACCACTCCCCAACTCAACCATTGCTCACTATCAAACAATTACTGGGAAATATCCTAGCTATTCATGGCTATTCATAAAACTTGCTTGCAAGTGACTGACATGGCTAAAATTTATACTTGACATGGTTATTATGTTGACATAAAAAGAATAGTAGAAAACTACCTGCTCTTCAAATGAGATAGCTCTGGATTGCAACTTTTCTAAAGCAAAGTTGCAAACAACTTTAGCATTTTCTGAGTCAAATGAGGGCAGGCTTGTACAGAGATCTGAGATTAACTGTCTTGATATCACCAAACTAACATTTTCTTGAGCAACTATAAAAAAATAGAGATTAGGAGTAATGCTTTATTATACCAATATTGTGAAAAATAAAGACAAAATGTATATATGCATATATGTATATATATCTCTATCATTGTTTGGTTGAGGATGCTACAGTAAACCTATTTATGTGGGCAATAGGATGCTCTTGCAAAATCCTGATTTAGCCTCCAACAATTATGAACCAGCCCTTGATTATAGACAAACAACATGGTCCAACATCAATAACTGTACATGCTCTTATCATCGCAAGTCTTCCGCGCAGATACTCAAGGAAGTAGTATCGTATTTGTAATCCTGTTTATGAGCGATGTGCTCAAGATCAAATGCAGTAATGGTTTGGTGTAAATTAGGTGTGAAGCACTAATCATGCATATCAGCACTAGGTTTCACCATGAACAATGCTTTACAAAATTTCAACATGATATCAAAGTACGCTTCTGGGGGATGCACTTCTGGGGGATGCCCACAAAGCAAAACCTTTCGCTGCCCATCTGGTTCAGGTTTATATTTTTTAAATTCCACACAACATACATTTCCTAAATAAAGTAAAACAAAATTAAAATAACAAACAATTTTACAATTCAAATGGAAAGATTACAGATTAATATGAAGCAAAAAGTATCAGTTTGATATGCATGTAATGGAAATCCTCCTAGACTGATTTGCATGGGTGATGTACTGCTTTCATGACAATTTTCTCACTGAAAGCACTGATACAAATATATATGTGTGTGTGTGTGCATATATATATATATATATATATATATATATATATATATATATATATATATATATATATATATATATATATATATATATATATATATATATATATATATATATATATATATATATATATATACACTCAAATAGCTCCAATCATAAAGAAATTTTTAAAGACATAAATAGACCCTCAAGAAAAAATTCCAACTTTTAAAACGAAACGTTTTAAAAGTTGGAATTTTTTCTTGAGGGTCTATATATATATATATATATATATATATATATATATATATATATATATATATATATATATATATATATATATATATATATATATATATATATATATATATATATATATATATATATATATATATATATATATATATATATATATATATATATATATATATATATATATATATATATATATATATATATATATATATTATATATATGCAAAATGATCTTATCAGAATTTTTAAGATGTTTCAAACTTAATATAACATCATCTGATGCTGTATATGCAATTTCAAGGTCCCCTTCAACAGAGTCAAGTTCATTAAGTTCATCACTATCTGGGCGCATGATTGATGACTCCCAAATGAAATGGGTGTGTGCCTGTGTGTGCAAGCTATCATGTGCTCTCCATTGAAAGCACTGTTTCCTGCAATATATACGGTGTTCATTACTTATTACAGTCCAATTGCAGAATGAAAGTCCTAGTGTTTCTACAGTATCATAACATTACCTTTTCATAACAAAAGTATTCAAATTTCCATTTGAAAATGGCAGCCTAAAATTGTCATTACAATGAAAACATAAATGTTTTCAATGCACTTGACATCAACAAATGAGCATTTTAAGCCAAAATGTGCCATCAACTACAATAAGACGTCTGTTCCTCATTAGTGCCTTATACTAAACTAATCATTCTTAGGGGCCATTCAAAAAGTATGTAACAGTAGGGGGTGGGTAGGTGTGTACCAATTTTGTGACAAACTGTTATGATAGATATAGGGGTTGGGGGTGCCAGATAACTTTTTTTACATAACAC
The DNA here is from genome assembly GCA_964019165.1 of Mastigias papua. Taxonomy (NCBI): domain Eukaryota; kingdom Metazoa; phylum Cnidaria; class Scyphozoa; order Rhizostomeae; family Mastigiidae; genus Mastigias; species Mastigias papua. The sequence continues at coordinate 4,171,108 of OZ025287.1, forward strand.
CAAAATTTTAGTGCACTGGCTTTACTTTTTGACTTTCAATAAATACTTTTTCAAATGACGACCTTATGGTGATTGAGACTTGTATTATCCCCAATCATGCTTAAATGTCAGGAAATCTGAGACTTAATCAAATGCTCTTATAGAATATATTCTTTTAAAAATTATGCGGATGGTGTTGTGGAGAGGGGTGTATGCCAGACGCCAACCTATTACGTAACAAAGAGAGGATATAAGCTTGAGTGTGACAGGTCATTACATTGGGGGGGGGGGTGGGTGGATCAACATGACAATTTTTTCCATTACATACTTTTTGAATGATACCTTAGAGCCATTACTTTCATGGTTCTGATCTATCATTTATTATTTAGATATCACAACGTGATGATGAATTCCACAATAACTGCTCAGCAGTGGTGGTGTCAGTCAAACCCCTACCCTGATGACTCCACCTCACTACCATGCCCATTTCTCCAGTATTTTGCTGACCAAACCTTGGAGGCAACATACTGTATTTCACTCATTATAGTACACATCTTTATTATAAGAAAAACCCTTTTTTTGCTGAGACTCAATTTTCTTAACTTTTCACGAATTTGAGGCTGAGATTTTCTTAAGATTTTCTTAATTTTTGCAGAAATAAACTGGCTGAAACAGGCTACTCTGTATCTGTTGGGCCACCACAAGTCTTTAACAGGAGCAATTTTCATTGATTTATCCAAAGCGTTTGATACGGTAAGCCATGCAAGTGTCCTAAATAAGCTACCATCTTTTGGAATTTCCGGGAATGAATTTTTGTGGTTCACCGACTACCTCTTCAACCGTACGCAAGTTGTTCAGTGCAATGGAGTATTTTCAGAAGCTATTCCATTGAGCTGCGGGGTTCCTCAGGGATCAATACTTGGGCCTTTGCTTTTCTTGATTCAGTTTAATGCTGCCTATAAGGTCCTGAAACATTCCAAAATCATAACGTATGCTGACGATACAGTCATATACATGTCCTCTACCTCGTTGGATGAAATGGAAAAGAAACTAAGTGAAGACCTAACTAGCCTGAAATCATGGTTTGATAAAAACGAATTAATCATTAACCTGAAAAAGGGAAAAACAGAATCTATGATATTTGGGACATCAAAAAGGCTAAATAAGCTCAAGTCTAAAGTAATGGAAATCAAACTGAATGGTGAAAAAATAAACGGAACATCAAACTATAAGTACCTTGGAATACATTTAGATCAAACGCTAATCTTTGAAGATCACTTTAGAAAAACTTACAAACAAGCTGCTAGTCGGTTAAACCTATTAAGAAAAATCCGAAGCCTTGTTGACTGCTCGACTGCAGAGCTAATATACAGGACAATGATAATGCCAATTTTCGGTTACTGTGGATTGATCTTCATGGGTTGCTCTCGGTCGTATAAAAAGAGAATTGAATACATCGAATGCAAAGCCAAATCTGTAATAAAAGCCCATAATGCAAATATAGACCTACATATTCCTACAATTGACTCAATGATAAAGAAAAGAGCTTGTTCTTTGGTCTTTGATATTTTACAATCGAACGTTTGTGATGCCATGCAGGGGTATTTTGCAAAAACTGTGCACGGAAAGAAAACTAGAAACAACAAAACATCAGTACAGTTGCCTCAAACAAGATTGGAGTTTGGACGAAAAGGAGTTTATTTCTCGGCTGCAAAAGAATATAACACCTTGCCTCTTCAGGCGAGAAGAACTGACTCTCGACTTCTTTTCAGACAGTTTCTCGATAGTTTTTTAAATAATTTTTAGCTACTTAATTTTTAGATACTTTAATCTTTTAAGTTATATATGAACATTGTTGATTAAAAGTTATTAAGGAAGCAGGACCCTGTTGATAACAGTATGTAATTACTGATAGGTTATCCTGTTAAAATATTCGTATATTATTATTATTATTATTATTATTATTATTATTATTATTATTATTATTATTATTAAGTCTCAATCTTTGTGCAAAAATGAGCCAATATCAATTTCAGGCATGTAAAGAAGATGAACTGTGATTTTCCTAGCATTTTCTTGAACTTGAGCCTTGTGATTTTCTTAAGATTTTCTTAAGATTTTGGCCATTTGAGCCTCATTTTCTTATAAAATTTTTTCTTATAAAAAACATGTATACAAAACTAACGGCCTAATAGGCAGTATCTTTCTTAATAAGGTTAAAAAGCTTCTGAAATTTTCTGATAGTGAAGCAACATATTTTAGTTACAGCAACTAGCAACTTTGTCTTCAAACTTTAATTGGGATTAACCAGGAGGTAGCTAGCATTTAAAGTGTTATACGTAAACATCATTTTAACTTACGCTACAAAATTAATCATGAGGTGATTTCGATGGAAAACTTGAACATGAATAGGCCTTGCCTGCGCTACTGCAGAATCGTATCTCTCCTAGAAACAGACTCTACCCTAACAAACTATGCACGATTCGATAACTCTCGGTGAGTAGCTTCCGATACCATCTTACCCCATAGCTCGAATTTGTACTTTGTACTACATGATCCATAAACATACCTGCTTCGATGAATACTTTCAGATCATGTAAGGTATTCTCTTTGGAACCTAGAATTTTTTGGAATATCTTTTTGAACTTTTCAAGGGAGTCTTTCCGTGTATTTCCACTCCCAGACAGCTGTTGTAACTCAACCGATACCCAATTCGACGCCATTTTGAGTTAAACAGAGCCCCTTCATGGTATCGAGGCAGGCCAAAGTGGTAAAAAACGAATAAAAGCAACAATATTTTTAATTACTTGGGCAAGACATTAAACGTCAAAAAGCTACAACCAACCAAGTAATTTTAAAGTATACACAGAATTCTGTGAATTCTTGAATTCTACACTGTATATGCATTAAGTTCATTAAGTGATGAAAGAGCAGCGAAATTTTTTCCCACCGAATTTATTTGCCACCAAACTTTTATAGCACCGAAATTTTTGGAGACTTAGAAAAATTTATGTCTTCAATGGTCATTCAAAGTGTCCGTTGTTCATCACAAGATCCATATAACAGTGGATTGCTGTAATAATGACAAAGTGAAAAATTGCTGTTTATATTTTGTTATTGTTCATCAACAGCCATTTTTGATGCGACAGCATCATCATTATGAATGTAGTCAATAGCATCACCATCTTTATCCCCACCTTCACCAACAAACGCATCCTCAGTTTCATCATTTACCCCCAGCCAGAAATTTCTTCCAAGTCAAAATCTCCATCTGAAGCAGGATCTCTAGGGACATGGTAATATTTCTCAATAATTTCTTTGAGTCTCTCTATAAATGGCAACTGGTCCGATGCAATTTTGAACTCTGCATTTATTACAATTTCGAGCCCACGATTGGGAATTGGTGAAACATAGTATTTCGGGCCACCAACTGTTCCATAAAACCTTTCCCCCGTGGCTGATAAAAAACCAAAGTGCACGGGAAATTTCCTTTTATGATCATTTGCGAAACAACTTCTCCGATTCGATCAAAAAGGATTTTCGCATCGCAGGCACCGATGACGTTTTGCAAGACAAACTTAAAGCTATGGACCCATTTGCAGATTTGTAAATTAGCTACCAAACATTGACTACATACTATATAAGTTTTGTTCTGTTTCTGTAAGAATGAGCCAGATTGCAAGGTTTTTCTATTTAAGTTGACCACACCGAAATTTCCTTGAGCAACCGACATTTTTACAAATTCCACCGAAATTGATCAGCAAAATGGTCAACATCCAATCGAAATTTTTTTCATCGAATATTTTTGCACCAAAGTATTTTGCACTTAATGTGTGTGTATATATATATATATATATATATATATATATATATATATATATATATATATATATATATATATATATATATATATATATATATATATATATATATATATATATATATATATATATCTTAATTCGGCTAAGGCTGACATAGGTAAATACTAAGTCATGAGTGGGCTACCACAATTGGAAAATTTCTTTTGGCCCCAGTGCGGATTCGAACTCACGATGTTTAGATCAGAAGACACCTGTGCTAATCAATTGCGCCATCCAGGCACAATTAAGAATAGCGGTGGAATCTTAAGGTCATTCCACCGTGAGTCCCTCAACGCATCTAGGGCCTTCTCTATGTTTCGGCTATAATGCCTTCTTCAGAGCCAAGCGTACTATGTTTATCTTAATTCGGCTAAGGCTGACATAGGTAAATACTAAGTCATGAGTGGGCTACCACAATTGGAAAATTTCTTTTGGCCCCAGTGCGGATTCGAACTCACGATGTTTAGATCAGAAGACACCTGTGCTAATCAATTGCGCCATCCAGGCACAATTAAGAATAGCGGTGGAATCTTAAGGTCATTCCACCGTGAGTCCCTCAACGCATCTAGGGCCTTCTCTATGTTTCGGCTATAATGCCTTCTTCAGAGCCAAGCGTACTATGTTTATCTTAATTCGGCTAAGGCTGACATAGGTAAATACTAAGTCATGAGTGGGCTACCACAATTGGAAAATTTCTTTTGGCCCCAGTGCGGATTCGAACTCACGATGTTTAGATCAGAAGACACCTGTGCTAATCAATTGCGCCATCCAGGCACAATTAAGAATAGCGGTGGAATCTTAAGGTCATTCCACCGTGAGTCCCTCAACGCATCTAGGGCCTTCTCTATGTTTCGGCTATAATGCCTTCTTCAGAGCCAAGCGTACTATGTTTATCTTAATTCGGCTAAGGCTGATATAGGTAAATACTAAGTCATGAGTGGGCTACCACAATTGGAAAATTTCTTTTGGCCCCAGTGCGGATTCGAACTCACGATGTTTAGATCAGAAGACACCTGTGCTAATCAATTGCGCCATCCAGGCACAATTAAGAATAGCGGTGGAATCTTAAGGTCATTCCACCGTGAGTCCCTCAACGCATCTAGGGCCTTCTCTATGTTTCGGCTATAATGCCTTCTTCAGAGCCAAGCGTACTATGTTTATCTTAATTCGGCTAAGGCTGACATAGGTAAATACTAAGTCATGAGTGGGCTACCACAATTGGAAAATTTCTTTTGGCCCCAGTGCGGATTCGAACTCACGATGTTTAGATCAGAAGACACCTGTGCTAATCAATTGCGCCATCCAGGCACAATTAAGAATAGCGGTGGAATCTTAAGGTCATTCCACCGTGATGCGTTGAGGGACTCACGGTGGAATGACCTTAAGATTCCACCGCTATTCTTAATTGTGCCTGGATGGCGCAATTGATTAGCACAGGTGTCTTCTGATCTAAACATCGTGAGTTCGAATCCGCACTGGGGCCAAAAGAAATTTTCCAATTGTGGTAGCCCACTCATGACTTAGTATTTACCTATGTCAGCCTTAGCCGAATTAAGATAAACATAGTACGCTTGGCTCTGAAGAAGGCATTATAGCCGAAACATAGAGAAGGCCCTAGATGCGTTGAGGGACTCACGGTGGAATGACCTTAAGATTCCACCGCTATTCTTAATTGTGCCTGGATGGCGCAATTGATTAGCACAGGTGTCTTCTGATCTAAACATCGTGAGTTCGAATCCGCACTGGGGCCAAAAGAAATTTTCCAATTGTGGTAGCCCACTCATGACTTAGTATTTACCTATGTCAGCCTTAGCCGAATTAAGATAAACATAGTACGCTTGGCTCTGAAGAAGGCATTATAGCCGAAACATAGAGAAGGCCCTAGATGCGTTGAGGGACTCACGGTGGAATGACCTTAAGATTCCACCGCTATTCTTAATTGTGCCTGGATGGCGCAATTGATTAGCACAGGTGTCTTCTGATCTAAACATCGTGAGTTCGAATCCGCACTGGGGCCAAAAGAAATTTTCCAATTGTGGTAGCCCACTCATGACTTAGTATATATATATATATATATATATATATATATATATATATATATATATATATATATATATATATATATATATATATATATATATATATATATATATATATATATATATATATATATATATATATATATATATATATATATATATATATATTTATATTAATACTCAAGAAAAACTCCAACTCCATCTCCAAACAATGAACAGATTATGGAGAACACTCGGATATCCATAATGTTTGTGTTACCCTTGTCACTTTGGAAGATCACTATTTGCTACCAAAATGTACAGTATAAGAGTAAACATCAATAACTGTCATGTGTATCATTAAGTTGATTATTTATGATCAATCATACTGCAAGGATAACTTTAAAAATTCACCATTCGAGCACCAGTCTTTGATTGAATCTGTTGCACTTAAATTTTAATTAATGTGCTAGGAACATTCAGGCAAGGTCTTTTGACGCCCTCTCCCCAAAATTTTGAAATATCAATGCATTCCTAAACCCAGGTAAATTATGGATATGCTATCTAGCACAAGCATGATCTTGAGATATTCTAAACTTTACGTGCAAGCATTATGCTAAACTCTGTACGCGCAAGCAGAGGCACTGGAAGGATCTGATTTTTGAATGTCTCTATAAGAAGTGGTAGCAACATCTGTGCTATTTCTGTAACTTAAGAAGCATGGCATACCATGACTGTCTGTGTGGAGCAGTTATACCCTAAAGCGTTAAGCCATGTAGATTCTTAGAAGTCAGTGTTTATAAGAAGAAACATAGATAGAACTGTCCGGTATTACAAAAATTACTTCCAATGCATCTCTTTGACGGTAACTCAGTATCTCTTGATATAAGAGACCTGTGGCAATTTGCTGAATTCAGAAGTAAATATGGTTGTTATATTTGCTTAAAACCAAATATCTACGTAAGACCAAAGGCTTCGTTTCAAATATTCTTTGCACACGAGATAGTTTTTTGCTTGGTACCAAAAGCAGATGAAAGACTACTGCTGTCAGCAAATTTGCTACATAGACAAGTGATATAGGCACTAAGATCTTCTTCAGAATTGAATGAGAAAGAATGAGACTGTTTATCACCACATTAATGGACTTCATTATGAAGGCATAGCGTACTAATGTGCATAAATGCCAGGTGGTAAGGAACACAGAAGTAATATTTCTGTACAGAGTATTCAAGTCATGTTTACTAACACTTAATATACAATTTTCCCTTTAGGAAAGTAACATTTGAGATCCCCAATTATATGAGAATATCTTTTGCAATAAATGTCAAAAAGGATATTGTAACAAGGGTAGAAAGAAATATACAGCTGAGCTTTACATTCAAGCTCTCACAAGGTTTAAAGCTGTGGATTTTTCCCCTGGTCCTATATCAATGATATCCCTTTGAAATATATTGAGAATAAAATTGGTAAACATTGTGACATCCTATAAACAATTTCCACTAGTTATTAAGATATTTTTGTTGTTGCAACAGGTTGGCCTTCACCTTCAAGCATTGAGTTCCGCCATTTAGTCAAGCTAACGGTCCATTCATGGTATCTACTCTGCCTTGGTCAAAATAGGAAAAATAGAGAAGTTTTAAAGTATATTACAAAACAGTATTCTGTTAGCTTGGAGCTCATTTCGGTTCAAAGTTTCGTGATCTGTTCATCGCTCTTACGACATACTGCTTCTTTTTCTTAACTGCATCTGAAGTGAACAAACAACGCAATTTCAGTACAATTACTCATAAAAAGTACAGATTGAAATTATGAATTAATGGGATATAAAGCATTTATAAATATCACAATAGCTCTGATTAACCTCGAATTTTCTAAGTTCCCTTCTCTAATGAGCACCCTTAAATCATGCAGTTTTGGAATAAGTCCTCCCCACTCAATACCATAGGCCAGAAGTGATGTCAAATAAAATGCATAATATTGACATTCTTATATTTCTCCTATTTCAAATTTATGCACTTTAGAGTTGACAGTATCTTATCTAGCTCCAATTTGAATCTTTTCAATGGTGTTCTTGGTGTTAAAGATAATCAAAAGAGCATCAGTTGTCAAGCACTAAATAACTTTCTCATATTGATTTTTCCAAATTATCGCCCACTCTATAGAGCTCCCTTCAATAATTTATCAATAGTTTTATAGCTCCCCCGTGCTCACCAGATCTTTTCACTATGGTTGCTGCAATTTAACAAGAGAGTGACGCAAATCTGATGTTGATTATCGAACAGCCTTATATTTCAGGATAAGGGTATTAGATGAAACATATCAAATAACAGACTTACCCACATGAGTCTCAAGTACGCCCATTTTATTGCTAGAATAAAAATGAAAAAGATGTAAGTATTGACTAATATAATACCTCATGTCATAAATCACAACGATGATTTTTCAACGTCTCGAGATTATTAATAGCTCGTGGAGCTTTGACGTTCTGTACAGATATGGTCACAATAGATTATATAAGCCTAAGACAGGTAAAGTACTAAATTTCCTAAGTCTTCCAGAAAATATGAAAAGCATTGTCAAACAGCCATAAATGACAGCTTTCAGTTTGATCAGATGACTATTGGTGGAGGTAAAGGCAACTGAATGCCTATTTGTGTAGTCTCTATAAGGTCACAATCTTCGTTGTCTGGTTTCTGAAACAATGAGCCTAGCCACAAACGTAATAGTATCTATAGCAAACTCCCTGCTTTCATATATTCACACAATCTTAAAAATATTCGTCTATGATTGGAAAATAAGCGTATTTTGCAATATCCTTTGAGCCCAGTGGTTAAATGTTACAATCTATTAATGCATTCTTATGACGTCATAGCTGTGTTACGCTGTCATAGTTTCGAAAGCAGAAATCGTGCGATGAATCGCAAAATGTGAGTTTCTGAGCCTGTTACCATTAAAAACTTACGAAAACAGGACTCAAACCCCCCGGAAAAGAGACAAACAGGCTTGGAGACAAAGTTAGATGAAGTGATCAGCAGTTAGGTGTTATAAACAGAAAATCCAATGTATACAAGCACTTTAATAAACACCTGTTTTTCAGATTGTTTTCTTAAATTTCAAGACATTTAGGAAAAGGTTATGGACATATTGAATTTCTTACAATATAGCCAAACAGCTCTTGTGAAATCTTAATGGCAATTTCTTAATCTCACTGAACTTATTTTTTACGTCTCTCTTGCTTATTGAACACCGGGCATGGTTTTCTGAATCCCAGAAAAACTTGACTAGTTAGAGAGTATCAAATCTCTTAGTTGTCTCTTTATATTTAATAGCAAAATCTGTTTCTACCATAGCAAGTGATATACACTAGTTGTTTTATGGAGAGTAGTGTACATTTGTACAAACGGGAAATTGCTTTGATATTCCAGTGCTCTCGTACCTTCTTGCTTTTAGTTGCTTTAGCATTCTTATTTTTGGGAATTTCAGACTTTCTCATTCCTCCGTATCCCATGTTCATTGGTGAACCTCCAAAACCACTGAACTAAACAAAACAAGAAAGAAAATTTCTCTGATTTACTATGGTAAGTATTCAGACAGTTGTCAAATACTTCTGCTAAGCATGAATCAAAAGCACAGGAAGAACAGGTAGGATAGGATGTTAAAACCAGTGCAGTTATAGCCGGGTATATGTTTTAAGCTACATTTTAGTCTTGTCAATGGTTAGTATTCTGCTTGTGGTTAACAGGTTAGACACATCTACTGTACACGTTGTCTTTTTTATAAGGAACCTTGTACAAGGCCTAGTTCTAAAAGTTCCTTCCTATTCGACCTTTCTGATTTAATTTGAACTCCACACTTAGCGCTACGGAAATTTTATGTGCTTCAAGGTACCACTTTCTTCAACAATTGCACACAAACTATGCGAATTTGGCTTCTCAATACTCGATTGTCTGCAGTAACAAAACTATTGAAAATGGAAAATTTCCCTAGGGATTTTATCATTGGTAGTAAAAACTCCCTACGTTTCTTGGCCTTCTACCCGTAGATTCCCTACAAAGCGGTTCCTTATAAAAGAATGACGTGTAGTTGCATATACATACAAAATAAACTAAGACTGCTTCGTTTGTATAGTGTTCTTTGTTGGAAGTGCTCTATAAATTGCCCTTAATTTGCTACTTTCAAGTGCATCCCAGTGCGTTTTCCTGATGTGCTGTGTACATTTGCATATTCAATATGCTGTTCTGTCATTTTATGCTATTTACCTACCATGCTATTTGAACCCATTGTATCACGATTTAAAACATCGTACTGTTGTTGTTTGGCGTCAGTTAGTTTATTAGTAAGGTCAGTAGTTTGGACTCCTCCCTACAACAAACACCTATGTAATTAGATCTGTTCTGTTATTGACAAGGACTAGCTACATAGACACCAATATATCTGCTCATTTGGTCCAAAAATGTGAAATCCTGGATCTCCAACATAAGATGCACTCATGTTTTGAACGTTTCTTCAATTCACATTAAACCAATTTACTCAAACTTACATCTACAACGAGCTGTCGGGAGATAGATGTTCTGCAGTATAGAACAGATTGGAGCAAAGATCTCTTCTTGTTAGGTACCTCTAACCAGGGTTTGGGCGCATGAAATTATGGGATGTGTTGTCAAAGAGACTTCTATCTTAGAGGAAGTTATTTTAATGGTTATGCACCTTTAGCCATAACAGAAATTGCACAAGAATTTGTATATTTACGCATATATAGAAGTGAATATAAGGACTCAAACTTACAGCTGATCTGAACATTGAGCCAGTTGGGTCTGGAACAGCTGGCTGTTCCATTTCTTGTCGTCCGATTCCTGGAAAATAGTCTTTATATTTAGTTATACCTAATTCACCAGGGCACACTTTGTAATAATCTTTCAAAGTACACTTTGATGAAAGGAGAATGTAAAATTATCATTTTAAGCCAGGATCTTTCGAACCATGGCAGTGGTACCTCCTTTAGCTCTCGATCATAACCTTACTCATTGGTAATTCGTACATGACTTCTGAAATAATTGTGTTAAAGGATTCTCAATTGTTATATGTAAATGCACTGTGCATTACTATGGCAACAAATAAGCATTCGATTGCATCGTAACAGATATACAGGCAATTATTGGCTCCCTCTGTATAATGATCTATGACAAATTTATGGTGATTGATATTAGTGCAAAAACCATGCATTGAAATCTATGTACCTTGCCTACTGTAGGCACCACCAAGACCCCCAAGGGCGCCATATCCTCCTATTCCATTGTCATGGCCACCAAAACCTTCTCCATAACCACCAATGAGTCCACGTCCACCATAAGGGCCACCGAAATGGCCAATGCCGTGTCCCTCTACGCCACCAAATCCACCAAAGCGGCCATTGAAACCACCATCGGCCAATCCATATCCGTCGTGGCCTCCAAATCCTTCATGACCAACCAGACCATCATGACCACCAAATGCATACCCGCCAAGACCATGATCACCACCATAACCATGATCTGCATAGCCTCCAAAGCCACCAAATCCATGGATGCCGTATCCGTGACCATATCCTCCATGGCTGACTGCAAATGGTGCAAATCCATAGCCACCTAACCCAAGGCCATGTCCGCCATAGCCATGTGAGTGTTCCAGTACATATCCTCCATGGTGACCATAGCCTTCGTCTCCATATCCTTCAATGCCATGACCAAACCCACCATATGCTCCACCATAGCCACCATAACCACTATGAAGACCACCAAAGCCGCCATGTTCACCACCAAAGCCACCAAAGACCCCACGTCCTTCAAATCCAAGGTGTCCAACGCCACCATACAATCCTGAAATAAACGAGAATAATATATGTGGATAGCATGTCCAACTGAAATAAATGAAATATGATCTTATGTCTTACAGTTTGCAGCATACGAACGAGCATTCTTGCAGGAGATTAAGACCATGAAAAGCCTGCCAAAAGTCTACAATCTACAATGCTTGCCAAAAGTCTTGAAACACTTGCTATGATTTACGCTATAGACAGCATCCCCTCTCCCGTTAAACAATTTTGTATAGAATGCTACCATGTTTAGGGTGGTGCTCCTAAATCTTCCCTACATCTTCTTGACAAAGTCCAATCCAAAGCCACCCGTCTCATCAATAATCCAAACCTCACCAAATCTCTCCAACCTCTCTCTCATCGTTGTTTGGTTGCAGATCTCTCCATTTTCTATCGATTTTTTCATGGACATTGCTCACTGGAAATCAAGAATATTATTCCAGATCCACTGAGGCATGTTCGACCAACCAGAAGCTCTACTAAACCACACTTTTTCCAAGTCATGTTATCTAATCCACGAACTCTTTCTCACAAATGCTTTTTCATTCCAAGAGCTTGTCAGCTTTAGAACACCTTACCTTCCATTTCCATTCCTGAATCCTACAACTTATCCTGCTTCAAATCTAACATCGACAAACTTGATCTCATCTCCCTATCTACTTAACTTTCCTGTCTCTTTCTTCTTTTGTCAGGAGGGCGGGCTTTGTTATAGGCTCTATGGCCCTTCCCTGGCATTACTTAATAAGACAAAAAAACCTAAATGCAAAAGTGTTGAGTGCGTAGAAGCCCATACGTTTTGGCTATCGAATCAACATTGTTCAAGGGGAGAGAGGGAATTGTATTGTAATTGGTGTCATGGAAAAGCGGTAGGAGTCAGAAATTCATACAATTGTGTGGATGTTAATTGTGTAGTGTGCATGTTCCAACTACTTCTGGCAGGCATTGAAGTGAATACTTTTGTGAATTTTATTGCAGCAGTCTTTAACATCCAGATTTGCATCAGTAATTTCCTAAGCTCGAGTTGCAACGATTGTGATAATGATGATAAACACGTGAATAAAGAAACAAGTAAGTAAGCTTCATAAGCATAGCCGCCAAATGTTTGATAGCCCTGTCAGGTCTATTTTCTCCCAACCTAATTGACCAATCATCATGCAAAATGGGCCTAGTCTTAGCTTGTGTTGTCATAATCCTGCATGATGATTGGTCAGTTAGGTCGGGAGAAAATAGACTTGACAGGGTTCTTAAACATTTGGAGGCTATGCTAGCTTCATATATTTACAATTGCTATTTCTATACAATAAAACAAACCAACCGGTCTCAAAACCAGAAGCCAAGATTGATTATTAGATGTCAAAACTAATTTCGCAGCAAACTTAAAATTAGCACGCTTACTCAAATCAAAGCTAATGGTTTCATTGATGGAGCTCGAATAGTTTAAAAGTTTAAGAATGTTTTACAAATTTTAGCTATTCCACTAGTTATAATTGCTTGTATTTTGGTGTGACCCAAAGCTTCTTGCTTTCAAATCCAAGGTCATTCATGTAGTAGAAGAGGCACGACGCTACGCATCCAAGTGCTCCAACTATTATACGTAGCATTTCAAAGCGATAGTCAGGACAAAGGATTTGCATGATTTGTAGTAACGGTGCATAATTTTTCATTTTTGCCCGAAATATCAAAGCAAAGTTACTGAGATTTTAGCCGCATTATTGTTATCCCAGCAATGCTTTCAATATTTTAATAATACTAATAATGTTTTAGTTGTAGTTTTGATATCTCAATAACAGTCTTGATATTTGAATAATATTATTGATTTGGAAGCAATATTAATAATAATTTAACAATACTATTGATAGCTTAGTAAAACCGTCATATTTTATTAAAATCATTGATACTTCAGTAATGCTTTGGATATTTGAAGAGCATCGCTGATATATTAGCAGTAGTACTAGTATTTTAGCGAAACTCTTGATTTTTAGTAATAATTTTTCACATATTTCTATAGTATTTTTGTACTATAAATCAATCGAGTTATTTATTATTTCACTATACCTGCATGTCCGTAGGCGCGCCCACCGATGCCGTGCATTCCGTATGGACTCGCGAGAAACTGTCTTTTTGTTTCTTTCTGTTGTTTTGTCTCAGTCTTAACCTTTGCATCTTTATTCTCGTCTGCTGATCTTTTGTGATGCGCTATTAAGAAAAGCATCACACAATTACAGGTTAAAATTTAGCAATAGGAGCCCCAACGGGGAGAACAAAGTCCTGCCGAAACGCAATCTCATCGAAAGGATACCTCATCAGAATGTTTAATACAGTCACGTGGAGAACAGCTTATGTCTCTGAAATATGGCTAAGTATAACTGGTAATATTCTGATAAAATGTTCTTCTTTGTGAATTAATAATCAATAGGGCTCAAAAACATTTGTTTACAAGTTGTCTTTATTTTTACCATCAGGACAAATATTATTGCGAATGAACATTATTACAAGTACAATTGTTCATTGTAGAACCCAACGTCCATTAAAGAAGTAGGCACTGAGATGGAGGTCCCGTTTACACTAAAACGGACCCAAATGGATCTGTGCAAATTCTACACGCTTTTTTTGTAAGAAACAAGTACATAAGAAACATGAGGCTGAAATCAGTCAAAATTTAAGAAACAATTATGAAACACAGGCAGGCTGAGTTTCAAAAGTAGACTTGAAAAATCTGTTTTTGCGCGAGAATTTTTAATTGAACTGGAAACAAAATACAAACGACATCCATCTCTCAAATGTTTATAATTAAAATTCAATGTCTCGTCTCATAGCTGCCTTGTTGCTATAGGAAATTTCAAGAATTTTGGGAAACACTTAAAAAACATTTAAGGTTGGATTTGAAAATGTATTAAAAACATCTAGGCTGAAGGGAGAAAGTTTGTTTCTTATGCAAAAAAAAGCATGTAGCACAAATTAGCTTTGCAATTACACCAGACATGCTGGATCCGTATTCACTTGGGTCTGCTGTCTGGTCCAGTTTGGAATCGCTTTCCAAAGTGTACTCATTTGGATCCATTCCGGCGTAGGTCTAGTGTATGTATACGACTGGAGCTGACCCAAACAAGTACAGTTTGGAAATGAAGCATGGAATTTCCTATTAAAACGCCAATTGCTAGCACCAAGACTGTTGAAATATTGAAGGGACCCTTCATCATCAATGGGAGGTCAAATAGCCGATTTAGTGGGTATCCGTGCTAGTGTAAACGCGATATAAAGTGAATCCGCTCTAGTTTAAACACCAGCAAAACTGGTCGGAGATCCATAGTTAATCCGTACCCATCCAGACCCGTGCTAGTATAAACTTTGCTTCACTGTAACACACCACAGCAAATCATATTGCAGAATCTTAATCTATGACTGGACTAAAAACCTGAAATGTCAATAATTATTCTCAACAGTACCTCTGTTAAATGAGCAACGTTTTCGAAGCTGCTCGTTACAATATGAAGAAATAAATACGATCAATTCAAGGCTACTTCAAAATACAGCAACAAAGCAACTAACTCTTCTTCTTTTTGCTCTTTTTCTTTGGCTTCTTTGGTGTTATTGACTTGCTCCAGGCGTATGGTCCACCGTATTGCAATCCGTAGTTGGATGAAGGCCAAATATGTCTACAAAATTAAACTACATATTAAAACCAAAATGCAAACCAAAAGGACATACTTTAATAGGAAAGGAATGATGAGATGAATTGGTACAAACAAATTATATGTTTCAACATAAAGACTATTCAAGCATAACAGCCTGGGTAATTTTCTGATGGAGAAAATCAAGCAAGCTAAGTTTTCGTGTTGTTTCCTGCAAAGTACGATATATTTTTAGGACAAAGGAAGTTACAGCTTTATTATCTCTCTTACCCGGCACCAAGTGGATATCTG
This sequence comes from Mastigias papua, assembly GCA_964019165.1. Taxonomy (NCBI): domain Eukaryota; kingdom Metazoa; phylum Cnidaria; class Scyphozoa; order Rhizostomeae; family Mastigiidae; genus Mastigias; species Mastigias papua. Next base: position 4,186,739 of record OZ025287.1, read on the forward strand.
TCAGCCGCTGGCACTGGATACCTGCAAATTCAATGTAATTGTTTCTCAAAACAGGTAACTCTTTAATAAACGTTGGGAGCTTGTAGTATGCAAAATTGGCATCGAGGCATTAGAAATAAGAAGGTGTGCAACCTAGCAAGTGAAACGTTAAACTTTCAAAGTAATTGAGCATTGCATTCTTGGTAGAATTTATCCTACACCCTCCATCTATACATTTTCTAATGGCGCTATAGCGTTCTAATGGTGCAAATTATTTGACATTAACCTAAGTTTCAGATATAGTGAGGTAACTGACGAGCACCTAATGCATTACCTTATTGGTGGAACTCCAGCAGGCTCAGAAACAACTGGAGTATATGCGGGTGTAATCTGCTTCTTCTCTGCATTTTCACCTTTCTTCAATGCGTTCAGTTTGTCTCCTGTTTTTTTCAAAGATGCACTTACTTCGTGAACGAGCTTCCTGATTTCACTGAGTTTCTGAAGAAGCAAATCAAAAGACTTTATTGATGACAATATTAAAAAAGCAATACATTTGAAAGCTTGTTTCTCGCAAAATTTGACTAAAGTCTGCGCATGTACGATCCAGTTGCATTTGCTCTGTATTGCATGTATGTCTGCATCTAGTAGCCTGCATCATTGATTATCTCCAAAGTTGAGGAGACAAGAATACTGCGTGTCATCCTTTTAAAATGATGAAGCTTGTATCTGAAAGAACACTTTATTAACCAAACTGATCACCACATAAACATGTACACGTTTTTTTAAAAAAGAAAATCCCTTTTTGCCTAAGCCTCAATTTTCTTAAGTTTTCCAGACATTGAAGCTGAGTTTTTCTTAACACTTTGTTAACATTTACTGGAGTAAACTGGCTAAAAGAGGTTGCCATTATTTCTTATGAAAAAGGTTGATCTCTTTTATCCAGGGTTATCAAAGAAAAATTTTGATCCTTGTAAAGGAACTTGCAAAGAATGAGCTAATGTCAATTCTGGCACGTAAAGAAGATGAACTTGGAGCTTGAGCCTCGTGATTTCTTAAGATTTTGGCGTTTTGAGGCTAATTAATTTTCTTATAAAAAAAACGTGTACTCTTATACCTGGAACGATCATATGTTACATCAATACATTTATAAGATAGACTATTAGCTGCAATTAACCCCCTGGTTTTATTGCTAATGTATGTAACTGATTATTTGATTGTTAATACCTCGATCGCATGTAGGTATCTAGTAATATTACATATTATGGTCCTTCCTAAAAGTTAATGCTTTCCCTAACAGTGGCGTGCCGAAGGACTTTTGAGTGTGGGGTGCAAATAGCAGAAACCTACTGACGCGATTGAACAAGGGAACATAATTTTCGATAAGACATCATCGTTGTGCCAACTATTACTTCGAAGACAAGTCAATAACGATGGGCTTTGCAAGAAGTGGGCTGTTAACGCCCCCTCCCCACAATACTATCTTCCGCACGCCACTGTTCCTTGCATATGGCAATCATCAACTTACATCAGCAGAAACATCTTTCGGTTTCTGAGCAACTAGTCCATGTTTCATGGACTGTACTTCAACTTCAACATTTGGTGCAGCAACATGTACATGAACTGGTCTCGGTCTTGTCAATAGTGCAGCACCCCCGTCATTATCGTCTTGTTGTATGATTGGTACATTAGAAGGTAGGGGATAGGAGGTAGCTACTGGTCGACTGTCACGTGTCAAGGGAACTGTGCGTAAATTTTGAATTGGATTTGTTAGAAAGTTAGCAGCTTCTTCGTTAGCAAGAGTTAGTTGTCCATTAGCAGGCTGAATTAAAGATAAACATTACGTCATTTAGAAGTCATCTACAACGGTTAGCTACGAATGATATTTGAATTACACAATGGAAATCCACTTCGCCAGAAATTATACCAATTAAGGTTAAAGTTAAGTATAATTTTACTGTATTGTAGGACACTAGGTAAATAACCATTTTGCTAATTCAAAGATGTGGTGTATTGGTTAAGGAGAATATTGTTCGTCAATGCAAACCTACAGAGAAACAGACATACGAGCTTATTGGCCTTGTCAATGTTCTGGACCAGTATGCGCTCAAAAGAGTATAGGCACACGACAATGCCGTGCATCAGACGTATGCCGAGTTCTTTTCTCTCCTCTTTATGATTAGTATGAATGACTACTTATGATAATCAAATGCAAATGAATTCAAAATAGGTTGCTGCGATGCTGTTGCTACCACATGGCACAAGCATTCATGTATCAGGAGGGCAACCAGGAATTTTGAGGCCTGGGGTCTGGACCTCAAGGACCCAACTCGTAGTAGCTCACCTGTTTATGGACAGCAGAGTTACTGCAAACACAGACAACACACATCATACTGCAAATGCATTGAATGCACATGTATATTGCGCAAAGCACAATTTACTACTGAATTGCTATACCCAATGATTCGCCATGGGAAGGCATTGGGGACAATTGTCCCCCTTCCACTGTTAGTAAAACATGGTTATCGGAATTCCTTTAAAATCAAATTGAAGAATGTCTCTTCAAGCTATTTTCCGTTTAGCGCTTTTTTATAGAATCATGTTAGAATAGGTGACACAACGTTATCACAGCTTCCTGTCGCTAGTGGCAATCAGGATATTCGGGAGATGTACACTAAACAAAACAAAGGGTGTGGCGGCAAAATTTTTCCTATTCCTTCTTGCCCCCCCTCCACTTTATTTACTCTGGCCACACTACTGGTTAAAGCAGGTAAGCAAATGAAGCAAAGTAAGCATATCTACCTCTCCTGGGACGGCTTCATCTGAAGCAACCTCCTGTGCAATCTGTTGCTTCTTTTCACCTAAAATTGAAATTGTAAAATTAGTCTAGCAAAAAACTGTGTTCTCTTAATTGGCATTATCACAAGTACTCATCACACGTAATTAAAAAGACTTTCTTGGCTAAATCAGTAGCAGTGCCACAGCGAGGGACATGCTCCCAGCTCTACCCAGGATCGATTCTCTACTTCATTCAAGTTCAACTAGAAGGCGTTGAAGCGGAGCAGGGAGAATTCTACTAAGACGTAAATCTCTTCTACGCCATACCACTCCTCTCTATCCACACTTGTTTGTACGCTGTTGTACTACAGGGTTAGATCCCATGCTGCGTTGTCCTTTAAAAAGGGCTTGGGCACCTGAACTCCCCCCAGTCTGTAGTGGCCAGTGCTGCCCTTAGATGAAATCATTGATATCAAATATCAGTTAACTGCTGCTTGCTTTCTATTAAAACTTGCTCTTGGCATCAGTATGGAGTTATTTTAGATATAAGACATTTAAACACAGAACTACAAGTCAAATTCAGCACGTGGGTGGGCATACAATTAGCATTTTTCACTTGCAGTAAATGTACTCACATGAAACTCAAAGAAATGCTCCTAATTGGATATGTAATACAAAAATGGAATTCAGACCTATGATTGAAATATATAAACTTAAAACAGAAGCACTCTGTATTTATATGGTATTGCCAAGATGGTTGTAAACTAGGTAGGCTGGTAAAATAAGTATCTGTGACCATTTGCTAACAAAGATTTTTTGCTGGAATTAGCAACGAGCTAAGGGAATTTAGTCCTTGGCATTTTGATCATCGATACATTAATCCAGGTGACTGTATCCTTTTAAGGCATTACCTGCGGCGTTTAACGGCATTTCCTCTCTCTTATCTCCTTCAAACCCACCAGAGCCAACGAGATGTCCGCCATCGCCATAGTCCCGACCATAGCCCCAGCCATGGTCATTATTAATTGGGGACTCCCCGTCCCATCCATGTCCAAAGCCTCCATGGCCTGAGTATTCTCCAGGGATCCCTGAAACACCAGATGACATATGGGGAACTCCTGGGTGTCCAAGGCCCATGCCACCAACATTGTCAGCGAATTCTGTGCTAGCACCTAATGAGCCAATAAGCTGTCTTTGGTTGTTCACATCGATCATTGATTGTTCTTCGGGCATGGCAATATCTTGACGTGATGCAGCATTCTCTGCTGATTCTAAGAACAAGTGAATGCAGGTTTCAAAATGCTTACTTGCATTCGACCTTGAGAACTACCCTTGGAAGATCGCATACTATATTCTCAAGAAACACTTCACTACTACAGCGCTAATCGTGATCTCAAGCAATCATCAATGATCCGTACTCATGTATAAATTCGTTTTTTCTGTTGTGGTTGGTTGTCATTTCAACTGCCTTAGCATCTAAGAAGGTATTGCCTCACTTTTCTTGATGTCATTATCCATACCAAATCTAAATCAAATTGCGTAAGACTTTGCGCTGCAACATAAAGATTTGACTTTTTGGCTAAAGTCACTTTCCTGTTGCCAGTTTGTGGATATCTAGGGAAGTTCTCTTTTAATACTATTAATAGGGAAGAATTCATAAGGAAGAATTTGTGTTCAATAACCATCTTGGCTTACCACTGATACACTTGAGAGATATTCTAAGAAGGTTGTTAAATCTAGGAAGTAATTATTAGAGTTCGCTCTTCAAAGGCCCGAACCTCTCAGATTCAAAGGATATAGAGCAACAGAAGATGAATAAAAAATGCTATCACCTTTTTACTTAATGGCAATTCTAAGGATAATGAAGCTCTAAGGACAGGGCTAAGATTAGTAATTATGATCAGGTTCGTCCTTGCATTAGGGGTGTTGGAGAATGACGTCTCCTTGAACAAATATCGATCTGTAAATCGATACAAGATGCTACGTCAGTCAGCAAAGATTTTTCATAGTTTACAGGCGTACTTGCAACTTTGACCACACCCCCATCACGAAATTCTCTCGGAACGGCTCTGATTATTGTTAAAGTGGTATTCAAAATGATTATTGCTCTTCATGATAATGTTACTAATAACAATAAGTCGGGTAGAAGGTCACAAACATATATCAGGTATGATAAATGGACTATTTACAGTACTGATTCCTATTATGACGCTAAGTTTTAAAACCTATTGCCATTATCATTTTTATTGGAATTTTTTCATCATTTCGTCTAAAATAAAATTGAAAATAATAGTTACAATGATAGTGACAGACAACAGGACACTTCCATTAAGTCATTAACGTAATCGTTTGAATAGGCGCCCCTCTCAATTAGGCGCCCCTTTCGAATAAGCGACCGTCATTTTAAGAAAACAATTTTATAAGCGCTCCTCTCGAATAAAGGCCCCTATTTTTCTAGGGTGGGCACTTATTCAAATTTTCGAAATTCACGGAGAAAATCGATTAAAAATTCAATATCTTATATGCAAGTTGTTTTGTGGATTCTCAAAGCCTGGGAGAAGTTGTCCAAGGAAATTGAACAAAAATTTTTTGTTTCGTGTTCGACCGATGGGAATCAGGATGATGAGATCACCTGCTTCAACGAAGGTCAGCCTTGTAGTGAAGAGCGCTCTAAGTTGGAAAAGCAATTAGAGCATATGAACACTCCAGACCTGAACCCCTTTGTTCCTGATGAAATCGACCTGGTACATGCCCGTCCTGAGGAACTAATCGTCAATGAAGACCATGCAAGTGACGAGGGTATTGATATTTTGTACTGTAACAATCGTTTATCTGGTATTTACCTGTTTGATTTTTGTTCTCTTGAGAGATGTAAAATGTGAAAAAGAGCATTGATCTTTGAATGTTTAATCCTAATTTTTCGAGAAATATTTTATAAGCGCCCCTTTCGAATAAGGGTCCCTTTCGAAAGTGATAATAAACGCCCCGCCCCTTAAAAGCAGAGAAATTAAATAAGCGCCCGAGCGATTATTCAAACGATTACGGTATTACCTCAGAGCTGGGCGGTAGAGCACTCACTACAATGCATCAAGAGTCACATTTTGGAGGTCTGTTCGAGCCAAACATTTTCTCGTATTTTCACTCAAAAAACTTTCCTAGCCTTTTAGCCTTCACCCTAGAGCCAAAATTCTTGGACATATCACGATACAAGAAGTACACAAGTGTGTCCTGGTAGCCACTGCTCTTATCTAAAGGGGGACCTTTGCCATCAAAACGCATCACGTTCTGATGAAAGACTAAGCTCAATTGAAGAAATTAGCCTTGTCAATTAGCAAAAGGAAACATAACTAAAGCGTAAACATAACACGAATAGTAAAGAAAATATTAATATAACGATAATACTAATGATAATAATACTATCAATAATAAATTACAATGATCATAAAGTTTAAAAGCACATAATGACAAATAATGATAAAATAACAGAAAACAACTGGGTCGAAAATAAACTGATAGTAAATAAAAAGAAACGAATAATGTACTAATAATGATGATATTACAGCAATCCGGTGTGTTTTCCTTTACCTGTATGTGATCTGGGTTTGATAAGAAATGGCAGGCATCGTCTTGTCCCAATATGAGAAGGCATGATCATTATGAACAGAAAACCATAGATCAAATGTAGTACAAAGAATAAAAGATAAGGAACTATCATCTACTACCTCACAATGCAAAGTATTTAAGTTCATGTGAAACTTTATGTGCTTAACAGATTTATCGAATTGCTATCTATTGGAAAATGAGTGAATCTAAAGGTTGTTTAATGGTTTACGATGAAAGTGCATGTTTCAAAATGTGACCATTTTACTACTGTTTTGTTGAATAATAAGCGAAGAACATTGAACAAATTTTAGCGTTGAAACAAGCAATTCATTTTTCTTTTCTTTCAGCCTATGTTGCCATATGACCTGCAGTAAAAGACTGAACATGTCACATCGTTTCCCCTTTGAAATAACATCCTAAGTCTAGGTGAGGCACGAAATGATAATTCCTTACCTTTCGGATTCTTTGAATCGGTCTTTGATCTACGTTCATTGTCAAAATTGACTCCCCATCCTGCAGCAGGACCATATCTATGTGACCCAAAATCACCCCAACCGTTGTTCCATCCTCCCTCAGTGTTGCCAGCCATAAGGGCCGTTTTTGAATGCCAATCAGAGTTTGAATTCACAGGACGACCGTATGAGCCAAAGTCTCCAATATCATCTGGGTCGACCATAATGAAAACATAATCATAATAACTTTAGTGATGATAATGAAAATAATAAATTTTCAATAAAACATGATAAAGATAGTAATAGCAATGATTGGAAAAAGCTAGATCAGGGATAGGCAGCCTACGACCCGCGGGTCACGATCCAGCTTTCAGGGAAAGGCAGCCTATGACCCGCGGGCCACGATCCAGTTTGCAATGGAAGTTAGAAAAAACTAGCTATATCTAATGAAACAGTAAAACTTATTGAAATTCCTAACTAGTCAGATATTTTAGCATCGAAATGGTTCATACTCAAAGCAAGACAGGAAAAATGCCTTGCAATTGAGTCAACGACAGCCTTTATATTGTGGACTATATACAGGGCTCAGCATTCTTATTCCAGTTTGAAAAATCAAGCAGAGATTTCGCACTCTTCAATTAAAGCTCATATCACTAGAATTTGTTTCTGAAAATAATGTCAAATGTCACATTGGAAATAACGAGTCGTAAGACCAAACAATTAGCTTGTAATTGATGTAGATGCCCTCATTTTTTTTGATAACTTCATTGAAGTATAATATAACTAAGATTTACTACCTTCTTACTAATACGAGTTTTAGCTTAGTGTGTCAAAAGCTGTATAAAACATTGCGTGCCTGTTTCCAAGGTATATCATTATTTTTATCAATAGACTATTGCTAATGCTTCACTTGTTTCCTTCGATCCGCTTGAAGAATATATTTGACAGACCTAGTCAACTCTCCCAAAAGGCTGACCACCCCTGAACTAGATCGAACATATAAATGGGAAAAATATATATGTATATATATTGTAGAAATAGAGATAATATTAAGATGCTAATATGTGACATAGCTATGATGTGATATTGCAAGATGCGTTTCAATGCAATCTGGTGTGGATTATTTTGATGTGATATAGTAGAATGCATTTTGGTAAGTTATGATGACTTTGAACAGAAAATCATAGATTGAAATGTAGTACAAAGAATAAAAGATAAGGAACTATCATCTACTACCTCACAAAACAGAGATTTTAAAGTTATGTGTAACTCTAATAGCTTAACAGATTCATCGAATTGAGTGATTCATCAGACTGATTACAGCTTAACAGATTAATCTACTGGACACTGAGCGAATCTAGAGGTTATTCAAGGGGTTCACGATCGATGACTGTGCATATTTCAAATAGTACCACTGGTGTAGTTTTGATGCATAATTAACAATCAAGATTGAACAGATATTAGCTTTGAAGAAAACAAATTTTCAGCCTACGTTGCTATATGACCTGCAGTAAAAGACTGAACATGAGTTTGTATGTGACATCGTTTCCCCGTTGAAATAACATCCTAAGTCTAGGTGAGGCACGAAATGATAATTCCTTACCTTTCGGATTCTTTGAAAGGGCTTTTGATCTACGCTCATTTTCAAAGTTGACTCCCCATCCTGCACCAGGCCCATATTTATGTGATCCAAAATCACCCCAACCGTTGTTCCATCCTCCCTCAGTGTTGCCAGCCAAAAGGGCCGTTTTTGTATACCAACCAGGGTTGTAATTCACAGGACGACCGAATGAACCAAAGTTTCCAAAACCAGCTGGATCGACCACGCTGTTATCACCATAAGGACCCCAACGTTTTTCATATGATTTACCTGACGGTATTCTATCTTTGCTAGACCAAAAACTTGAAAATCCGTGCTCACCGGTTGATTTTAATCCAGCTGCATCGTCTCCAATGTCGGCATTTATTCCATCACAATTATCAATGCAGCCATGACCTTCTCCTACATAGCCAGTGTCGAAGCCATGTCCTCCATATCCGCCGTATCCTCCATATCCGCCATATCCACCATGCCCACCTCCGTGGCCATGAGCGTGATCACCAAAACCTCCCGCCATGTTATAACCTGCTAATCCAGTGTGGATTCCTGGAACTCCAGGAAATCCAAGGCCAAGCCCTCCCATGCCATCTCCGAATAAAGAGCCCCCAGCCATACTGCCAATTACTTGTCGTGCAGCGCAGTTTCTGTCACCGTCATTACAGGCGATGTCCTTACTGATCATTTGCCTTGATGTCGCTGTCTCCTGTTGTGGTTGCGAAACGGCGTGCATTGGTCGAATAAAGTAAGCTGTTGGCATCAATATGTAATCTCTACATTTTAACGATGGTGTTTTCTTGTTTTTCTTTCCTAACTTTGATTTCTTGAAGTGTCCTCCATTCATGTGGTGCCCACAACCCCAACTGTATCCATATGCAAAAAAGGGGTAGTCACGATTGTAAATGTGAGCTGGACCCCAATGGTGAGTGTTGTCCCATCCATGTCTGACAGCAGGGTATGTTAAGATTTGCTTTGAGAATGCTTTTCCTTCTTTCTTACCTTTCCTCTTCTTCTGAGAGACTTTCTTTTCGTTCTCTTTTTTCTCTTCAGTTTCTTCAGGCCCATCTTCTTCTTCGTCATCTTCGTCCTCTTTAAATTTTTCAATGTTACTTTTGCTGCTTGACTCTCCTGTTTTCTTTTCTTCCTCTTTATTCTTCTCTTCCTCTTTTTTCTTCTCTTCCTCTTTTTCTTTGTCTTCTTTTTCTTGCTCTTCTTTTTTCTTCTTTTCCTCTTCTTTCTTTTTTCTTTCTTCCTCTTCTTTCTTCTTTTTTTCCTCTTCTTCTTTCTTCTTCTTTTCCTCCTCTTCCCTTTTCTTTTTCTCCTCCTCCTTTTTCTTTTCATCTTCTTTCTTTTTCTCTTCTTCATCTTCTTTAGCTTTACCATCTTCTTTACCAGCAAAACTATCTGCCTGGTCATCCTTATTTTCATTTTTGTCCTCTTGATCATCTGAAAATGCAGACTTATTTTGATCTTCCTCCTTCTTCTTTTCCATCTCTTCATCGACCTTGCTACCTTTATCAGCTTTGTTCAGATCTTCCTTTTTAGAATTGTTTTCCTTATTATCACTTTTTTCATCTTCGCTCTTTTCTGGCTTTTTCCCATCCTTATTTGAGGCTTCCTCGCTTGCAAATTCAGTTTTGTCCTTATTTTCATCCTTACTCTCCTCTCCCTGCTTTCCGTCTACCTTTTCGTCAGAAGCATAGCTATTCTTGTTTTCATCTTCTTTCTTCTCTTTGTTTTCATCATCTTTGCTTTCTTCATCAGTAAAGCCACCTTTATCTTTGCTTTTCTCCTCGTCTGATTTCTCCTCAATGGAAAATCCAGCAGTCTTATCTTCATCTTTCTTTTCATCCTTGTTCTCTTCCTGTTTCTTTTCCTCCGATGAACTATCAGACTCTTTATTTTCTTGATCGTTTGTATCAATTATTGATTTTTTATCAGAATCTTCATCACTTCCTTCAATATCATCATTATCATCAGAACTATCATCAGTAGACAAAAGATCTTCTACCACATTCTCATAATCACGGCCTCCATTCGCCAAATTATCATTTGCAAAGGGTCTTGCATTTGAAAATCCCCCTAAGAGCAAGAAAAGCAATAGCGAGGATATACAAAATACCCTCATGTTTTAATCTCCAGACAACCGCCTTCTTTCTTTAACGAATTAACAATATTATAGACAAAAGCTGTAGAAACTATATTCAAGCAGTGAGCTGCGAAAATCAAGTTCGCTTTTTCCTAAGTTGGTGATCTCATGATGGTTTACAAACTCATGAATAATACATGCTGCCTATTCGGTCAAGGTCATCCCTGTTCATTTAGCTAAGCAGTGAATTTATGGTGGCAATATTGGCGCTCTTCCACAGTCAATATCTAATAATGATGCTCCTCCACAATGCAGATTGTGCATGATCAGTGTGTGCACATGGGATGTGATTTTTAGTTCTGCTCATCAGTGGGAAACTATCAGCTACATCTACGAAGCATTATGCTTGGCAAGATCAACCCTGATGCATTCAAAATCTATTGATATTCAGGATTTTAGGCAATCTGTAGATATATTTTATTGACCTGGCTCTAATGAACATTTCTAGCTTTCACGACGTGCTTCTGCTTTCAAGAATAGAATGTATTGTTACATCAACTAGCAGGTAGTTATCTTTCCTTGACAGACTCTAGATTTTTAAGATAAATCTTTGTTATCAATTTTAAAGAAGATAAATGAGAGAACATTGTAAACATGCAAATTGAGCAACTTTTCATCAATAAGCAGTGGGCAATGTGCTATATAACATAACGAAACAAAGTGCAACAGGGTACTTATATTTGCGTACATTTGTCATGCTCTAAACAACAGATAACTTCACTCTTCATTTCAGCTGTCATCTCTCCTATATCGTTACTCACATTCCCGTATATCAAGGACTAAAGCTCACACTTATATAAAATTCAGTTCATCGTAGTTTATCAAAAGCATGCCATGTACGTTCCTTCGATGCAGCAAACTTTGAAATACTGCAGAAGTGGCAAGTATGTCGCATTAGCGTTAACAATTGAAAGCTTGATTGATTGGGATATAGCACACCTTTATATGCACCACTTTTCACAATCTCTCTCCCACCCAAACAGAAAGCAGCATTATCAAGCTGAAACATGCAGCTATAGCACAAGATGACGAAGCATGCAATCCTGCCCATGGCAAAAGCGTCATGGCTCCAAGGCAAGCAATCATGACTGAACCATTGAAGTGTGCGATCGATTCGGTTTCTGCATACACAAAACGCAAACAGAAGATATGGAGATATGGGTAAAACAATCATTCGAGGTTATTAACCGCAAACAGCGTATAAAGACGGGCACTATAATCAACTACCATTTAGGCAACTCAACACAGATAAGCTCTTGTATCGCAATGATCAGTACAAACTATATAAGTTTAGCAAGTAACATCTGCAACTACACCTTTAGTTATGATATGCCTTAGAAGTTCATGATTCTTCAACAAAGCATCTCTCTAACTCTAACTGCAGTTATATCATCGAATTACTACAGCTCTCATAACAATGTACCTTTTTTGCTTCATCGGCACTTATCAATTTATAGATATCCAAATGAAGGTATATGCTCTAAAACAGGATTCGCGCAGCTTCACTCGCAGAGTATGTAGTGCCTGCTTTGACACGATGGCTAGTATTTGTTTTGGTGGTTTTGACCAAGACTTTGAGCAAGCGAATAAAAAATCAACAATTTGTATTTCAGGGTTCAAAACGGCAAAATTTCAGAGATTTCACGGATAGGAGTCCAAAAGGATTACATACACATAATTCCATAAAAATTGGTTTGAATTTAACGAAACCACGACAATCATTTCATACAGTATAATTAATGGAATGAAGTTTACTATAGGCCTTTCAAATCTTCAAGATAAATAAACAAATTCACTGCTATAAGATCATATACTTAGTTATTGCCCAAAGAGCTGTTTTACAGAATTTGTACGAACTAGTACGAGAGTGGTAGCTTATGTATGACAACTTTGAAAGTTTTCTTGTATATCGTTAAACATTCTTTCAGGGTTCCTCTATTTGCATAGAGCTGGCAGCGATCAAAAGCGAACGATAACAGAAAAAGAAACCAGTTAATCATTGATCTATTGATTGTACCAGCATAGCTATGAACTATAGAACGGGGGTAACCTCTAGTCACATAGATCATATGTGTTCAAACCTGTTATATAGTCCAGTATTTTCATAGCTAGGTTGATAAAGAAAGCACATCATAGTCAAGAACTCATCACCAGTTGCGTCAAACGCAGAGAGATGTGTGTAGTGCATTACCACTTTATGAAAATTTCTAAAGATGTGGCACAATTCACTTCAGCTTTTGTAAACGATAATACAATGGTAAACCATGTCGTAAATTGTGTTAATTTGCTATCTTAGGATGCAATTATACACAGTTAAACCTATTATATCCAAGATGCTTTCTCTATCAATTTTTAGATCCTTGTTCTCAACGAATGAGTGTTATAAAATGATCCAAAACTTTTTCCAGTTTGGAAATATGATGCGTTTTCCATAAACATTAAAAGTCTGATAACTTAAACCTTGAAAGAACCAAAGAAAACAGTTACGTTATCGAACGTTCAAGTTGTCAGCTTTAGAAAAAATGTGCCATTTGCTCCACTTATCAGGAGTTATGGTGAAGCTAAATGCACTCCCAAAGTAGCTGGCAAGAGGTCCGATCTTAAAGGATGGAGAAGGATTGATTCTGCCTCGTAGTCTGCATATTACAGGACTGAAAACATTTGCATCTGTTTTGATGCTGGGACATGGCTTCATGAAATAAGGAAAGAGCACCATCATGTTTATATATTGTAAATTTTGTCTTTTTATTGCAAAAAGTAGAGATTATTGAAAGAAAAACACCCCATACGGGAAAAAAAATGGCTCGAGATATTAAGTGTTCGAATTATCAGGAGTAATTTGTTATGACAATGTTGTACAAGGCTCGAGAGGAAATCGTTATATCAGTTTGAGCTGTAAAAGTCTTATCAATGAGGGAGATAGCAATTAGAGTAAGGAGATAAGGAGATTTTCTGATATTTTAATCGAAATAAAACAGGTCAGAGAGCAAGCCTACTAAGTCTATTAACAGGTGGATCGCAGCTGTGAGGAGCCTTTGCCATTTAAGATCATATCAGCATGAACTAAAGCTATAAAAGCTACACATGACATTCCATGTCTAGGATTTCGCGATAATGGCTTGAAAATTAAGTACAACGAAAAATAATTAATGAACGTTAATAGAGAAGAATGAGCTTTTTAACCAATCATTCTATATGGAAAACTGCTTTACTAACTGTCTGCAAAACCATATCATCACCTCAATACCCCCTGGTTATCAAATGGTGGCACAAACCCCTTTGATCGCGATCAATAGTTTAACTAACAGCGACTTGCAAAAGCAACGCATGAGTCCCAAACTCGTAGAAAAACTTAAGCATCGTTGGCATTATTTCAGCAAGGAAAACTATGAAGATTTATCTTATTCTCTTTACCCTAGCTTTAGGGATTATCATAGCAAACTGTGAGACAAAATCCGAGAAGGGAGAAGCGATCCTAAAATCTTCGGCAAGCAAGTCGACGAAAGACGAGGGAAAACAGAAAGTTGACTCTGAAACAAAGGAGCAAATTGAAGAAAGCGAAAATGACGACGAGGCGTTAGAACAGCAAGAAAAAGAAGCAAAGCAGAAAGATGAAAGTGACGAGAATGCAACCGAAAACTCTGCTCAAGAAAGTGATGAAGGTTCGAGTGAAGAGGCGACAGTTGAGAATGCCGATGACACAGACAAAAAAGATGAACAATCAAGTGAAGATGAATCAACAATGAAGAGAGCGGAAGACTCGAATAGAGATGAAGGAAGAAATGGAGGAAGGAGGGTTCTAGCATATCCCTTATTCTATCCAGGAGACTCTTTCGGACATCATCAAGGATTAGGTGGACCATCCGGCTTTCATCCTGGATCAATCTGGGAATACCCATTCCCATATGTGCATCCCATGTATCCATCACCATTCTTTCCATGTGTATGCAGTTGCAAAAGTATGTGAAAATAAAAGCAAGCATTTAAAGTTATATGAAACAGTAGGCGTCCTAAATAATATTGATTCAGGCCTGTCGTATAATACTTGTTTAAATCAATGCAAGATAGATTCTTTTTAGACCAAATGAGAATAAGAAGTAACTTGGACTTTTATATCAACTAACAGTGGCAAAGCTATTATATTATAGTTGATAACTGACCAAGTCGACACATTAACTGACAACTTTACTACACTCTAACCCATACTTCCTAATTAAACAGCTCTATAACTGCGTGGTTACAACAAATAAACCATATTTTGCCATGGTATTTTACAGATGACAAAGAAAAGAACAAGGACAAGAAAGAAAAGGACAAGAAGACAAGAAGGAAGCAATTGGTACCATCTCATTACTATGGCCCTCCTAGTGCAGGATGGGGTGCATATCAACCTGGGCGTACTGGAGCTGGTTGGGGTGCTCCATACTGGTACAAGTAAGTAAGAATGGAGCAAATTATTGGAACAGAAGATATTCATTTCAGTCTGATGTAACAATATATAAGCTTATTTGAAAAGAAAATTTATAGCAGTGGAAAGTAGAAATCAGTTCGCACACAAAACGAATAGCAGCCCTTATTCATTAAAGCTGATTCGCGAAGAGTTTGTCGTCCAAATAAGGTAGGTGCTAAGACGTAGGTAAGATAAAAGCGAGTTTTCGGTACTTTGGCAAAGCCTAACTTAAAACATATTCCATTTCACATTTTGATAAGTTGGATGAATAAGGGAAAACAAACGAAAATTCTGAATAAGATGCTAGGGATATTAAATCATATTTATAATGGAGGCGTGAAGAATTTGTTTGAAGCCGGCATTAATTATTGATATCTCAATTCGAGCGATTGGTGATGTCTGAGATCATGTTTGATGTATAAGGTTGCTGCTTAATAAGTTGATGTATGATCGTTCGTAGAGTCAAACTAATAATATTATCTTTGATATTAGATTAGCAATTATCAATCAATAACATGCATGTAATTCTCAATAATATTTAACTTGAAAGTTTGGTTTACTAGGAGAGAATTAGAAAAGTAGGAATAACCTTGCTAATAGTGGACAACTGGTGTAGGCAAACAATTCTGTAGTGGATGAGTATGATTAAGCATAATTTTACAACAGCTATTTCTAACGTGTTAACTGTTAATCAAAGAAATATACTGAAAAATGATGAGTAATACAAGCTAACAAGAAGTTTATTCTCTTCTCTTCACTCTTTTAACATTGCTAACTCAACATCTCCGAATTTGATAGCTACTAATCGCCAGCATATGTAAAGCTTCAAACAATTTCTGACGTCTTCCAATTGAAGTGGGATATTTCAATGAATATGTGGCCCTGCGATGAGTACTAAACTCAGACGCAGGCGTTACTCCGCCGAAAGAAACGTATAGGTCTACCTTCAGTAGCAGAGGATTTCAAAGCTGTTGTACAGCAAGTTGCAAAACAAAAAAAGTAACTGACAAAATGACTGCAATACGAGTAAGCTCTGAAAATTGTTCTGAAAAATTAGCAAAATTGGTAAATTTGAATAGCAAATAGAAATGGAAGAATAAACTAACAGGATGAGAGAAACTATGAAAAGCAATTAGAGAAGTTATTCTGAACTACCATACTACCGACGCAGTAAATCTATAATTTAAGGGTGATAAGGATATACAACAACCGCAATACTATAAGTCGCAAAGTAACCAAGCTACCCTGTACTAACGACAGAGCAAATCGACATAATTGTGTGAACCAAGTGAATTTGGTATACTATGAGTAACATTGTACAGAATCTAGTTATATCTAATAGCTGGCTGAGCATTTGTAGTATTAAGAAATGAACTTGTTTCAAAAAGGTGGGGCATTTCATGAAACACTCAGTTTTCAACAGCAAAATGTAGCTAACAATGTTAAGCAAGATTGCTGGACTTTCCAATAATAATCTCCAACAGTAAGGAACGTATGCATTTCTACATATGGATTAATAATTCAGGTTTTTGAATTGCTCTAACAGGCTTGTCCATCTATGGATACAGATAAATTAATCTCTAACCCTATGATATTGTCGCATATAGAGAACTAACCAGTCACGGGGCCTGACCATTAATATGCTTATAATGGCATGAGGCCAAAAGGTTTACTCTGTTCCTTCTGGAATGATAATTGAACTCCTAAATAACAAGTTGACTGTTAAGGTTTGCTCCAGTATTATCCCAGCAAACCATGTTTACTGACGCACTACTTTCACCTTAAAATGAGATGCATTATCAAGCTTTGATGTAATCTATGTCTGCTAACAGGAAACTAAATTCGAGTTTAGAAACTGCAATAGGAAAGCTAAATATATGACTGAATATGGCGATATTTTCACTTTAGGTCGCAAATACCCTCAAAGATGCCAGTAAAACAGGCCCCTAAATCTGAATCGGGTGAATCAAGGCACACAATTCACGATGGACTAGATTTTGGCATTGCACATAATGCGCCTGATTCATCCCATAATAACTATGAAACGTTCTCAGGGCTTGGTCTGGCAGACGATTTCGGTGCTGGATGGCATGATGGGTATACCGAGCACCCCGTCTATGGCACGTATGGAGGAGGAGCGGGTCGCTCAGCATTCGTTGATCCAATGTATGGTGACCTAGAGAACAGTGAATTAAGCGGATGGGGAAATGGAGTTGGGCGACCATACCTGCCATATAATGGATATGGTCACGGTGGAGTTGCTCATGGTCATCTGGCACATCAGCATGGCATTGGTCATCCATACATACCAACACACGCAGGTCTGAATACGCACGCGGTGCACAATGATGAGACATTCTATGGGCCACATACAGCCATGCTACCAACTGCACAAGGACATATCCAAGTAGCTAGCTCTGGACATTCAGCTGGCATGGGTGGCCACAATCTTGGTGGGTTTGCAGACAGACTGCACAGAGAACAGGGCTACTCAGATGATTTCGTTGGAGGCATCCATGCTGATCTCAGCAGCCATCAAATCAGTGGTCATCACCATGACCACGCTGCTGCTGGTCACACGTATGCTCCATTCCTCCACACTGTTGGTCTCGATAGCAATATGGGAGACCACTTTGGAACATTACCAACTCCTCACATGAGCCATGTTGATCTAGGAATGACGGATCACTTTGGACCAATCCTAGAGCATAATGGCCATGGATATGGAGCCGTACATCATGGCATAACACACGGTTTCCACGGACACGCAGACTATGGACTTAATCACAAAACTTACCATAACTTCGGGACGCATCCAGCCCATGGTGGAATTCTAGGTGGTCCTATTGGAGATAGCCTGAGTGCAGGTCACCTGTTTGGTGGAGTTCACAAATCAGGAGTACCACTTAAACAAAAGCATACAAAAAAAGCCAAAGGAAAGTTCCATAAGAAGAAGCAATAGACTATATGGTCCAAAGGGTGAATTGACTAACGATTAGTGATTGACAAGCCAATGTAATGTTAAATAGTAAATGTTTAATTAAGTGGTAATATGGCTAATAATGATCATTAAAACCCAATAACAATCATAAGACGATAGGAAGGTTTTCGTAAATGATCATTTAAACTCAATAAGAACTATAACTCGATAGGATGGTTTTCGCAGTTGATCATTCAAACCCTGTAAGAACCATAAGGCGATAGGAAAGTTTTCGCAAATGATCATTTAAACCCAGTAAGAAGCATAAGACGTAAAGGTTTCTGTAAGTGTAAATCGAACAGAAAGCATCAAATACAAACACATTGGTAGCGTGAATGTGAAAACCAGATAGGTTGTCAAACAGATTAGTAGTCAATTTGAAAGCCAAATATGTTATTAAACAGACTAGCAGTTCGTAATTTATGTAGAGTAGGGTCAACCATTGCAAACAATCTGCAAAGAAGTAAAAAGGCAGCACTGAAAGGGTCACTGCAGCAAAAAAGCCCAGATCCCAAAATCCTCTGACGTTGTCCCCCTTAACCACGAGCGTACAAACTTATCAACAGATGTCCACTAATATATCCATTAGTACTTATTGTCTTGCACAAACCTTTCCATTTGTCTAAAGAAAACGATGGTTTCATCTGAACCTTGTTGAATTGGCGAAGAGGACCAATATCTTAAAGATGGGTGGACAATTTCCAAATAGGTTTGTGTCTGCCAGTAGAGCTAGGAAATTGGGTGGACTACACCGAGCAATTACATATAAGGTTCAATTAAATTAACAATAGAGTCTTTGATTGGCTTCTAAGGCTGAAAAGGTCAAACAAATGAAAATCTGAAGAAGAGCAAGCAAATCTTTTATCTGTTTGCTACAAAACAATGCACATAACTAAAACTCAATTACCCTGAATGATGCTCTCATTTTCAACGCCAAAATTCTGCATTATGAAATAACAGTAACTTTTATATTGCATTTGACATATAATTAAACTTTCATGAAATATATAATATCAATACTGCCTTCCTTGAGCTGATTTTTCATTTGCAATTGTCTTCTAACGTATTAAGGACGTGAATGATACAAATGTTATACAATGTTCCAATCCGAAACTAAAATTTCATCTTGAAATAGTTTTGATTGGCTGTTTGATGGTAAATATCAGTATTATCTTCTGTTTCACTTTGTCTCTCTACTCTCTCCGCTTGCATATGATTGAGGAATTCAATGTGACTCATAATTCGGACCACATGGGACTAGCTGATTTTGTCCGGATTACAGAAAATCCGGATTACGTATATGTATACTTCTTCAGCGCTACTAAGCTACTCATTTACCCATGACCCCATAAAATATCTGTTGTTGTTTGGGGATCACTCTCAGGGTTGTTGGGCATATAGAGTGCTAGGAGTCAGGTCACTCCTGGGTGTCGCTGTCCAAGTTCACCTGGAAAAAATATACTCGCTTTGTTATAAGAAACATAGCTGAAGGCCTGGTAGTAAAAGTTTCTCAATTTCTGGCCTCATTTCAGTTCTAAAAGTTTCTTAAAAGTTTCCTAATTTACTGAAAAAACTTGTATTGAAAACGGAAGCAAAACGTAACAAGCATTGTCTTTTCTAGTGCCCATAAGGACTTTTTGGCTTCTAGGCACATAAAACATACTGTAGTGGACACTTTTAAATCTGTGGAGGAAAACTGTCTTTCCGAAACTGAAAGATAAGACAGAGATTTCTAAGTTTTCTTAGCTCTTTCCTTGTAGTTCTACAAGATTTTTAAATTTTTGGTTTTCTTGCAAAATTCTGCTACCTTTCTTTATTCTTGTATATTTCAACAAAATTTAATATTTTTCACAACTTATACTTCAACAGAACTTCATATAAACAACAAAATCAATATTTTAAGAGTTAGAGAAGAAACCCGTAATTGTCAATTACTCGCAGAGACAAACACTCGTACCAGACTCCTGGTACAATACTCCTTCATGTTCTTTAAAGGTAACTTCCGATATTTTATTCAGTTCCCATTAATCACTCGTAGACGTCACTGCTATTAGTAAAATTCGTTAGCATTACTTTTATAGTTTATTCTACTCGTTATGCATATATTCTGAAAATCAGTTGTTATCTGTCTTCGATGTTCTTCACAGTAACAGTTGTCTGGGCTTTTATTTATGGACAATTGTATTGTGAACTCTTCTTATTTTCTCGTGAAAGCTGATGCCTCCTCATTAAACTGTTCACCCAGTGACGACAGCAACATAGGTTGAGGTGAGAGCAACTGTGAAAGGGCCCACAAACCTTTGAGGCCCTAAGGAGCCCATCAGAAGTTTTTAACGGGCAGACTTGTGCATTTATTGATGCAAAAAGATGTTTAATAAGCCGATACACCCTGTTCACAGCCTACTTTCTATTCTTCCTTAGCGATAAAAGCCCTCACTCCCTATTCTGGCCTAAATTTGGGGGAAAGTTTCAAGCTTGAAAGGGACCCCACGCAAAATATTCCTAAGGGCCCGAAGCCATTCTGTTACCTCACTGTGTTCATCGGCATTTGCCAGTGCAAATCTAGTAAGAAGATCAAGTGAAAGTATTGTTCATCCGGATTATGGTGAATAAATGATATACTTGTACGAAATGGACCGAAATATGTTGTCCGGTATATGCATTTATCCGGATTAGGAGATCCGGATAATGGGAATTATATTAGTACACGTTAATAGGAAATTAATTGGACTTAGCAATTCTGTCCGGAATACAGAAAATCCCGACAAAACTGATCCGAAATATGCGAGGTCCACTGTACTATATACATGGTAACTGGGGTCTGGGTGCAGATCAAATGCTTTCAATTCATTACCATAAAATGCTCCAAAATGTAGCAGTTACTATTTTACGTTACAACCACAATAAAAAAAACGATTTTCATTTACTGCAACATTTTCATTATCGTTTCAATGAAAGGGCACATGAAGAGCAGTTCAATGAACTTTATGCTAAACTGGTGGAATACTAAATCAGATGAGATAGCCAACTGAAAAACAACACATCTAAAGATTATCAACATTGGAAATTCAATCTAAGACCTTACATATGAAATATAGTTTAATTGAGAGTCTCAATAGCTGATTGAGTTTATAATCTCTTTTATGCTGTTCTTCAGTTGAGCTATGACATGTAACCTCTGAAAGTGAATGAAAATTGTGAATTAGCTACAATTGAAGCTAGTCTATCTCAAAGATCTTTAAAGTGAACTGGCAACGGAATGTGCTTTTAGATTATTACTAAAATATGTCACAAAAACTCAGTGACCAACATGAACTTATAGACAATAGAGAATACTTAAATTTGCAATAGAGGTAGGTAAAAAATTCTACTTCAAGGCTACTTTTCCAATGGCTGGTTTTCAGGAGTCAAATTTACCAGCCATTTTTCACAACTTTGCTGGAGATTCATGTGTGCATATATATCATATATCATTCATATATACATATATACATATATATATATATATATATATATATATATATATATATATATATATATATATATATATATATATATATATATATGGCTCATGAATGTTAACTGCATAGCTGTGCATGTCTAGATCATAATCCTCACCAAAATAATTCGTAAATTTGCTCCAGCCATAACAGTGTTTACTCATAGCTATATGAAAAGAGGCATTGAAACAAAGACTTTCACAATGTTGATGGATTGAATAATAACACACATTGTACATAGTGCAGAAAGTACTTACGGCAGTTTCATTCGCATGAACACCCTCAGTGTGAAAAATGGAACAATGATGCATAAAAATCCAAAAAATAGCAACAGAAATCGATTTAGTCTTGGCAATCCCTGCCCATTGGCCTTCTCCAGAATGACATAACCAAGCCCACCAACAGCAAACAAAAAGCTTGAGGCTAATCCTTCCATGATGTATTGGCCATTCACTCTGTATGGCATAAATGCAACCTAGGAAATCAGCAGTACATCTTGAACTAGTATCAGCCATTCAACAAACATTAACAATTTCATGGGTATGCTGGAATGTTGTACCAAGCAGTAACACTGCATCAAATTCTAACTGAAGAATGCCCTTAAATCCTCAAATCTAAGTTTATCAACACAGGCTGATCATAACATGGGTCCAAATGGCCTAACAATAGCCATTCCAATAGTTAGAAAATGTCAATGGAGTAGATATAAATATAAGAAACAAACTTCCAACAAAATTGGAGAAACTTTACACCATGAAATAATAATCATTTTAAATTGAGTGTTATTTGAGCCTTCCGTAATGAATTGCTACAAACGATACTGCTATGACTGCCAAAACTCAATTGTTATGGTATACAGTAATGTGAACTATTATGGGTTCAATCCTATTTATCCAACCAGAAACAATTTTGCAGAGTAACTAGCATTGATTCAGAAATCAACACTATTAATAATGGCAATACCTAAGGATCATGCCTAGGCCCCCTATTATTCATCATTTGTATCAATGATCTCCCAGGCAGTACTCTAATCTTTTTACATGTAAGCTGATGATATGAGCTTGTGCTATCAATCAAGGTAATGTAGTTATTGAAAACAATATGAAAAAGCTTGACAAATGGCTGATGGGTAACAAATTGTCCCCTAATGCAATGAAAACCCAGTCAATACTTGTTTGTGCCAAACAGAAACTCATGGCTTTGAAGAATTTAAAGCTAAAACTTTCTCTACAAATCAAGGATCATGAATTAGAAGTTGTTGATACAACCAAGTATCTTGGCTTACAAATTGAAAATTCTTTAGAATGGGAATACCAAACCAAGGTTCTTTCATCTAAAGTATCTAATGCAGTCGGTTTTTTATCTCCACTGGTTCCATTGCCTGCTGCTACTACCTCAATGAAATAAGTTAATATCTCTCAAGTCATGAAGTTGTTTAACATTTTGCTTTATCTGAATGGAAACAGTTTGATTTCAATGCAATAGAGTTGCTATAGATTTGATTTTGCCTCTGCCCATCCATAGTCACTAGCACAGACTTCACTAAGACATACTTTTCTCCTACTTCTTGCCCTCCAGTTGAGATCAACCAATCAGAAGTATCATTAAAAAATGGTCATGTGACATGTGAAAGTTGCTTATTCAACTGTGTATATTGATGCAAAATGGAATAAAATTTACTACCAATACCAGAGAATAACCCTAATGGCTGAAGAGTATTCATAAGTCCAGAGGACACTACTAATGAAAATTGTAGGTTTGTTTCAGGCTGAATCTAATAAATATGGTATTATTAGTCTGTTGATACTACAGAACTTCACTATACCTCGAAAAAGCAGGGACATTCTCTAAGCAAACTGAAAAGTGTCTTTCATCTGAAATTTTTCAGAGTATGAAACATTGAATAACAACCAAAATGTGAACTGCATCTGGCTATATATTTTGGCTCACCTTTCAGTCATTATCCAATGTTTAATACTCTGTTGGACTCATGTCAGATGAAAAAAGCTTTTCAGTATGCTTAAAGAATATTATCCCTATTTGAGCTATAGTGAAATGTGGTGATGGAGTAAGACCAAAGTGCTAGAAAACATTCCAATAGCAAGGCAAATGTTATAGTAACAGAACCACATTAAAGAATTGCACATATCTAAAATTAAGCTACCACATATATACTGTTAGTAATACTTAAACAATAAAACACACTACAATAATACAGAAGTAACACACCACAGTACAGATTAAAACAGAAACTGTTGTCCTTCAGTAATTTCAGATATATATTAACTCACTGGTTTACTATGACCACTTTCATCTGTTGTAGAACCAACACTTGGGGGTTCAACAATAACATCATAAATTATTCCTGAAAAATAAAATATGAAACAAAAACAGATCAAAAGCAATCAGACAGAAATCCTGTAACAAAGGTATTAATCTAATTCATAATAACTATAGGAGAGATAGATAGCACTGACCTATCATTGAAAATAGAATGCCACATTCTACTGAAGCCTGTGGAATCAAGCCCTGGTCAAATGCAGTTCACTTTCACTCAACAATGATCGAAAAAATCATGTGATGTTGAGCCTTGTTGAGCAGAGGGTGGCCAAATCCTCTCAACCTTTATTTGACTTTTTACTCTCCTGTCCTGTGCACATGCGTAGACTCTGGATTTTTGAGTGTACAGTGAAGCGTAAAGTTGAGCATAAAGTTGAGTATAGAGTTGAGCATAGAGTCATGCAACTGGTCAAATGTAGTCTTAATACACTAATTACAAGAATGTCCAGTGCTACTTAAAATAGAAATGGCTAAGTATTAGCATTTGAAAATTGGTGAAGAATCTCCTTCTTTGTGTAATGCAAAATATATAATTTTGCACTATATAAATAAATATAAATATATAAGTATATATATATTAGAGCCATGAGGATTGGAATCACAAATTAGGCACCAGAGAAGTTTCACAGTAGAGTAGGAAATAACAACAACTATTGTTGTATCTATTTTGCAGAGATAACTGCTAGCTATATATCCATATCACACTCTCAAATTTAATTGAGACAATTTTAAATGTTTCTCTGAAGAGTATTCATTTGGTGCATTTTTTGAGCTCTGTATAACATGCAACTTCTGCTTGTGTGGGCTTAAATTCCACAGATGAGATCACCAGTGCAGTGCACACACTTTATTGCCATACTGCTCTACCTGTAGCCTTCTATTCAATGCCAATTTTCCTCCAATCTTCCCTTACACAGTCCTCCAAATCTCTCTTCGGTCTACCAGGTTTCTTTCTTCCCGTTGTGCATTTCCTCTATTTCTTTCTAACACTTTCATCTCTCCTTATTATGAGTCTGAGCCATTGCAATCCAGTTTCTTCCAGTTTTCCCCTTACTTCATCCACTCCAGTTTTCTATTCTCTACTTCATCTTTTATCTCCTCCATTTTGGTTTTTCCTAAAGAATACTCTAATTCTAGTTTCTGCTGGTTCCATAATTTTCTCTTGCATCCTGGCCTAGTTACCATCACTGTCTCCATGCCATACAACATGTTTGGCCAGACTGTAGAGAATGGCCTTTTTCAATGAGATCTCGAGCGCGCACAAGCAAATGTTCATGTGTACTTGGTCTCAAGTAAGCACTTCAAGTACTCACTTTTAAAATAATTGGTTTACCATGCAAAACTGGTCTAGTTACTTTCTGTTGTTTTCTCACCTGAAAAATTTGTATTGAGCAGCATGCACGGAAGTGCAGCTTCTAGTTATTTTTATCATCATGATAGCTGAAAAATACTCGAATTAAATAATTACACCATGCCCTATCATGCCTTTCAACACCATGTCACACCAATCTCTGGGTGTGCACTATCATTTGCGACTAAATATCTTTAATGTACACTTGCAAAACTCTGCAGTCTGGATAGTTGGCTGGTAGCTAAGGATAAATGCAGCTAAAGACCTCAAGCTTGTGCGTTAAGGTGCAAGTTTATACAGCACCTTCCAGCAATACATCATCAAGTGATTGAGATCTCAGGCCTGTGAGCTAGTGGAAATGGAAAATTTGTACAATGATAAACTCAGCCATTGTCATTATTAGGACATGGTTACTGTACTAAGTTAAAGAGATCTTCATCTACCACAGACAGAAAAGAACAGCCAAAAGATTAGAAATATTAACGTATCTACAACTTCTTCATCATTAATGCTAAATAATTTGAAGAAACTTTCTATGAACCAAGCATACTTTTATAACCTTTGCATAGTGCACGTGCACTAGACTAACCAAATATCAAAATAAAATAACTTACAGGCCTAATACAACTCTTATCGATTACTTACCACCTGTAACTAAAAAGTACGACAGAAGGACGATTGAGAAAACTACCATTGCAGAGGGCGGTTTTATCCATCCTGGTTTCCTAACTCTTAAGTTTGGAATCTCAAGAAACTGGAATGGAATGTTATAAAGTGCCTCCATATTGAATAGTGAACAACAAAAGAAGGACGGACGTAGCAAACCGCGTTACAATGAAGCCTGGGGAGAGTCGTGATTACCTTCTGTGCACGGCCCGTGCCGTGCCAGACTCTAACAACTCACTATCTCGAATAGATTCCCATTTCCCCTCATTTCCCTATAAGGCTTAGTATAAAAAAGAACTCGTTATCTCGAACTCAGTTTTTTTCGAACTATTCGCTATCTCGAACGAAATCTTTTTATGGTCAAAGAAAAATCCTGGCTATCTCGAACAAAATGTTACGAAAAAGCTCAGCTATCAATAATTAGCTTGGAAGGGATTTGCATTTCTTTGTTACCTCCAAAGTTTACACGATTGTCATTCACCACAGTGACGCAGGAATTCAAGTTCCCTGCTCTGAGAAAGAAGACTGCTTTAACAAGTTTGTCTGTCTTTCCTTTTACTGTGTTTTTAGTAGTTGACCTGCAAAAGTGTTGTTTTTTAGTACACAGACTGCATATTAATCGTCTGTGTTGTTTGGCCCTATCACGATTTTCAATTCCTCTTCAGTCTTCGGCAGCCAAATAGAATGATAAATGCTGTGCCCTTGAATAAAGGAAATCAATTCGAAACATTGATTCCAGCTTGTTTTCCTGAAAGGACTTTGCTGGGGAATTTATTTTGGTATCTTCATACCACACCACGACCCTTCAGAAAATGAGGCATGATGTATCTTAAATGAAATAAAGTCCAAAAATAATGTCAGGTTTTATAATGGCAGAACCGTATTCAAATATCGATGTTGAAGCCCACACCACTGATTCTGCCCAACATGATGATGATATCCTGTGGAATTCTTGCATGAGGAAATTGAAGATAGCAAGGAGGCTAGTGACATAGCCGAAGGAATTGCTGGTGATATCGTTGAAATATCCTCATCTATTTGCTACGTTAAAAGTGTTATTGATGTCATTTCTCGCCATTGCTTGTTTTCAAAGAAAAGCATGGAAATGAATCGCCAAAGTGTTAAACTAGCATAGCAAGTGGATGCAGAAGCCCTGCAACCACATAAAGCAAAATTAATTAAATGATAGACTCTTCAATTTTGGGTTTAGCAAAGCTTTGGAGAAAAAATCGCTGGTGTCACTCACATTAAATGCTAAAATAAAGGGCATGGGATGAAAATATGCCTTAAACGTTCCTATCAACACCCTTCTTATTTGTACCGAAATGTGCAATGATAAATTTTATTATAAGTAGGTATCGTTAAGAGGATAGAAATAAAAGGGTATTGCATTGAAACAAAAATCATTGATTGAAACTACGAAAGGAAACTTGGAACAACAAACAACTTTCAGACTGGATGAGAAATACAACGTTGATTAAACATTTGCTGTTAGAAATCGGCCTAAAAGAAGGTATGTATCGGCTGCTCAAAAGTTACAAGAGCTCAATACTGGATCTTTGAGACCTAAGAACAATTATAAGTCATATGCATTAAAATACCCAGTTTCACGCAAGTTCGTTGCCTCT
Source organism: Mastigias papua (assembly GCA_964019165.1). NCBI lineage: Eukaryota > Metazoa > Cnidaria > Scyphozoa > Rhizostomeae > Mastigiidae > Mastigias > Mastigias papua. The sequence goes on from OZ025287.1 coordinate 4,214,209, forward strand.
TTGATTTACTTTGCAGATATTCCCCACACTAATCTACATGTACCATGGTTATATTTCTGTAGTGTTGTAATGCCTGTGTAAAGCTGTAGTGTTACACAAGCTCGGATATTATTGCTAGGAAATTTCGCACTAAAAACCATGAAATATCTGAGAGAGTTACGTTAAGAAACTTTCTTATCAGAGTTTAGAAAGTTTTGAAGATAGCACGTCGTCATTTATAGAGAGTAAGCTCACTACTTGGAAATATCAAGATGCCATCAGTCATACCCTTAGAAATTGATCATACTTGTTGTTGTTGTTGTTGTTGTTTACTTTATTTTGAGTAGGCTTTTATATCTAGCATTTTCAGCTAATTTAGGCCTACTGTGCATGCCGCATCCAGGCATGGGACCCCTAGTTTAACGTCCCTTCCGAAGGACGGCGGAGTGAGTTGCTTTGGTCGTTTATCTGGATAGTCGCCCATCCAGCTGCTGACCTAACACAGCCAAGCTTAACTTCAGCTAGCTAACGGAAGCCAACTAAACCGCTTGGCCACTCGCCCCACTATATACTCTATACCCCCAAGTGCCTTTGCTTCTGATTGTAATGACCCAAGCAGACCCCTTCAGCAAATGCTTGGGTTGGAAGTCCTATCAAAACTAGAAGTCCAAACTAGAAGTTATGACCATAAATTGCAAATCTGTCAATAGAAATGCTGATTGCTCACTATGTAAAAACATAAAAGTACTGACACACTGATTTAAGGCAACCGAAGAAAAATGCTTGAAATGGGCAAAACCATTTTTGATCTACTGGCGGTTGTGAAAAGTTTAGAAATAATACACCAAAGCAAGCAAACCAAACATCTTTCATACGGTTATATCTCTTATAGTCAAAAGACTAGAGAATTCTTTACGTTTAGTAGTTTGTACCTTGAACAGCTTTATCGATTGTGGATAAATATCTTTAACCACAAGGCCTATTTTGAGGAAAATTCCAAGACCACACTATGCTGTAATAAGCTTTGGTTACGCCTTGAAAAAAGCTTTTGTAGCCACACTTTTTAACTTTCCATAGTTTCAGGTATTACCGTCATTTGCTTGATATCATATTAAATGGTGTCAAACTTTCTTCCAGGTATATGGTGTCGTCAAAGTTTGACGTATTTTGGCCCTTTCCTCCCCAAATCGAACATCGTCGTCTCAACGAGAGATCCCCCAATTATTGGGGTGAACGAAGTCATCGAATTTTTATCTGATCCCAAGGCCCCAGTTATAGCAAGTAGTGTACGTGAATAGGAACCAAACTAAGATTCAAGTGAGTAAAAATCAATTACATCATAGTCAGTTTTGTGTCGTTGATAATTGAGGAAGTGTTTTCATTGGATTCTACTATATATAAAGGCATACACCTTTTGTAAAAAAAGGATGGTCAAGCAAGACAAAAAACTTCAGGGTTTGAACATTGTCAACAACTGACCACACCATTAAGATTCCCAGATTCCACTCTCGTTTTCCAAGACCATAAAATAAGGCCATGAACACACTAAAAAGGTATTGTTCAGGACTATTAATATCTCTTGCGTGGATTTCGATACAGCTGGAGTTTTTTTGTAATTTTCTACCACTCTTCAGGAAATTTCCCTTGGGTGTCGAGGCTTCATTAACTCAGAAATCTATTCCAATGCTCCTGGTTACATGGACAGAAAAGTCTCATGGAAATCTTGAAGTACCTAATTCGTGTTTTGGAATCTTTATCAGCCAAGTATGGCGTCATATTTTTATCAAACGTTGTATCCATCACTGTACTGTAGTCCTTTAATTCTTGAAATATTCGGTGAGATCTATCCATTGACATATAATTTATCAACATTTTGTGGGGTGCGTTCTCTTAAGATCTGCTGACTAATGGACCTTGCCAACGAGTTCACACTGTGACGTCGTCCATCAATGATGAAGGGATACGAATGAAATACACAAAATAGTTGGTCTAAATTAGTTTAACCTATGGTAAAACCAACTTAAAAGAATTTTATTATTATATTATTATTATTATTATTATTATTATTATGTAAATTTGCTGCTCAAATCACTGGTAGATGGTAAACCGATATGTAAAGCGGGGAAGCTGATTATTACCAATAATCAAAGGTTCCTCGTTCTGTTCCTACTCAGTACTCTAATACTCTCCTCAATATCCTGGCTGTCCCTAATAGTGTGGTTTTTTGCGCAAAATGGATCTCTAACTCTATTCCGATTTGGTCCATAAATTTCTTGAAATTGTGTGTTACACTTCCAAGGGCTCCTACAATAACAGGTACTACAGATACTTTTCGAAGACTCCAAAGCCTTTGAATTTCCCGTTTGATATCCTGATATTTCTCAATTTTTTCTTTCTCCTTATCATATATTCTCTTGTCTCCAGGGATGGCAACATCAACAATTATTGCAGACTTCTCAACCTTATCAATAATGACAATATCGGGCCTTCTTGCTTCGATGGTGTGATCACATTGAATATTCATGTCCCAAAGAAGCTTATGTGTAGTATTTTCTGAGACTGTTTCTGGGCTGTGCTCATACCACTGATCAGGCTTTTCAAGCATAAACTTGTCACAAAGTCTCCAATGAATCATCTTTGCGACATTATCGTGTCTCCTCTTATAATCCGTTTGCGCCAACTTCTTGCACTCACTAACTATATGGCTCACAGTTTCTCCTCTTTCTTTACATAACCTACATGTCGGGGAATCAGCTGTCTTATCAATGTTGTACTTTATATAGTTCGTTCTAATAGCTTGCTCTTGCGCAGCGCATATCAATGCTTCCGTCGTTATTTTCAGATCAGACTTTCTCATCCAACTCCAGGTTTTTTCTTTATCCGTTGTTACAGGCATATCACTAACAAACTGACTGTACATTTGTTTCCCCATCCAGGCCTCCATTCTTTTTTCTCTCATCGCATTTTTAAAGTCATCTTTGCTACAACTTTTTTCAAATTCCAAAATACCGACATGTTTGACACCTTGCAATAATCCCTCCTTGGAATGTTTGAGGTACCATCCCAGATTGTTCTCTTCACTTCTGATAACATGTTCACAGCTCATCAATCCTCTTCCTCCATCCTTTCTACTAAGATAGAGTCTATCTACATCACTTTTCGGATGCAAGCCCTTATGCATAGTAAGTAATTTTCTTGTCTTTCTATCTAATTCCTTTAATTCTTCTACATTCCAAGTTAAAATACCAGCTCCATACCTTAAAACTGCAACAGCCCAAGTGTTTATTGCTTTGATCTTATTTTTACCATTCAGTTTAGACTTCAGTATTAACCTTACTCTACGTTTGTACTCTTTTACAAATTGAAGTTTCATTTCATTTTCTTTAATCTTATCACTTTCCAATATCCCAAGGTACTTATAGCCATCATCATCAATAAATTTCATCAATTTCCCATCCGGCAGTAATACACCTGTGCTTCTAACAATTTTTCCTCGTTGTAAAATTACTGCTCCACACTTGTTAATCCCAAACTCCATCCCTATATCCTTACTAAACATTTGCACTGTCGTTACAAGAGAATCAATTTGGTCATGAGACTTTGCAAATAGCTTTAAATCATCCATGAATAACAAATGATTTAACTTGGTAACCTTATCACCCAACTCATAATGAAAATTAACTTTCCTCAAAACCATAGTGAGAGGTATCATGCATATAACGAACAGAAGTGGTGATAAACTATCTCCTTGGAAGATTCCTCTTCTAATGTTAACTTCACCTAAAGAAACTCCCGATGATGTTAACTCCAATTTCCAGTTCTTCATGCTGCTACTCAAAATCCTCTTAATATTATCAGCAACTCCAAACAACTCTAGGCATTCTCTAATCCAACTATGTGGAATCATATCATAGGCTTTTCGATAATCGATCCATGCCATAGCAAGGTTGGTGTGTCTCCTTTTGCAATCCTTGAGCGCTGCCTTGTCTATTAACAGCTGATCCTTAGTCCCTCTGGTTTTTCTTCTACAGCCTTTCTGCTCTTCAGGCAATAGTTTTTCTTTCTCTAAGAAGTCATAGAGATAATCAGACATAATACCTGTAAAGAGCTTCCACATTATCGGTAAACAAGAAATTGGTCGGTAGTTGTCTACAGCGTTCCCTTTGGTTACATCTTTCTGGCACAAAACAGTTCTTCCAAAAGTTAACCACTGGGGAAGTTGTTCATTTCCACTTAAAATCTCATTCAATTGATGCGCAATTCTTTCATGCAGACTTGTCAACTTCTTTACCCAGAAACCCTGAACTCCATCTCTTCCAGGTGCTTTCCAATTTGGTACCTTTCTACTTTGCTTTAAGATGTTTTCCCCAGTTATGACTAAACCTTCCTGATTCCGATATCTACTGTTGTCCTTCAGTGTCTTGAGCCATTCAGCATTGTAATTGTGTTCTTTACTCTCTCCCCATATTTCATTCCAAAACATTCTACTTTCCTCCGCATTTGGAATTTCATTTGCTACCCGGTTGTTCCCATTAAGTTCATAATACAATCTTTTCTGGTCATAGTTGAACAGTCGGTTTTGTCTGAATTGCTGAAGTCTTTCGGTATATCGATCAATTTTGGCTTTTTTTGCAAGGACTCTCTGTTTCAATTCTTCTAACACAGTTCCAATTCCTTTCCGACGGATGCTGAATTTTTCATACAGTTTCTCAATCTTCTCTCTTGACTTCACTTCTCCATTTTTATGCCTCGTCAGCAGGTTAATACTCTTCTGTAGGTCTTTGATGTCCCTTTCTATTCTACGTTTCCACCATGGTTCAGGGTGGACTATCCTAGTCTGTCTCAGTCGTTTTAACCCAAGCCGTCTTGCAACCCAAACAGAAACAGCAATAATGAGATTGTTAGTTTCAGATATATTTGAGGTTTGAAAATACGGCAAAACTTTGTTTACTTCTCTTATAGCCATATTTAGCTTCTTATATTCAACTTTCTTAAACATTACTCCCTCACAGTTCTCTTTCAAGTTGTATATTTCATTAAGTTCATTCACGATATCAATTTCTTCCTCTGACGCTTCCTCGACAGAAAAGTTTAATTCAGTTCTATTATTAGATTCTGCAGTCTCAGTTACATCATCCAAACTTTGGGTGTATTCCGGTGTGATATTGTTCTCTTCCTCGTTATAGTTTACATTACCATTAATCCTTCTTTGTATCATTTCTAACTCTAATTCCGTAAGCCAGCCATTTTTTCTAATCGCCCTTGCCTGATCACACACTCGTTGTTCCGAAACATCAAAACATCCACGTTCTTTCCATTCTTTGTACATCCTTTGCCTATATCCTTTAATTGGGACACCATTCTCGTCAAGAGGATTTGATCTAAAATAGCACTCCATCACCACAATATTCACTTCCTTCGACCACTTTTTCCTAGCAGTAGCAGGATGACGACCGGGTCCCCGCTGCTGGACCGGGGAACACCTGCCGGGCGAGGCACCTTCACATTGAGCTCCAGTGCCATTCACGCCGTTATTTTCAAAATATTGAGAACTCATTTCACTCATAAGAGGATTAGTGAATTTAAGGTTGCACAACCACCAGTGTTTTTATTGAGACACCATCTCTAGGAAGGTTGTCAACCAAGACTAAAGAGTCCTCCCTACCCATGAGACAGACTAGCCCCCGCCGGACGCCAACCCGGTACTTCAGGGTCTCGGGGAGAGCTAACAGGTACTACACCTTGCTCAAGGGTGACCTGGGGGTAGTTATGGCAAAGGGTAACCTCATTATCCCACGTCGAAACTCCATAACCGGTTGCAGTTTTACGTCATACCCAGGACAATTATTATTATTATTATTATTATTATTATTATTATTATTATTATTATTATTATTATTATTATTATTATTATTATTATACACTACATTTTTCCTTTTGAGCAAAAAAATAACTTTCATAAAACTATAGTGTCACTTGCACTTTAACGTGAGCAAATTCAGACTGGTTTGGGTTTCAGATCGATTCCAAACTAAGGCATTTATAATGTTCCTATTAACTACTGGGGAAAGTCTCCAGCAAGCCCAATACATTCCCCGGCAGTGGCCGGAAAAATCAAAGAATTCATCCAGTCAGTGCAGTTGTTTAGACCCACCCGAAGACATTTTCAAGGACAGAATGGTGCTCATTTCGGTTGTTCTAGCATCATGCAAAAGGAAAGTGCCACTCTATCAGTGTGCATGTGAAATGAGCGTTGCCTAATTTCTGCAAATGTATCTGCGGAGCGTGGTCACAAAGTTTTCCCTATTTTGTTGCCCCTTTTGAAAAATCTCCCCACTCAGGAAAATTCCTTTAAAAATGCTATGCTTTAAATAACCTTTGGAATGCTCACATGACACAGCCAAAATGGAATCCTATCGACCTGGATTTCATTTCGGTTTCTCATATCGACCTAAGATTCCAGGTTGACTTTAAAATTTCATGTGAACAGTAACGTTCTTCATTTCCGGGCTAGATGAACTTGTGGGATAGATATGGTGAAACGAACAAACTGCTCAGAAAAGTTCGTATGAGAGGTAAGCACATCAGCGGAAACAGTCAAATTGCAAACCGATATAAACTCAGATCATTATGGATTCTCTCATGCCAGGGTAGTCTAGCTGTAACGTAACTTGTGAGTCGTCAGCACATACAGTTAAATCCAAGCTCAGGGCGTTTGAGAGGAACCCGAAGAAAATTTCAATCAATCAAGTTCTTCCATCCTCGGACAGAGAGTTGGATGCAATGCTTCTCCACTCATCACGATGATTTGTCGCTCTTACCGCCTCTGCATATTTCAAGTTGCCCTAGGTTTTCCCCTCCTCTTCTTCTATTCACCTTTCCTTCTAGCAATGTACGTTGTAATGTGCTGTGCCTTACTAAGTGTCCAAAATATTTCAATTTCTTAAAACTGAATAGGTTTATATAAATCAATACTGTTGCCAACTTTGCAGTACACCCGTTCATCCCTAACTTTACATTTCCATGACAATCTCAGCATTTTCCGGTAGTACCAAATTTCGAAAGACTTTGATCTTTTACACATTAACTGGTATAAAAATTGATGTTTGACGAGAGCTTATCTTGGCACCCAATAGCAGGGGGGGCCCTAATTACAACAATTTTCAAAAACTTTGCCACCCAGTTCCATTTGTTAATACCCCAGCTTAAAAATAGCTCCAGTCTAAAAAAGCTGAATTAGTGACTTAGTCATACAGTTTGCAGCCCCCCTAAATTTTAATTCCCCTACGTCCATTAGGATAAGTAAATGACTTACAGAGCTCTGTGAATGCAAATGATTAATAACAACGATGATAAAACTCGGTTAAGAACCTGCACCCAGTTTACTGGAACTACCTTATCGCATAAGAACATTAACAGTTTTATTTCAATGGTGTAAGGTTTTACTGTATATATACTGTCTATATTCGGAAGTTTGTGATACTTGTTAAACAAACGATGACCAAGAGCCACAATGCAAATCCAGCTTCCATTGGCTGTTTTGATGAGTAGGGATCTGGATCGGGTAAGGTAAGTGCCTGTTGATTGGCTAACAAGTCGTTGGAACTACTATTTGAAATAATTCCTCTAAACGATCGAAGTGGAACAGAGAAGCAAAGCAGAAGAAACGGTGAAGTAAAAGCCAGGAACAGAAAAGGTAAGTCATATCAACGTTATCTGACAATTAGTTCGTCATTGCCTAATTTGAGTCTTCTCTGTTCAAGAACCTCTATTTCTCAGATCAGTCAGATTTCGATCATCGGTATCAAAAGTACTTTACTACCTAGAGCTCCAAGACGCATGCATTAGGCTCCGTTTCTGTGATTTTTATTTGATTTGTCACTATTCCAATAAGGAAATGATCATTTATTCTTATAACAGTATATCTCATCTTACTACAATGAGCGTAAAATACCTTGCTATGAATCTACTACTGAATTATGGTGAATTCAATCTGAAATGTGCCGGAGCTTCCTGACAAGATATAGGCCTATGGATATTCTGTTCGCCTCTTCGCCGTTCGATCAGGATGAATAAGCACTCGTATTGATCATCAGGAATCGGCCGAGTCAATTATAGCTACATCTTTCTTTTCTTTGCCTATGTTTTGTGGGCTGACTTGTGAATACGAGTGGTGTTACTGAAGTGAAGGATACTCTTCTTCTGTTTTGAAATCGTTATTAGCTGTTGTGACCCGAACTTACTCGTTGGAGCTCATATCTGCTAGTAAAGCATCTGCTCATCGAGATACATAGTTGGTGCATGATACTGAGTGGCAGAGTACTACTTATTTAATCTTTACTAAGTATATGAAATCTCACCTACTTTTTCGCGCCCATCGTTTCTTTGTTGTGGGAATGCATGACCCATGCCAAAGGGAGGAACATGGCAACTGCACGCACGAGGTTGTTGTTTTTGAAAATCATCTTCACACAGAGAAGCAGGCATATGTACAAGCTCACTGCACGCGTATTACGTGCCTATAGAATAACTGCACGCATACACCAGGCCTGCATACACGCCTGGCAAATATTTTTTGTACGCCAAAGACCTGGCCTAAAACTGTCATACTCCTCGGTGTGATGCAAGGGTAGGCATCGCATTTTGTTTTATGAGCCACTTCGAAGAACAAATTGCACTTTAAGCAGTGTATTTAAAGGCGTTTGAATGCAGGATTTAAAATGCAACTGAACTCATGTATATTGGGCAAAATTTAATAAAATCTGCCACAACTAATCGAGCATACGTTTTCATCTTGGCTGTCAATGGCAAAAACGTTGTAACCTAGACTGCAGAATTTGGCAACTGCAAACTCGAGCAATTTTGTCTCAAATAACAATGCACATCCAAACATGGGCATGGTGTGGTGTTGAATGGTGATAGGGGGTGGTGTAATTGATGTAGTTGAATATTTTCCAGCTAATATAATGACAATAATGAAGTAAAAACTGCTCTGCGGTTCATGCTGTTCATTGCAGATTTTTTCAAGATGAGAGAACAACATAAAATAACTAAACTGGTTTTACTTTTCAAACCAAAAAGTCAAGTGCACACTTTAGATACACACCTGAGACCTAGTGCACACTTACACACCTGACCTTTCACTTGTGCACACTTGAGTTCTTGTCAAAAAGGCCATACCCTGTTGTCCGGACTGTAGCAAAGCCTTTCTTGTTCCAACTGGCACAAGACTTTGTGTACATATCAAAGTACTCTATGCAGACCTTGATGATTTGGAAATGATACTTCTGTTATATAGTCTACAGTCTCTATTGTATAGTTTGCATTTCAGAAAGAAGCTCGCAAAATGTCACTTTCAGATTATGTGAAGATTGAAAAAATTGGTGAAGGTATGTAGATAGCTCCTTACATTATATATTGCTGGTATAAATTTTTTGCGATAAATCATTTTATAAAAAGTCACTAGAAAGTCAAAGATAAATTGTGTGTTGCGCTAGATATAAGCAGCTGGAAGCAGAAGCTTAGCTACTGGATGTGGTAGGGACAGTGAGCAAATTTTGGCAAATATTTGGAGTACAGCTTATGTTGTTAAATTTGTGTTGTTGGGAAAATTTGCATAAACATTTTGACACCACCAATACATGAGCTTGAGATATCAATTCACCTTTGCCTGTAGGTAACTAGTTCCATGGCATTTAGATTGCATTATAAAACATGTTGTAAGTGTTTATTGTCTTATAAATTCATAGTGTATTAACTTGCAAATCTACATTTTGGTTTGCTGTTTTTTCAGGCACATATGGTGTCGTTTATAAAGCAAAAGAACGGCAAACCGGTAAATTTGTGGCACTAAAAAAGATCCGTTTGGATAATGAAGATGAGGGTGTACCAAGCACAGCAGTCAGGGAAATTTCTTTGCTAAATGAGCTATCTAAACATCCCAATGTTGTAAAGTAAGTTTGAAGTACATTTGGGCCCATTTCATTTTTAAATTTCGGTAGAACAACTAATAGATTTTACATAGAAATGATTGCTAGCTCAATGCAATGTAACTGTTTTTTGCACTTCACAATAGTAGCATTTTACTGCATATGGATAGTAATAGCCATGACTAATAGACAGCTTAGAATATATTTCCCTATACAGTTAAGTTATACCAATAATTTTGTCATATCTTACATTGACTCATTTTATAAAATATTCTTGAATCATTCCTATTTCAAGAGTGACCTTTTTGCAAATATGTGATAAACTACATTGAGCCATTGAGCCCCACTGTTCTTATTATGTGTGTCCTTATAAAAAGATCATATACATGTACATATTTATAGTTGGAGGCTAATGTAAATTTATTTTTTCCCTAGATTATTGTCAGTATTATATGATGACAGCAGGCTTTACCTATGCTTTGAATTTCTATTGATGGACCTCAAGAAATATTTTGATACAGTTAGTGGACCACTTGATAAAATGCTTGTCAAGGTATGATAAAACTTTGAGTTTATGTCGTGGGTATATCACGTGAGTTTATCACCTATTTTTTTTCTGTCAGGCTTATTACATGCTCTTTTGTCCCTGATAAATGTGCGGGTTGGAGACACTTTTTGAAACTTAATGAATTGAGAAGGTATTGTCTACTTAGCTGTAAAATGAGAAGAAAAATGAAATTATCACAATGCATATATGACCCTAGGAAATCTTAGCATCATTTTGAAATCATCATCAAATTAAACCTTGAAAATGTTTCTATCTATATCATATTTATGCCTTCCATGTTCTGGTCCCAAAATTAATAAGTGGAAGGGGGTTCTAATAAGCAGTATCTCTACAACTCTCCTTGGCAGCGTTATGACATTTGATATATATACAGTCAAACCCCATTGTACTACCTCCTGTTGTAATGCCAACCTCATCTTCCACCACTATCGTTGTTGGGACAAATATATTTTCTCAGATAAACCCTATTATACTGCCATTTCCCCATTGCTATCTGGCATCACCTATGTGGAACAGACACAAATACAGGAAACTAACCCTGGGGATAAACCATCACATTGATGTTTTGACACATTGCGGACCACCAACTTGTTTTCTTGGTACCCCTAAAGATGATACACATATTCAGCTGAAATGTTTCAAAGTTACTCTCTGGTTGTTTTTCATCATCAGACATTCCTCTGACTGCCTGTTGAAAAATTTTCATCATCAAGAGTTTGATTTGATCGTGAGGGAATACTTCCACCAAACATATTTACCACTGGGGCCTTTAATTGATAATGTTGTCAAGTTGTAATCCTGATGTTCTACATGCAGACCTTTCAATGAGACGCGCGTGATCATGCATGAGCGCTCAGGCACGCGCCCAGCTCAGTTCACACGCTCGATTTGTCGCTCGCGCCAGCTTTGTGAAAAATATACATACAAGTACTAAGCAAAGCTCTCACAATTGAATGTTTAGCGCGCACAAACGATCCCACGTGCGTGACTGGCAGCGCGCGTCTAATTTACTCATTGAAAGGCCTGTACATGCATTTGCTACATTCTAGTTTTCCCAGTGCCACGTTTCTGTTGCAATATTTCAATGTTCTTGTTTCGCATCTGCTTCGGTTTACATCAAATGAATCCAAGAATGATGCAATTACATAAGTTTATGATACCCTCAATATTACGGCACCCCCACTTTATCTCCCGAATTTTGCATGGACATTTGATTGCATTATGATAAGGTATGACTGTAGCTTTATGCTATTCAAGATGCTTGGAGCACAAATTCATGTAACAAGTCCATTGTTGACCTTGTTTCAATTTCCTTTATATAATAGCAGTTTTCCTTCATATTTTAGCTAAATATATGAAAAACACATTTTCAGTACTTGATTTTCAAATCAATCTAACAATATCTGTTTTACTTCAATGCCACAAAACCACTTTGCAGAAATTATTTGCTACTTGATACTAAACTAGTACATTTGTTTTAATAGATTTAAATGCTGTTGTGATCTGTTTTACTTTATTTCATATCAACAGAGTTATTTGTACCAAATATGTTCTGGTATAGAGTATTGCCATGCACGTAGGATAATTCATAGAGACTTAAAGCCACAAAATTTGTTGATTGATGAAAATGGCCTGATAAAGCTGGCTGATTTTGGTCTTGGTAGAGCAGTTGGTGTTCCAGTTAGAGCTTACACACATGAGGTAGGAATGTACTTTTATCTTTTCTCATTTGACCCTCTGTTTTTTTATATATTTGCTAGCATTTATGTAAGCAGCAGCTAAAGTCAAGAGTTTGAAGCCCCTTAGTTTTGAAGAAGATAGCTGCATATTTCGTATGTTTTCCATAGTATTGTATTGAAGTTTTTTGCAGTCAAGTAGGCAAGATGACTTTATTTCTGATTCAAACAATTCAAACTCAAATATAGTAGTAGCCTAAATCAAAGGTACAAGAGGCCGTTTATATAACCTAGCAAGTTCTTCTAGAAGAATCTAATAAATGCAGTCGTCCGGAAGTTCTCGTGAGTTCTATTTGAATGTTCTAGGATAAGGTACGAAAGTGAGTTCTTGAATGTTCTTCGTTACATCTATGATAATGTTCGATTTCTAGCAATTATGGGTGTGTTTTGTGCCATTCAGATTTATTTTGTTGCTCATTGTTGTTTGATTCGGGCTCTTTCTTTTGTTTTTAAGGTAGTAACACTTTGGTATCGTTGTCCAGAAGTTCTGCTTGGATGCAAACGCTATGCTTGTGGTATTGACACATGGAGTATTGGGACTATTTTTGCTGAATTGGTCAATAAGAAACCCATATTTCAAGGCGACTCAGAAATTGATGAGCTTTTCAAGATATTTCAGTGAGTTGGTTAGATTTCTTTCGAAATCAAACAATCCATTAATAGCACAGTTTCAGAGTATAGAGCGCTGCCAATTTCAACTTATGACCATGCAAACAAGCAATAAATTATCCTGCTTTTCATACTTGTATATTTCTTTGAAATTGAGACATCAGATGGAAAACGCGGCTTTATTACGAATTTGAGGATAATAGTCACGACGAGCCACATGACAGATAAGTCAGAAAAAAATAGCCATTTGTAGATCTTTTATTTCATTTCATCGACACATCCAAGACAAACCGGTAACGACTTAATCAATTTTTACGACTAATCCATTACGACATGTTCAAGTACGTTTCGGGACGAGCTTGTCCCATCCTCAACTATAGAATGGGAAAAACCTTCAGGGATATATACGTGTGAAAACAACTCAAATTAAAAACAGGTAAACTAGAGTTGTTATATATATCCCTGAAGTTTTTTCCCCCACTCTTTAGCTGAGGATGGAACAAGCTCGTTCCGAAACGTACTTGAATATGTCGTAATGGATTAGTCGTAAAAATTGACTAAGTCTTTACTGGTTTGTCGTGGATGTGTCGATGAAATGAAATGAAATAAAAGATCTACAAATGGCTATTTTTTCTGATTTATCTGTCATGTGGCTCGTCGTGACTATTATCCCCCTTCTATATTTCTTTAATAGAAGGCCGATAAGTTCATAAACATTTAAAATTCAAATTTTTACGCTGTTCGATCATCTCGTTGATTTAATCAGCATTTATTTCCCTTAGTGCTCTATGTATTTCAATGTTATGTTTTTGTAGCACCTGTCTGTCTAGCACTGTAATTTCTCACAAATTCAAGCATTTTGCTAAGAAAACCTTATTAGAGTTTTGGCTTTGAAATGAAAAAGCTATGAAATTTCAATCCTGGATTGAAAACAGACTTTCTTATGAAAAGATCTGCACGTGAGATGACATATTGTCTATATGGGAAGCCCTTTCCTTATAAAGAAGCCCCAAGAAAGAAAGGTAGCTCATTTGATTTTTTGTGAATGCTACCAACCACACTGAAATAATGTTTCTTTTGTGGGTACAGATTTTGAACAACAATGATGCATTTTGATATAATGATAAAGCAGCAGATCTATTAGAAGAACACTAATCCTACCAATCGTGGCGTGCCCAGTGGCTATATATGAATGGTGGGGGAAAAATACTTTTAACGCCTAGTGTACACCCACCCGTTTGTTAGGTTTTTAGGAAATTTCCAGCCCCCTACTGTTCTAACCCCCGTGTATTCGGGACTTAGGAGCACACCCGTCTTGGTTTATATGTGCATGGTTTTGTGTTACGTCCACTTCCACATGTGTTTGCGTGCCGGTATGAATGCGTGTTTCTGTATGTGTATGCTTGCCCACATGGTTGCTTGCTTCTGTATATCGGTATGTCTGTAAGTGAGTATTTCTGTATCTGAGTGCGTCAGTTTATATGGATAACAGGCTTATCTGTGGATACGCCTGTGCATGAATGCATGGTATATATCTTGCCAGGCACGCAAATAGATATTAAGACGATGGTACTGTAAGCTGAGTGCAATCTTAAGTGACCCTACCTAAAATAGTGTTTGTAGGAAATTATTTCAGTAGCTCAATATTCAGGCTTATTCGCCAGCTCTTCCACACTTTGTTTTTTTGTTTTTCTTTTATTCAAATGCTTGGAAGGCAATGAAGATGATCTAGACATGACTATTTGTACGGGTTTATTGGATGACCAATTTTAATTGTTGCTAAGATTTCTGAGGCTAATATGTGCAGTGTGTTGATATTGTTTCTGTTCTATTCTCTTTTTGCAACTCAACAGACATTATTTTCAGAAAATGCCAACCCCCTCCTCTGTTTATTAGAGATCAAAGAGTACCTTCTTTCTTGACACTGTAGCATTGATTGTATCATACATTAAGTGGGCTGTGACACTTAAGGGTTATTTTCTGTGGTTGATAGCATTCACTTGACTCCGAATGCCTTGGCTAGAGATCCCATCCGTTCGATTTGCTGCGATTTTCAACCGTATTTCTTGTTTTTCTGTGTTGCTATCGCACGCAGTGTGTAACGTAAAACAACTGAATATAAGGACAAGTTTCTTAATTCGTTACTACAATTATTTGTTAGCTTACGAATAATACCCCCCCCCCCCGCTTATTTATCCTTCATAATATTCTATCCATGTATATACATGTTGACTGCTAAAGCTAACCATGATATGCAGCCTCTTCTGGTATCAGGTATTAGCCCTTGAACTTAGTTTCCCCTCTTTTACAGTAAATGACGTTGTGATTTTTTCTCAATCCAGGATTCTAGGCACACCAACGAACCGTGAATGGGAAGGTGTTGAAGATCTCCCTGCGTACAAAAGAGAATTTCCAAAATGGTCCAGAAAAGATTTGACAAAATTGGTGCCCGGTTTAGATAGAGCTGGAATAGATCTCCTAGAGGTAGGTGGCAATATTTTGGTTATGTTATTGATTTTATTAGTTATTCTGATTTCCACGACTAATCCTCTTGTTTATAAATTTTCCCGTCCTAGATATTTTTAGTGTAGCCCTTTCTATTTTGAAAACTTTCTGTAATATGCCTAAATTCTGCAAAGTTCATGCTGGGTAGTCAATTTTATAGAGAAACCTCTCCGTAGTACATGAAAAAGAGCAAAAGAAAACCAATAAACTACTTTTCAATTGGGTCCCTACTCCCAGAAGGAAATGAACCTATCAGCTACGTTATTTCTCGTTTCACGTGAAATGGCTTCGACCAAATCAGGAAGAATCGGGGAATTTTATTTTCAATCAAGGAATATCAGGAAAAGGAGAGCTTTTTCGACAACTCAGAGAGTAGGGGAGTTTTTCCTATTTTTAACAAGAAAAATAGTATGTTTCATTCGATCTTATGACTTTGGCATTTTTTGAACTCCTAATTCAACTGATTATAGTTTTACTTTTATGAAACTTAACTTCAGAATTTTGGTAGACGATCACACTGTTTTATTCAAAAAAATCAAATACTATATGGGTTGGGAGTTGTTCTACAAATTCAAGAAAGTATTGTTTCTTTCAATTTTCAGTACTTTTCTTCCTAAGTTTTATTCAGATTATACTTGGTAAAAATCTGTTCAGTATTGATGATGTTTGCCTTTTCCAATGAATGGCGCAGGAGTAGTTTTTCGAACTGGATTTTTTGTGGTCTTCAATTTGTGTCTGGCCCTCAATTTGGCTTTTGGCTATACCACCAATCCAAAGATACAGGATTGCTCAGTCACATATTTCATTCATTTAGATTTTTGAAATACCTTTGCCCCCGTTTTTTTTCATTCCTGTTTATTATGCCTGCCATAATCGTTTAACATGTCCTATCATGTTGTTTTACAAGTGTGTTGTTTTTCCCCTCCGATGACTAACAAGGTGCCTTTCTTTTTCAGAAATTTTTAATTTACAGCCCTCAGATGAGAATTTCTGCAAGAAAAGCACTAAATCATCCGTACTTCTATGATTTGGACAAAAGTGCGCTGCCAACTGCTCCAGAGGACTTCTAATTGTTTACGCGTGTTCACAGAATAACCTTTGATCAATTTTCGTCTCACGTGATTTCCAATTTCGTGAGAATTCTTGATCACGACATCGTATGTAAAATTATTAGGACTTGGAACTTTTTAAAGGAGATAGTAGATTTTGTGGTAGACTTTCATTGGTATCCGGGGTATGAATGCCTCTTTTTAGAGAAATGGGCGTTGGTATCACCTCATCTTAGGGTTTTACCTATACATTTCTCATTGAAAATAAACGCCAATATACAGATTGAATGCTCCCAAATATACTGTGTTATTGCTTACATTGAGATACAAAAACACCAGGGGGACTTGAAAAAAACTATCGATTTTGTCCCTCATGGGTCTTATCACCACGTAGCCATTAAAGTATCTCCTTTTATCTGTTTACATACTCATTTTTCTTTTGTGATTAGTGTTTAAAGATTTGTAAATAAACGAGGAATAGAACGCATTTTTGATTTCCTTTATCCTTCGAGTTACAATCAACGGTTATAAAATTAACAACCTCTACGCTGGTAAGAACAATATCACATATAGATGTTGATTTACATGAATACTAAATGAATACTTATTAAAACTTACAAAATAATTTATTTGTAGCAGAAACCAATATTGCCACAAATCTTTGCTTATGGTTCATCATTTCCTATATTTATACAGGTCTAAGAAGGCAAACAATCGGTTTGTGATCAGATAAAAGTTTGTTATTTTCGCGCCGATCGTTGATTACCGCATATAGCAAAGCTTGAAACCCTCTGTAATAGATATGGTCAATAACCAGTGTTCCTTTCTCATCAAAACCAGTAAAAGTTCTTGCAACAACTCTGCTACCAGCAGTTGTACTTGCTTCTCGAAAAATCATTGTACTGGCTAAATGTTTGATACACGGGTCAGTATCTTCACCATTAAAATCACCTATCAAAATTGTTGGTGTATCATATGGAATATTGGTTTTGATGAATTCAATAAGTACTTTCATCTGCTTTACCCTTGCGATGCTGTTCAAGTGATCCAAATGTGTATTGAGAAGGAAAAATTCGCTATTTGTTGATGGCACAGACATCCACTTGAACCTTGCCCAAGTGCATATTCGAGGTAATTTCGCCTCCTCGTATTTACTTCCTGGCTTATCTGGGCTATCACTTAACCAGAATGTACCACTGTCAATAAGTTGAAATAAATTCTTTTTGAAAAATATGGGATTGTATTCATCGTTATCTATCCTCGCCTCTCCAATTGACTCGTAGTCGGGAAGACCTTGTTTGAAATCAGCCAGCTGATGAGGCATTGGTTCCTGCAATCCGAAGAGATCTGGCTTTACACTTTGCATAAACGAAACAACATCTTCTCTACGATGTGGCCAATCGTCTTCACCGTCTTCGGGAATGTCATTTCTAATATTGAAAGACATTAACGAGATTGTAGGTTGATATTTGGCAATATCTGACGAGAGCATTTTCGCGCGTCAGCCTTCACCTTCCTGGACAGCAAAGCAGTAGGTTTACACTTTCGAACGTATGCAGAAGTGTTCCCTTGGGTCGGTGATTTTGTCCGTTTTTGGATTATTGACGGATTATTTTGTAAACGAAAACAATGGAAAGTCATGTGAAAGTCTGCTTGAACCGTTAGTTGATCGATGTCATCATGTGAGTTGTGGTTGGATATTGAACCTTTTATCTACGTTGTCACGTGATAGTACTTGCTACAGTAATAAAGGTCCCGTTTTTTTATGTTGGCATTCGTAGACAGTAGGTTGCCCTAAGAATCATGTGCACACATTCACTTTTTAATGGGAACGCACTTTATAAGAATATGCTCAACCTCAGATGAACATTAAAAGTGAACTACACACTTTATAGCAATTACTCAAGTTCGGTTTGTCAACAAATGAGCATTGCTAGAACATGTTCAACCTCAATGGAACACTAAAAATGAACCAAAACGTGATTTTCATATTCACGAGCACTCAATCGCATACTTTCTTTTAGCAAAAAATATTGTGCCGCCATTAATATTGGGCCACCGTAGTATTCGGTAAATCTACTCGCTTAGTTTAGTCTGGGAGATCTTTTTTAAGTCATTCTAGAAGGTGAAATTTCAAAATTTCTCTCTTGCATCGGACCCAACTATGGTGGGTCCTCTTATGTCACTACAAGATAATATCTTCCCCCCTGGTATAATCAGTGATCCCGGTAATTGAGTGTAAAGTTGCTCATGATTCATCATTTTTAATGCCTAAACAAGTTGTAGCTTCTAATGGGGGTCCAGTCGGTAAATTACCAATTTCTCTAATAGAATGGTTAAAAAGGGTAGCTCCAAGACTTGAATTTAAAGAAGTGTTAAGTAGTGTACTGTAGTGTTAAGTTGCCGTCGATATATTTTAATGAGTATTCAACACGCCAAAAGAAACTCAATAAGACACAAAACATCCGAAAAAGTAGCATGCAAAATCTAACAAAATATCTGTTGATCGGGTTGTAGTCCCTCCCCCCCCCCCCAACCACTAACCCAACTTGAAATAATGTGCAATACTTTCATGGCGTCATTTTGCTTCATATACGGATTCATCTGAACTACTGTATGTCATTCATAAAATTTCACTCTATTTTTCACTCCTTTCACCCGAAAACCTTATATCTAGAGAAAACACTTTCATTTTACTTCAAAATTATTTACCCAGGGTACAAATTCAGTCTAAATACTGTTTTACAATTGGCCCTGCAAAAACTACCTAAAAAATTAAAAAGTTATATACTACAAAGTTTAAAATAAAAAGAGCTGAATATGACTAAATCAAAGATGTGTAAATATAAATATACACAATATACCTCAATATATATATAAAAGGATTATTTTTCCTTGAGTTTGAACTTGAAGGCATTGGTTGTGGGAGCCATCTTTGTATCCAAATCGAGACTGTTCTAGAGACTGGCCCCACGATACGCAAAGGATTTCTGGCCATTACCAGTTCTCAACATGGGTATTGCAAGGTCTGTTTTAGAGTTTCTTAATTCTCTTGGATATACCCCTGATAATCTCAAGAAAAGGTCACTGAGATATTGAGGTGCAAGAGAGTTAAGAGATTTGTAAACCATGGAACCTGTTTCTTTATTTATCAGCTGTTGTACTGGTGGCCAGCCTAGTCTCTGGAGCAAAGGAGCTGCAGATGCATCATAAGGGCTATTTGTTACTATTCTGGCGGGTTTATTCTGCAATTTTTGAAGCATGTCTAGCTTTGAAGCACCACAAGAGCCCCAGACGGAGCAACAGTAGCTGAAATGTGGCTCTATGATGCTTCTATATAAATTTATCAATGCTTCTATATAAATTTATCAAAGTACCAGTTTGAACAAAATTTCGTGCATAATTCAATAGGCCAATTGCTCTGGAGATCTTTTGTAGCGCGCTAATGTGACTTTCCCAGGTAAGGCAATTATCAATCACGACTCCGAGATATTTTGTTATATTTTGCTTCGTTTATTAGGCTGATTTACTCGCCCCCTACCTTAAAAGAAGAAAGTGTGCTAAGATTAGTCTTTAGTTTTTTAATTTTTGGCTTAGAGCCAATTATCATAGCTTGGGTTTTGACAACATTAAAGGAAAGCTTATTGCCCTGTAGCCATTTTTCAATGCATGAGAGCTCCTCGTTGATTACTAGGTCCAGTTCATCACTTGTATCAGAAGAATACGAAATTGCTGTGTCGTCGACATACATTGTAGCCTTAACCTTCTTTAGAGCAAATGGCAAATCATTTATGTATAAAAGAAAAAGAAGAGGCCCTAGGCATGATCCCTGTGGCACTCCGATATCAATATTTTCAATGCTAGAAGTCGTGCCATTGACTCTACAGTACTGTTTCCGATTACCAAGATAAGAACTGAACCATTTGTGTGCATGTCCAGTAATTTCATAAAATTGCATTTTATCTAAGAGTATTTGATGGTCAATCGTGTCGAATGCTATCTTGAGATCTATGAAGATCATCACAGTATACCTTCCGTTGTCTATATCGATGTACCAGTCACTTGTTCCTTTTAGCAGACATGTCACAACCGAATGCAGAGAACGGAATCCTCACTGGTGAGGCACTAGATACTTGTGCTTATTTAGGTACTGGTATAACTGATCATATATAAGCTTTTCGAAGAGCCTTGACACGACCGGTAGAACAGAAATAGGCCTGTAATTTGATAGTTCATCAGGTTTGCCTCCTTTCAAAATAGGAGCCACGCGGGCTATTTTTCAAACATCTGGGAAGGACGCTGAAAATATGGAGAAGTTGAAAATATGGTAAATGGAATTACAAATCACGGGAAATGCAATTTTAAGGAAGTGACTTGCAATGCCATCAGATCCAAACTCGTGAGATTTTTTTATTTTACCTAGAGCTCTATTAATAGTAAGTTACATCTACAGGATGAAATTTAAATTCAGTCGGTTGCTCTATGCTTATTTTGTACACTCCAGACAAAAGTGGATTGGGTTGCTGTGATATCTTAACACTAAGATTTCTTCCCACACTACAGAAAAACTCGTTCATAGAATTAGCGATATCTGAATTCTGAGTAATGACCTCCCCATTAACATTAAGAGATTCTACATTGGTTGTTTTTGTTCTTTTATTTAACAAAAGATTGAGCGTTTTCCAAGTTTCTTTAAGATTTCCCTTTTCACTGGCAATCTTTTTGGAAAAGTATTTCTGCTTCAAATTTTTGTTGAGATTATTGTTTGAATTCATTTCGAAGAGAAAATGATTAGTTTCTGATGTCGGGGGCACGCGTTGTTTTTTCGTTAAAAGAATGTGCCCCAAAGCCTCGCTAATTGATTTCCTTATTTACGGTCCTATTTTGACCGCATTGTAGCGCTAGTAACACTGGTTACTAAATTTCAACAGAAAACCACTTGATGAACCACTTTTTAAATGGTTTGCGCACACTTCACCCGAAGCTGCAACGAATCTGGCCGGCTTCCTAATTCTCGATTGTTTGCTTTGATGAAGATGCTCGAAACTTGCAACGGTCTTTAGGGGTTCTGCCCTTACAGGCTCCTTGAAGGTTCCTTATAAACTGGCCCCTTCCAAAACAGGTGTTTTCCACTCTAATACAAAAGAAACACTAAATCTAAACGTTAAACGTTGCTTTCGTGTTAATGTACGGGAATTACGACTTCTCCGATTGAGCTGTATTTGAAAAGTCTCGTCGTGATATCAGATTAAGATGTATTACGAAGATTTCTTCTTACTTAGTTTCAGTATATTTACACACGACTTCAAAA
Source organism: Mastigias papua (assembly GCA_964019165.1). Taxonomy (NCBI): domain Eukaryota; kingdom Metazoa; phylum Cnidaria; class Scyphozoa; order Rhizostomeae; family Mastigiidae; genus Mastigias; species Mastigias papua. Next base: position 4,235,895 of record OZ025287.1, read on the forward strand.
ATTTTTTTGCGATAGAATAATACCGTTGTGTTTATATTGCTGCTCAGGCACGACGTGGGTAGTGGATGCTGGGGGCTTCAGCCACCCCACTTTTTGCCAGCTAGTGACTTTTCTAGCTTTTATCAAGCAGTTTGTTTTTTCTAGCCCGCCACCTTTTATTGGTAGCTCCCCCAATTTTTAATTTGCTATAGCATGCAACACAAAAGTTTTGTATTAAGAGGATAAGTCGATAGTGAAATTTCAAATACACGCGTTTACTTTATGTTTAGGCGTGGCAGAGGGGGTAATTTTGGTTGGAGGGCTCTAGTGGAAAGACTAAATATGAAGTAAAAGTAAAGATTGTTGAACGTCTCCACTTGTGCTTTATATTGCGAAATATGATATAATTTAGGGAGGAGTCATTATTTATAATCGGGGTGGGGACTGAAGATAAAATGGTGGGGTAAATGAAAAAATAAGCTGTGATAGATGGGGGTAGCAGAATAATTTATGGAAACAGGAGTAGTGTAAAAACATATACCATATTTAAGCACAAATGAAGCCTTGTTTTGCTGTTGTAAAGGAAATTTGACTGCAAACGGTGGGGTAAAATTTTTTGAGGGCACATAATACCTTCTCCTCAGTCCCCACCCCGGTCATAAATAATGACCGCTCCCCTTGTCGACAGAAACCTTAGCGAAATTGGTGATTCACCGACTGGACCCCCATTAGAAGCTACAACTTGTTTAGGCATTAAAAATGATGAATCATGAGCAACTTTACACTCAATTACCGGGATCACTGATTATACCAGGGGGGAAGATATTCTCTTATAGTGACATAAGAGGACCCACCATAGTTAGGTCCGATGCAAGAGAAAAATTTTGAAATTTCACCCTCTAGAATGACTTAAAAAAGATCTCCCAGACTAAACTTGACCGAGTAGATTTACCGAATACGCACTAAAACATGCAGTAGTTACCGATAAAATTTCTAAGTTCCTATATGCCATTGGATTTTCTCTAGCTTCTAATGCTGCTGGATTTTCACAAGTGTTTTTAAATTTATATGTACCATGGTTTATCTCTGTCATGTATTCATTATTTTATCCAAGGCATACGAAGTAGTTTACGGCATATGAATTAGTATATGATGTTTAATTGTTGATTCCTGCTCATTGACTATGCTTCATGAAATCCTGCTTAGATTTTTAATAGGCTACAAAAAGGATATTTGCTGCAAAGGTGGGGACTACAAATACCAGTCCCCCCGGCTCCGCCGCCCATGATGCTATCCTATGATGTAGTCGATCAAGTTAATCGAGGGTTGATTTCTCCAATATTAATACTCAGGAACTAGAATGCGCACATACTTAGCAATAAGCAAGGATCACGATTGCAGATAAATTCGATATTTCGGTACACTCTTTTTAATTTTTACGGATCGTTCATATGTTATGTTATCACTTTTTTGGGCCTTTTAAGCACCGCCTCCCTATGTAACGAACTGCAATAATTGCTTTGGCCCTCCTGAATGGTATCATCAGTAGTTTCACCTACCCCCCCCCCTCATCTTGAGAAGAATTCATAATGGAGTGTAGTGGCGATATTCAAAGTATGAACAATATTCATGTTATACCATGCATTTGACTTTTGGTGTCAAACTTAGTAAATGTCTACCAAGTGTGAAAACAAACAAATCAGACTTTTCATCTAACATTTAGCTACCATTTGCGCTTTTGCGCGGATCGAATGACTGTTGATTCAAAATCAAACAACATAAACGAAGTATTTGGCGGGAACAAAAATCCCAGTGCGCATGCGTGCAGCTAGCTATGTTACGTATGTGCGCAAAAGATCCAGCATTTCAACCAACAACTGGACAACAATGAAATCTTGGACCAAGTGTTTTATCTATTATGTATCACTTTATCGTTACAAAACACAATGTTAGGTTCTCTGACGCAGTGTGCAAACGATGTAATAATTTTCATGGTATGATTTTAGATCAAATTTTAGACCTAAAATTAGATCATTTGCACATGCCTAGACACGAATACACGTATTTTTAATAGAAAACCTAGCTCAAGACCTAGAAGTAAAAGTTTCTTAATTTCTGGCCACATCTTAGTTCTAAATGTTTCTTAGAAGTTTCGTAATTTGCAGAAAAAATTATAGTGAAAACGGAAAAAATGTAAAAGCATTGTGAAAGATGGCACAGAAATTTTTAAAATTTCATAACTCTTTACTTGTAATTCTATAAGCTTCTTAAATTCTAGGCTGTCTGGTATCAGGTTTCTTATAAACAGGTTTCTTATAAAGAGGCAAATGCAACGTGTGCTATTCTCTGCAAACAACAAACAGGTTCATATTAGACAGCTTGAATTTACAAAGTTCATATATAATGTGAGTAACGGAAATATAAAAGTAATGAGAAGTGCATGAGGTATAGAAGTATGAGGAGATGAATTGAACAAGGGTCATCTGCTTATGTCATCATACCACCTCACCCGCTTCCTCTCTCCATAATCAAACATCAGCATTTCAGAGAACCCCCCTCCTTCTATGATGACGTAATATGTAAACGGTCCATTAAAATCGTGGGTAATCTCGAGTATCGACTATCAATAGTCTTTTGAATTATGGTTGTAAAAATAAGAATACTTTTTAAGGACAGTTACTCTCTGCTGTTTGAACGCAAGTTTCCTTGTCACGGAAAAGTGAAGGTAATACAACATTAAAATGAGGGAAAAGGGGTGCCTTTTTATCTCCCACTTAGGGTAGTAAAGGTACAGTTTTGATAACTCGTTCAAGACTCTAATGCGACAAAGTATAACTGTGCCCAAACGAACGCAGATCCGAAATTAAGTAAAACGCCAGGCAATATTTACCAGTAACAACAGGAGCTCCTTATGAATGCCATGTAGAAAAGCTCTTCCGTTAGAATGGCAGATTTTATAAATCCTCAGTATTCCTCAGCATATTAAATTAGTTGATAACAGAGGTAACTGTACTCAGAAACATAGGAATACCAAAGACGAAACGTAAAAGAGCGGATGTGCTTTGATGCATGTGGATATAGGTCACATTGTGCTGTTTGGGATGAAACTTAAACAGCAAATGGAAATTTAAATTAATATAGGAGACTATGACTTACATATGAAGTCTTGAGCTGTTTGTACCAGTCTCAGTAATACCACACGGTCGAATTGCAACATTTACACCATTAAAACATGTTGTCAGACTTGCTAGAGGAAAAGAATTATGGAAGCTATTATCAAAACTAAAGAATTTAAATATGATGATCGCGTTTGAGAATTATTCATATGTTAGGCTTAAACTTCAACAGCTTTGAGAATTATAAGCATTATTCTTTTTGAAGATGTGTGAATTGTAAATTAAGAGCTGACAATTTGACCAAATATATACAGTACTGTAAACAAATGTAAAATTCAAGACATTTTAAGAAAGAATGCACCACTTATTATTCAGTTGTTAACTCATTCCATGTCTACTAATTAATGCACTTTTATAATCCTTTTATTCTTTACATAATCCTTAAGTATTGCTTTAAATACTGTAACAAAAATTGACATGCCAAATGTGGGTTTCATCAGATTTAGGCCTAATTCGATGTGGCAGTCTAAATTGTAAGTTCTATAGGGCTGTGAAAATAACTTTCTCTACAGAACATGATTAATACTGTACAGGTAAAGTTTGATGCTTGTTATATAAATTGCAAATATTCGAAAAGTCATCAGAATAACGTTTTCATATGGTATGGTATTTCTATCAGAGCAGTGCAACCGAGCGTCCAGTCTGGGGCCTAATGAATATCAGAGGTCTGGGCACTAAACAAGATCATTCTCGTGTTTGTAATATGTATATACATATAAACATTTGGATCTGTAAACATTTCCTATACGTGGCTCTGTGAAACAGGAAATAACCCTTAGAAAATTATTTGACCTAAAATGTCAAAAAGTACAGCATGCTTCTCGTCAACTGCAAAAAATAATTTTACTAATTCATTCTAAAGTTGCTCTTAACCAGAGTCAAACCAAACATAGGCTCTGGCCTATGAGTAATGCAAAACACTCTTCTCAATTTGACACAACAGCGATTCCATGCCAAAAGAGACTAGAGCTTATCACGTGAGTTTATTAAAATATCATTAGTTCCTTGTGATCAGAGTCGTCCAAAACAGAGTTTAGAAAAATTTGGTACGAATTCAGTGGAATGTCCAATGAACTGGGTTGACTTTGTACATTTCTTAACCTTTCCAAAGAGAGAATTCTGTTTTGAGGCCCCTCCCCACCCTCTTGCTAATAGCTAAGCACTACACCGCTGCATATAAGCAGTTATGTTTGCTTCAAAGGATTTTCTTTGAACTGCAGTTACAATCACTTTCGCGATATGTAGTTTTTACTCAAATCATCCATAAATCTTATCATGAAATGTAATGCAAGATCCGTATTCTTTATCACCCCATTAAGAGACCGTTAAAAAAATGTTTAGACCCTATATGTAGGAAAATTAAAGAAACTTTTAGCCCTAACTGTCTCACAAGGTTTCTTATTAGAAAAATACTTTTAATTCACTTTGAAGTGCAATGAGAAACTTTTTTGTCACGCATTCATCTTAAATTCCCTACTGTTGCAACAATGTAGGGGCTTTAACAAACGAATTACTTGATCAATCTTCTCTTTGAAATTAATGCTCTGAGCATTCGGTTGAAGAAGAAGTACTGCAATAATAAAATTTCTGCCGGCAAAAGTAGTATAGTATGTAAGACCTCGAGGACGATCATTGAACTTCTAAAGAAAGAGCCTGCCAATCCCCTTCTATCCGGTGAATAACAAATGAACAAAGCTAATATAAAGGTCTACTTCAAGATCATTAATGTCCAGGAAGTGAGAATTCTAATTGCCAGGATTAAAAGAACTTGGCATTGACAATGTCATTGACATTTGGCATTGGGAATTTGGCATTGACAATGTCTTACGCTACTTTTAAAACTTGCCATACTTCTGATCGAAAATTCTCTTGCTCCTTGTTTAACATTTTACTTGAAACAAAGGTGTTCCTGGCTTTAATCATACTTGTACAATCAAGAGAAGTTCACTTGAGCTAATGGTATCGACTTAAACATTGAATGCATAGAAGCTCGTGTACCCCAAGGATCATGCCGTGGCTCAATATTATTTCTTATTTATATCAACTATGTGCACTTATGTATGCCGACGATACAAGTCTATGCTACCAGTCTGCTGATATGTTTTTGCTAAATGAAGTTATTAATAATGACCTTGAACATCTCATCAATAAATTCTCCTTAATTGTCGCGAAAACAAACTCCATGCGTGTTCCCACGAAGAAAATGCAGACCATGATGAGTAGCAGAATGGAAAAACTGAATCTTCAAATTGTTGATAATGAAACTGAAATAATAGAGAAAAAATGAAATACCTACTGATCGACATCTTTCTAAACTGGACAGAACACATCCAAATATATAGCTATAGGCTTGTTAAAGTATGCAAGAACATTTGTACCATAAGGTACATTGAAAAATCGTCGTAGAAGGTATTGTGGAATCACACTTGCGATGTTGTTGTCCTGTTTGGGACTCTGGCGATCTTACTAGGCTGAATTATTTGGCAGAGCCTTCAAAACAGAACAGCTAGAATTGTGAGCATCAGCAGTTTCGACACCCATAGTAGGCATTTAATTGAAAAGCTGGGTTGCGGGACCATTCAAGATCTGATAGTGAGTGATTGTAAAATAGTGGTCTTCAAGTCCCTCCATCAGTTCGCTCCGCAATACCCGCCTGAACTATTTACTTGCAACAAAAAGTGTGCCTTAAATAGCTCATGCTATACTGAAACTGATCTAAAACTACTCTAGAAAAAGTCAAGCAGCAACTAAAAAGATTTTTCGCATTGAGGGTTACCATTATGGAATAGACTTCTAGACGGTAGCAGACAGTCCACTGCTGACATAGTCGCCAAATGTTTGAGTGCTTTGATCAAATCTATTTTCTCCCAACCCAATTGGCTAATCATTAAATACAATGGACCTAAATTTACTTGTGGAATGCATTGGTGTTCATGATCCCGCATAATGATTGGTGAATTAGGTTGGAAGAAAGCTTAATCAGAGCCCTAAAACTTTTGACGGTATTGCTTCCTTCTGTAATATGTTTTAGAGCTTTAATCTGCAAATACTGTATACAGTGTTCTCTCCAATTAGCGGACACCATCGGGGCAAAAGCAAGTCGTCCGCTAATTGGAAGTGTCTGCTTTTTGTTAATTTTTCCAATGTATGCCCTAAATTTGAAAATAGAGCCGAGTTTTCTATAAAAGGTATAATGTGGGTAATTAGTGGATATCGGGTTGAACTCAGACCCTAAAAAAGAGAAAAATAACCAAATTGAACGTAATACAACTTTTTTTCCAACAAGAATAAATTTCAAGGTGAACCAAATTGTAACAGCAATCATTAGAATTGATTCTTTACGAAAAGAAAGCATTTTTGGACACGTGCCACAATACATTTTAAAAGTATGTTTATTAATCTTGAAAGTGCCAAACACTTCCATTACGGCTGAAGTTTTTGGAAAGAGGTTAATTCGTGGCGGCTATTGTCTGGAGAGTCCAGTAATTTACCACTTTCAAGAACAAGAAAAAGTAATAAACTGGTCTGTAAAGAAGCTCGAAGTTGTGTAAAAAGCCAAGTAGATTGCAAAGTGTCAAAGTGCTTAAAGTAAATATTTGAACAAATATTTATTCGTCTCTATTTTTTACTCGCTGGCTCCTAACGTTTTGTACTATCCGCTAATTCGAATAAAAAAGCCAAATTGACTATTTTGTGCAAAAATTCTTGTCCGTTAATTAGAGTGTTCGCTAATTAAGTGTCCGCTTTTTAGAAAGTTGTTTATGAGACTTTGACCAGAATATGATCTGGCTGCCTTTTAGAGTGCCGTTAATTGGAGAAAATAATCTAATATATTTTTTGCCTTTTAGATTTTGAATTCAAAGGGGACTTTTCGTTTATATTAAAAGTTCCGTAAACATTTCGCTCACTACATGTAGGCTAGTTATTAAGTAATCCTTTTCTCATAAATATGAGAAACACAGGCAGGCTGAGGGTATTTCATATTTCATATATCCATATTTAAAGTTAGTTGATAAAAATAGTAACTAAATACTAATTAAAACCAGTACACTTGAAGAAACTGTTTTTTACAAGAAATTCTTTATCAAACTGGAAACAAAATAGAAGCAGCTTTTGTCTCTCAAGTTTCTTTGATTCTATTTCTCGACCACAGTCGCCCGGTTGTCATAGAAAATTTAAAAAAATTTCAAGAAACATTTCAAGCTGGATTTGAAAACCTACCAAGAAATCGCCTGATTGAAAGCAGAAAGCTTGTTTATTATGTAAAAACACTGTATGAAAATAAAGTGTAATTCGAAGTACATCCTTCGATCCTGTCATTCTATAAATGAAAGTATATTTAGGTACACATTTATGACTGTATGTAAAGATTTTGTCCATAGTTTACCTTTGCACGTGAAATTGGCCGGTTTCTTTCACTGTCACATCATGTTGTATTGTTTGCAAGCAAATAGTTTCACATGAAAGTCTGACAGTTTCAAAAGAGTTCAAAATCTCGTAACAACAATCACATGTTGATATTCATCAATTAGTATCAGATGAACCTATCAGATTCAAGCAAGACTTCTCATGACTTCCCTTCTGTCTTCTGCTACAAATAATAAGCAAACAGCCCCAAAGCTGTCACTCTTTTAGAGTGAACGCACTAGACTCGTCGGCTTCGGCTAGAGCTGCAGCTAACTAAAATGCTCTCATCAGATATTGCCAAATATCAACCTACAATCTCGTTAATGTCTTTCAATATTAGAAATGACATTCCCGAAGACGGTGAAGACGATTGGCCACATCGTAGAGAAGATGTTGTTTCGTTTATGCAAAGTGTAAAGCCAGATCTCTTCGGATTGCAGGAACCAATGCCTCATCAGCTGGCTGATTTTAAACAAGGTCTTCCCGACTACGAGTCAATTGGAGAGGCGAGGATAGATAACGATGAATACAATCCCATATTTTTCAAAAAGAATTTATTTCAACTTATTGATAGCGGTACATTCTGGTTAAGTGATAGCCCAGATAAGCCAGGAAGTAAATACGAGGAGGCGAAATTACCTCGAATATGCACTTGGGCAAGGTTCAAGTGGATGTCTGTGCCATCAACAAATAGCGAATTTTTCCTTCTCAATACACATTTGGATCACTTGAACAGCATCGCAAGGGTAAAGCAGATGAAAGTACTTATTGAATTCATCAAAACCAATATTCCATATGATACACCAACAATTTTGATAGGTGATTTTAATGGTGAAGATACTGACCCGTGTATCAAACATTTAGCCAGTACAATGATTTTTCGAGAAGCAAGTACAACTGCTGGTAGCAGAGTTGTTGCAAGAACTTTTACTGGTTTTGATGAGAAAGGAACACTGGTTATTGATCATATCTATTACAGAGGGTTTCAAGCTTTACTATATGCGGTAATCAACGATCGGCGTGAAAATAACAAACTTTTATCTGATCACAAACCGATTGTTTGCCTTCTTAGACCTGTATAAATATAGGAAATGATGAACCATAAGCAAAGATTTGTGGCAATATTGGTTTCTGCTACAAATCAATTATTTTGTAAGTTTTAATAAGTATTCATTGAGTATTCATGTAAATCAACATTTATATGTGATGTTGTTCTTACCAGCGGAGAGGTTGTTAATATTGGATCCATTGCTTGCAACTTAAAGGTTAACGAATACAAAATTGAATGTAAATTGAATTTCGTTCTGTGCTTCGTTTATCTGGAAATCTTGATACCCAAAGGTTCTGCTACAAATAAATCATTTTTCAAGTTTTACGAAGTCCCCATTGATTAATCATGTAAATCAATAGAAGAGTTGTTTGTTAATATTTTATTAATCCATCACAATCCGGAGAGCATGGAATAATACATGGTAAGTTTGCACTTGATCATTTCCACACCTTTAAGCATATGCCAACAAAATAAAATTGCTTGTAGGGTAGAAACTAGGAGAGAACTAAATGCTATTGATGGCCGAATTGCTTGAAAGATAATATCATTTTTTACTACTGATTATCCATAGCTGTCTTTGAGTATCTTTCTCATTCTTACGTAAGTAATTGGGGACACCCAGAACAGTTTTTAACGTAAAAACCAGTGGAGCATTTGCCCCAGTAAGTCCTTCAGCTTGTTGCAGTAGTGCATGGAAAATAATTACTTTTTGCCCCAGTTGCCCAAGTAAAAATAGTGCCCTCTTCCATTTTCCCTAGCACACAAAGCACTGTTATTTAGGTTGCTGGCTAGAGCAAAATCTCTGATGAGCATTGCAAACGGATTAAAGTAATAAGCACAATTTACTACGTGCTCAAAGGCCACAGCTATTATTGAAAGTAATGACCTGAACTTTGACAATGTCAAACAGGTACTTTTTATGTATGCGGTAAAGTCATACCATAGAAAGTTTGGGCCCGTTGGGCAATTTGCTTCGCTAGCGGAAAATCGTTAAAGATACCCCGCGGACAGGGGCGAGAGTGGGGGGGGGGGGTGCGGGGGCTAATCTAGCCAAAAGCAAGTTCATAGTAGCCCGTTGACTTTTAAAAGTTTAGCAGCAACTTAAATTGAAGGAAAGGCAAGCTTTCTATGTCCTTGTTGTTATTTTCCTTCACCAATTATGATAGTAAATTCGCAGAAATTAAATTTAGGCTCGTTTTCAATCGCTTGTTTAATTGTTAGGCCAGTACTATGTGCATCCCTTCTAGAGGTAATTTACCTGAGATTTCTTGTCGTTTTCTACTTGGTCCAGTACACTATTCATATATTTGTTATAACGGTAGCAGCATATTCAATTTGTATGTAAAATTTGTTAGGTAATGGTATACATCATAGCGACCATACCAGTGCACTAATAATTGCAATGAAGATCCGGCCTGTCAGATCAACAAACCAAAATCGTTCATTTTGCAACCAGGGAAATGTCTTTTTGTCCCTGGTCTAGTACAGTATCTGCAATCTCCATAAAAATTTTCTGCGTCGTAATAATTTTCCATATGACATCTTGAATTAAAATTATGAACGATTTGTTGAGTATAGCTATATTTTAATCCTGTTTGTAGTTTCAAATACTTGAAAGAGAAAAAATAGAAAAAGCCAATTACGAAAGACAGCCTCTAATCTTTTTCCCGTCTCCCCATTCCCGTGCAGTTTTCCCTCTTACCTTCTTTCTCCCCCAAATACAATATTCTCAATAGAATGCAGCCTGCTTTAAGCTTTTAACTTATATTTAATATTTCATTAATATTCTTGAAATATGAAATAAAGTTAATATTTTTTCCAAGGCGAGGTTGTAGTGTAAGTGGTGTTCTGTGCACTCAAAATGCTGGGGTTGATTTATCGTTTAGATCAAAAGTCACATTTCTGACACCCTGAAATACTTTAGAGCTAGGTGAAAGGTCAAAATGCAGTGTTGCATTGGTATGCTGAAGGGAACAAATGACTAAGCAAAGGCCAGTATCAACCTAACCTACCAAGTTAAGCCTCGTTATGAAGCAGGGTATTCTGAAATCCACCTGAGTAAGGAAATTAGTTGAATAAGACACTGTAAAATCCATGATTGCTATGATGGGCACTTTATGATATTGTCGTGCAATTTGAGCGTCTCCAGCCAGAAATATGATAAAACATCTTACACCATCATGTCGATAATTGCTAAATTACTTAAATTTTATCAAGAAGTTGATAATCCAGGATCTACTATATTCACTTTGTTTCCAATGTTTTGAAGATGAAAGCAGAGGCCATTAGATTGAAATCCTCTGTATACCAATATTGCAAAATGAATCCATAAAATTCCGAGAAAAGGCCCAACTCGAGGGGCATATCACTCGAAAAATCTCATACACTTTGTGAAAGACCCACAAAAAATCACAAAGAATCATTACAAATTCACAAATGAATAACAAAATCACATTAAAAGTCACCAAAAATTACAAGAATTTGCAAAAATCAGGAAGGGCAAAATATCACAAAATTTCAGAAAATGCTAGTACATTTTTCTAGAAGTGATACACCCCTTGATCCAATTGGCAAGTGAGTTGATCATAGAAAAAGCACTGAAGCAAGATTAAAATACTGAGACTTGAAGTATTAAGGAAAGAATGTTCAGTTATTATAATCTAAAAATTAAAACCTAGATTCCATTTATGGATTCCACATTGATTTCTTCAAATATTTCCCCCTTCCTAACCTAATTCTCCTTCAAAACTGGCAATAAGCATAATGAATACATGGTCATCACACAGGCCTTGTTAGAAAAGTTAACTCTTGGGACATTTTGAAGGAAAAAGGCACGACAAATTTGCTGTTGTTCATAAATTGCAGTTCAAAACACGGCCCAGAGGCATTTCTTGCATCCATCCAAGAGGTGTCTAACCAAGCTGGGTAATAGTACACAATGCCTGCCAAAAGAACTAATGCAATGGGCCTACCAGTATATTAGTAAGCCAAGCCCTATCAGGACGAACATGACCAATTAAATTTTTAAGCTTCAAATCATAGTTGTTCATCTGGTATCAGTTTGAAGAAGTTAGACACATGTTTACATGGCTCCTCAAAAACGCTGTAGCTTAGAGACCTCATCTAAGCATACAATTTAAGCCAGTCAGCTGTTATAACTACATGAAAGTTTCTTATCAAGTGTGTCATTTTGTATCATTGCAACTATTAGAATGCCTTCTCTTCAAGCGACTCCTCTTAAGCCTCTCAACTTCACACTAATCGCTAATATCATGTGACCTTACTCTTAGGCCCCTAATAAACGGGGGTACCCTTATTAATTTTTCAGATTTTTTCTTACCCCTAACTTATTAAGGTTCTCCTTTTATCAAATTTCGAGGAGTCAAAAATTATTTGACAATTCTTTCCTTGAGAAAAGGCACATCTTCTGTATCCAAACTACAGTGTTTCTTTGACCAAATGGATGTTTCGTTTGTCGTTTTTCGGAGGCGCAGTTGATAGTTAAATTTTCATTAGATGTTAGAAATATTTCTGAACCTACAGTAACTCTTCCATTTACCCTAGGCCCAATCAAAACTCACGCCCGGTCTGGCTGCTAGGATCAGTTTTTGCAGCGATTTAAGAAGAGAAACGAAAGATTGTGGAAGAAATTAGATCTTGCTGTTTTCTTTCTTTTGATTTGCTAGAAAGTTAACCCCTCGACTGCACTAGGGTCAAGAAAACGCAACAAGCATGTGACTATTCAGCTGCTATCACTTGAAATGATCACGAAGGTTGTTGTATTAAACTACAGAAGAGGATTCAAAGGTCGCACCACTGATCAGTTGGTCCCACTCACATTCTTGACTCTGTGGTCAAAACTATTCTGATATGTACAAGTGCCCAGGAGATTGGTTATACGGCAAATCGTGGCCCATATGCAAGATGTCCACAATCAAATGATTCTGTGGATCACGCCCTGACAGATCGGGCCATAATAAAATGCATATAAAGTTTTTTAAATGATAGTTATTTTATTCTATAATTAGGATTGTCAATGGGGAATTGTTCTTATTTCGCTCAGGAGACATTTTGCAATTTTGCGCTTATGGGGTTTATCCGTGTAAAAACACCAAAATTGAAGTGAAAAAATTGAAAGGAAGAAAGAATAAAAAATGATGCCCTAGTGGTCAATGGAAATGTCAATTCTCTGAAGATAAGTCATCATTATGTACCATACAGTTTTTTTCATAAAACTAAAGATCATAGTAATTTTTATCAATTTCCTTTTCACATTTTTTCTTTTGATTTGTGAAATTCAATCAAAACCTTGTCATCAGACTTAGGCGTATAAAGAACAATCATCACTGCGCATTTGTCTAAAAGTTTGAGGTGTTACAAGGAGCCCTTAGAGGCCTGCCTAAACTAGACAACATTTTCGTGCTAAATTTGTTGCGTGTTTTATAGTCGACTTTGTCGGAATGTTACTGCTGTGGGTTATCACAAACAAGTACTTAAAAGAAGTTGACGTGCTGACTACTGATCTCAGATCAGTAGTCAGCACGCCATTTTCTTGTAAGACTACGGAAAGAAGACAAAAGCCACCTTATATGAGAAAGATCAGTGGTTTTAATCAAAGTACGAATACAGAAGGATTGAATTGAATTATATATTGACAAAGTCACTAAGCTAGAAAAGGATTTGTGTGACATGACAAATGTTGCATAAACAGTTTGTGCATGTTGAAAAGCAAATGCAACAAATTTTGAAGGAATTTGTCATTCTAAACTAGAATACATTAGTGCAACATGGCATACTTCTAGGTGTTGCGCGACATTGTTGGCTAGTCAGGCCTTATGAAATGTGTTCGCTTTATTTTCCCTTTTAATGTGAACGATGTGAGTTTTCTGTAATACTAATAGAATGAATATTGATTTATGATTGCTCATTGATTAGTGATTGCTATCGATATCGCAACTGATATCTCAATCACAAACAAGTTTTCTTATTTCATATTTCTGATATTTAAGAAGGGTTACCTTTCTGTTATTATGCTGTTCTTGAAGGGGCCATCCACTTAAATACATATAGTATTAATGAAAAAGATTGCTGCATAAATATATATAAAACTCTAGTAACACTAATGCTAACAATGCATAATTAGCTAAGATCAGACATAATAAAACAAAAGCACTTTCAAAACTTGTTATTATTGTCGTTAAAAAGAAACGTTTGCTTAAAATAAGACAGTAAGGACATTACATAGTTTGGCTCCGCGATAGGAAAGTACCCTGTTTCCCTGGAATGCAGCCTGAGTTTAACTGTGTTTTTGACACATTAAAATATAGCTCATTTCCTAGCATCCAAAAGCCTAGGCGTTTGCGATCACCATTCTCTGCATCATTTACTGTAGAGATATCCTTAGAATGTAAGGTAAAGCTTATGTCATCAGCGTATTTGGAGACGGTTGAGGTTTAACATTAGGGAGGTCATTTATGTAGATGAAAACAGGATTGCCCTATGCAAGCCTTAATGGAACGCCAACATCGATATTTCCTATATTAGAGTCAGAGCTCCTCACTCTAATGACAACAGTCTCTCATTCTCTTCTACCATTTATCTGTGTTTTTTATCAACGAAACTTTAACTGTAGAGTGTTGAGACGGAGCTTTCTGTATGCAAATTGACTCCAATATAGCAGATTTTTTATGTTGAGACGGTTGTATAGCTAGGTGAAAATTAGCTCATCAAGAAGCTTGACAAATAGTGGAAGAATAGAATCGAAAAGCAGTTTCCTTTGAAAGATGGGATCCTGGCAACTTTCCATTAATCTGGAAACTGACAGGATTCTTTAGAGGTATTAACCAAGAGTGTAAGGGAGTTTCCAATATGAAGCGAGGCAAGTTTCAAGAAGTATCTAGACATGCTATCATTCCCAAAACTTTATGACGATTTAATAGTGCCGATTGTTTCTCTAACGTACTGTACCTGGATTAACTAGAAAATAAATCTTCTCTTTTGTGGATTAGCATCATAGTCATCTGACAGAAAGGGGGTGGGAAGATTTTTTTCAATTTTTCCTACTGCATGTCTACCTACAGAGCAGAATATTCGTTTATAGCATTAGAGATATCCTTTTTGGTGGCAATTTCAGTGCCCTTATGGGGGTTTACATTATTTCCCAAAAATTTTGGACGGTTAAATTTTCGGACAAAAAGTGGTTAATTTTCGGACGAAAATTTTAACCTCCGAAATTCTTAGCGTCCGAGATTTATGCCGTCCGAAAATTTTATCACAGCTATATTATATCAGATATGGATAAATCGAGACGCACGAGCTACATACGGCTCTTTGAAAGTTAGTCTACGAATCGAGAAACGTTTCTAAACTAATAAGCTGAATATAGGAAATTTTTGAAAAGTCTGTTAGTACTACAGAATTTCACTAAAGCACAAAAAAGCGGTACCATGTGTTAGACATACTGAAAAGATGTTTTCTTCCGACACTCATCAGAGTATGAAACGTCGGATAGCGACAGAAAGGTGAACCGAAATATATAGCCATATGCGGATAAACGTGATATGATGAATGATGTGCCAGTTAGCCGTATGATTGGCCGCTTGGCACCTATTCACCATTGTTTACTTACGAACTCTTTTCGTTTACACAAGGCTGGGTTTTGAGTCTTTATGTAAACTGATTCCAGAACACTAAAATGAAAGGACGATCTTGCTTGCCCTGTGATCCGAAAATTATCGTCTGAATATGTTTTGGCGCATTCTGGGTTTTTAATGAGATGTTGTCCTATGGCCGAATCACTTTTCCCCATTTTAGAATTAGAGTTTTACATATACGAGGTGGCTGTTCTCTTATTATAGTGGTTTTCGTACTGATGCTCGTGGGTACATGTTGCTTTATTCTGTCTGCTAGTCTCTGTGTAGTGCGCTCTACGTACCGAGCTTCACATTGGCACGAAAATTCGTAAACTACACAGCTTTTTGAGTGGTTGGAACGCTATCTTTTTTAGCAGATGGTAGCATGACCTTAGTATTGTAGAACACACAAAGCTTCACAGCATAGAAGCAAGATGTAATGGCTTTGTTAATTTGGTTTTCACATTTTGATGACGCATTACCTATTCAGGGCAATTTTAGGTAAACTGGGTACTTCTCAGGACCACACGGGTTTTCCGCTGCAAATTTGGTATGTTTTTGCTTAATACAAGAAAGAAGGGCATCATCATGATGTCCTTTTTCAATCTGCAGTTGTTTTACTCTGTCAAGCTCTGAGCCTAATTAAGTTTTGGAGCAAATCATAAGTGCCCTGTGAACTAAGGTTTTAATAAGACTAATTTTTCTTGCTTATGGGCTGAAGGAGTATTGCCCTGTAAACGTTGGCTTCCTGTAAACGCTGGTAAGAAATCCAGTGCCTTCTTTTTCCACCAAAGCATCTAGAAAATTCAAGGAGTTGTTTTGCTCCTTCTCTACTGTGAATTTTATAGCTGGATGCAGCAAGTTAAGTTTTCATGAAAACGGTCACAATCCAGCTCGGAACCAAAGATGACAAAAGTATCGTCCACGTATCTATAGTAGACACCTCACTTTGCAGTGTTATAAAAAAGTCTACTTTCATGAAAGCCCACAAAAATGTTTGCTAAAACCGGTCCCAAAGGGTTGCTCATTGCCACTCCGTCTAATTGCTTATACATTTGGTTGTTAAAACTAAATTCCACTCTTCGCGTAGCAATTAGCATCAATTCTTTAAATGTCCTCGGGGAATGGAGGACAATCAAGGTGAAATGTATCCGCATTTGGCTATATATTTTGGTTCATCCTTCGGTCGCTATCAGACGTTTCATACTCTGACGAGTGTCGGACGAAAAATGCTTTTCAGTATGCCTAAAACACTGTGCCGCTTTTTCTTGCTGTAGAAAATTTTTCTTACAATTAGAGGGGAGTGAAATTACTAGCAAATTTTGGTATGAATTCACAATTTTTTTGTAGCAGCTCTGTAAGTTTTCATCACTATTTTCAGCAACGTAAGAAAACTCTTTCTATCAATCTTATCATTCTCTTGCCGCTCTCAGCCATCTGATTCTTATAACATGCGGCCATTATCCTAGAGGATCGTGGCAACTCCTGTACCCTATAGGAATTTTGTGAGATTCCTCTCTAGAGCAATCTGCTATTGATTTTTTTCGAAATTGCCATCCTAAGATATCCCATGTTTCGAGACATATGCCTGATAAATATAATGGAAACTTTATAGCAAATATTCCACCAAGTTGAAGTATCATTCCTACCTCTCTGATAATCCCGCATCTTTTAATAATCTCCCATTAAATACAAGACTGAGTCAATAAGCCCGCTAATAAACCCACAATGAAAATACAGGGGAGAATAAAGCTTCTTATGCTTGCTCTCCAAGTCATGCCCTGCACAAAAGTGAAGCAAAGAATGTTCCTACCATTAGTAACGAAAAGATGAAACACATTGCCAACATGTTCACAGCATAGTTACTATGTTCACAGCAATCAAATCGAGCATATTTCTTCCAGTGCTACTGATATATCACGAGAAAACAGTTCATTGCATTCCACTAGAAATAGAATCTCCTAATGGATTCAACGCATGTTTGACAAAGAGTCGTTGGAAGAACAATATCTAGTGAAAATAGCTCGATATATGTGGAATAAATGACGCAGTTACTATTGAATACAACTGAACTGAAAGATTTACAATTGCTATATTTATACAGTTTATGTGGAAGTTGCTAGAAGGTCCTAGTGTATAAAGATTACTCAAAAATGTTCTAGAAATAAAGGTTGCAGTTTATAAAGAAATATGACGAATGTTCCATGGTAAGTGCTAGAATATTCAATCATGTTCAAGTCTTATTTAGTATCACTGTTCCAGAGTATTCTATATGGTTATCTGGCTAGAGTGTCAATAAATTAAACAATTACTTCATAAACCGAACCAGAGGACCCATTCCCCGATCTTAATTCAGATGAAGATGAACAAGATGCAAATTAGAACCATGATGTTGAGTTTCGGATATTTTAAGAAATTTCTTGGTTCCATTTGCATTTGTCTGAAATTTTTTTCCTAAATAGTCCGAAATGCCGCAAATTTAGGTTCGAAAATTTTTGTCTGAAAATCTAACGTCTGAAATTAAACCGTCCGAAATTTTTGGGAATTAATGTATCGGATTGATGTTTGTTGATTTAGATCTCTTATACAACAGCTGCTTAATTGTTTTCAAAGATTTTTGATGGAAAAGTTTAACTATAACAGAGCTTTCAAAAGCATTTATGATCAGAACTGGGATTTAGTTGCCAAAGGCAATATCAGCTAGAAGTTATGAAAATTTGTTTCAAAGTCAAGCTGCATACCAAGTTGTTTATGTTGAGATTTTCGTTTAATTTTATCATTGCCCAGTAAAGCTTAAAGATGGCATGATTCACAGTTTTTGCAAAAGAAAGATCATATCATCCTGAAGCTTTACTAGGCAATGATAGAATTAAACAAAAATCTCTGCATAAGCACCAAAGAAGCTATTGAAAAACCAAGAAGGGGTATAGGAATGTTAAGGTACCTATCTAGGTACGTCTCTAGGGATGTACTCGACCATGTCTACAAGTCATGTGTGAGACCACATTTAAATTATGGAGATATTATTTATCACAAATATGATCTAGAAATGTGCTTGTCGTTTACACAAAGGATTGAACAGACACAATAGCAAATTATATAGCAAATTATCAAAAATTTTTAGACCTCAGAAACAATCCACTAAACAATATTTTAAGTATTGATGGCATTGGATACTTCACAAAGTTGCGTTTAAAATTTTGTATGCCAAATGAGCATAAATTTAGGCACAACTTAGAGAGTCTGACTCCCTTCTGCACTTGTGGCATTGACAAAGAAGACAATGAGCACTTTCTCCTACACTACCCTTGGTTCAATTCTATGCGTCAGAAACGCTTTTGTCAGCTCTCTGATATTCCTGGCTTAACTCTAAGTTTAGACGATAAACATTTGTGTGAATTGCTTCTGTTTGGAGATTAACAGTATAATGTTGTTAAAAAGCGATAAACCTTTGAAACAACGATTTCTTTCATTAAAAATGCGAAGAGGTTTTCTACTATAAATTGAGTAGAAGCACAGCAGCAGCAATCTTGTGCTATTGTTAATTACTTGGTTCTGCTTTGTTGCACTAGCTTTATCAGGTGTCTTGTAATAAGTGCTCATATCTGTGCCAATTCGCTGACAAAATTTCCTTTCCATCTATGGCAGTCACAGGAGATTTATTTATGTAGTTAATTTTATGTGTGTTATACAAAAAAGTTATGATAGGGACTAGATCAGTTGCATTCCCCAAACAGTTAAACTGTGAAATATGTTACTAAAAGCTCCCACATTCTGTTTGTCTATAACTACGATGCAAGCAGCACCAGAAATTGTCGCAGTACTTTTTTATCAGTTACAAAATAATGCTTGGTTTTAAACAAATGCGCCTTCAAACACCCTTCTATAAACTCATCGAAAATTGCTTTTAAACAATTTAGTAAATGCTACAGATGGTATAAGAGAAAAAAGGCAAACTATTTACTCTTAAAATTTAACTTTATGATAATCGTTCGATTCTTTTTGTGCAGCCTAATACACATTGAAGTGCCTAGCTTGAAGACTTGTTCACATATTGTTACCATGGGCTTTAGACTTTTGGGGGGCTTTAAATTTAGGGGCTGCAAGCTGTCTGTAGAATCATCTGAAGGTCGGGATAGAACTTCTCTTCATGTTGTTACTGATCATAAATTTTATTACGCTTGTGTTTGTTCAACATAAGTTCGGGAACCATTCAGGAAGTTTTCCGTTAGAACGTGCTGTCTCGCACGTACCCTGTCTTAAACGTCTTAAGTATTATGACGCATTTTCTGTTTTTGACGTTAGCACTCCATTGAATAAGCGCCCCTGCTGGAAAGCTCAATATATTAGAAACTAGTACTCTGGCTAAAACTTTAAGAAACTCTTGAACATGTTCAAGGGAAGTTAAGAAACTAAACTATTGATTATAGATGGTAAACTCTTTTGTCAACAAAATATTTCAAATCTTAATACGCTTGATTTTTGTTTGGAAAAGATTGTAAATTGATTTTGGTTTGTTTGGGCTTTCGTGGCCATCAACTTTCATATCCATCCAGAAATGCTCAATGTTCTAACAATGAGACAAGCTAAGGTTCTCAAAATAAGAAACCAATTGAGAAATTTTTAGTACTAGCAAGATAAAATAAGATGTCATCTTGAGTATGTTATCTTGGTACTAGAATGTCAAAATTTTCATTCCTAATTAAGAAGCTCTTAGTGCTAGGTGCCTTTCCAAGTTTCTTATAAAATTGTCCACTATAACTTACACACTTTTTTATAAGAATATAGTTAAAGAGTAGCAAGGCCCGCATTCTATGAAATTTAAGAAAAATTTAAGATTAGTGTCTGGAACTCTTTACACTATGATGCGACTCAGCAACAAGAATATGGTCTATGCAATAATAAATGCTCAAAATCGCTAAAAGTTATGAGTAAGGTAAGAATATTCTTAGGCAAATAATCAAGGAAAGCTAAGAATATTGAGGCTGATTGAAAGTTTAGGCATTCTTATAAGGAAGTGTATTTTGGCATTTTGAGGAGAGCTTGATGGAGTGAGTGTTTTAATAGCGTTTTGGTTCTTAAACGGGGGCTAATTGGAGAGGAGGGTTTAATTGAGAGGGGGCATAAAAGATTAATCACAGTATTTAAGCGAATTCCTTGCCGGTTTGCCTACTTGGACTAGACAAACATTGTAATCTCATTCAAACATGCACCCTTGTCTGTAGGCCTAAGAAAATGTCAATGTCCATTCAATTATTTGTGATCACATGTGAATCATGGACAAAGTAAATCAAGGTTTTGATGCTTAGATACCACTGATGGACCGGGGGGGGGTTATATTTAAAGTTGTTTCTTTGTGGCACTGATTAGCCTTCATTTATGGTTCCTGTGGGCTTTGAGTCCAGTCTATGGATATTTTAACATAGCACATTGCCTAATAACTTTTCTCATACTGTATATCCTTACGATATAGAATATATAATTTTTGTAGCTTGTCTCGTAGAGTCTTGTTTACCATCGTTTGTCCCCCAGCTGTTTTAGAATAGTTTCTCATACCAAGTTTATGGAATTGTCTGTATACAGTTCTTGGAGGTGTGCACAAAGATAACGCCACTCATTGGCTGGTTTAATCACATGATAACATGAACTGGTAGTTATTAGAACAAAGACACTGATGACGGACGTGCTTTTTCGTATATTCGAAATTGCCAGCGACAGTTGGAGTATTCGCTTAGGACCGATATACACAAGTTGTGCTCTTACCGTGACTGTAGCATATTGACGATGCTTCGTACTGGAAACAAACTTCGATCGCTAGTACAATCTCAGAAATGTGGCCTTTTGAATCACCATGGCTCACGAGTCGCAGGATCAAGGCTTATGTCAGCTGTGGCATCTGATGCAGAAGGGGAGCCAAGCTTTCTTGAAATGGTAAACCTGTTTGTAGAAAACGCTAGAGACCTTGCCCTTCAAAGGTTGACTACAAAACCTCCACCACCGGGACGGCGTGCTGTGCCACCAGAACAGAAACGAGCTTCAGTGAAAGGTAATCTATCGGCCTAGCCGAACGTTTGATTCAAGACAATACGACACAGCATATTTATCGTTTGCTTGAAGCTATGTAGCAAAGGACAGCTATGTTGTATCTTAACGTACTTCGCATTTTCCAAGAATTGTAAGTCTTCTCTTCTGGAAACCCTTGTTTGCTTAGATTGTGTGGCGCCAGCCCTTGCCACTCCTCCTACTTAGGAACGCGCATCTGTGCTTGATCATTCACTGTATTCACTTTAGAGGATATGTTTACCTTAATGCTATTTGTGTTTCTCTTACCAGGCATACTTGATATAATTCAGCCATGCAATGCAACGGTTGGGTTGAATTTTCCTTTGACAAGGGATAATGGTGACCTTGAAATAATACGAGCATATCGGTCACAACATAGTCATCATCGTCTTCCAACTAAAGGAGGTAGGCTATTGTACATATGTGTTTTCATTAGCAGCAGAGCAAGGCTGGACGAGGAATGCATAGTATTGTATACCAGAGATTGAATACTTGGCACCCGCACTTTGTTTTTAGTTTACGTTTTTGGTAAGGTGGGTGGATTTCGTTGTTATTTTCCAGCTGAAGTATGCCAATATGGTGTATGCCATTCTGTTTGCACATTTTTCAGATTACACATTCATCAAACAGGCGTTTCAACTTGTATTGCAATGAATGGTTCATTTCTCAGGTATCAGATACAGTGATGATGTGGATGAAGATGAAGTGAAAGCTTTGGCAATGTTGATGACATTCAAATGTGCTGTTGTTGATGTTCCATTTGGTGGTGCAAAGGGTGGAGTGAAGATTGATCCTTTAAAATATTCTGTAAGTTTTATAATTATTATTATTTGATGAGGGAGTAATAGGAAGGAAATTGTGTATTTGTAAGTAAGGTTATCTTCTGCATCTGTTCATTGCTACAGTGCTTAATTTGTAATGGAAGACTTTCTGTTTTGTGCAGCTTTGGCTTACACTGTTGTACTTGTGAAACACAGGGCTTCTCATGACTCCTGCCTTCATACACTTTTCCTTAGTTGTTGCATACAGAATCAGTTACCTCAATACAAAGCACCAGTAGTCATATTGCAAATCTACAGAAACCATGTCATTTTCTCCACAAAGACAATTTCAAATGTATTGTATTTCTAACTGAATGATATATGTTCTTTTCTTTGTGAAGTAGATGGATACCAGAATAATTATTGGTCTTAGTACAACATGACATTTTGAGTTTTATACCAAGAAGCCAATTACATGTGTAGGCTAGGATAGACTGAGCTGACTGGACTAGCTGGGCTAGCCCTGTACCATTGGAACTTCATGTTGGGTGCAAACATTCAATTACATTGCGGATGGGCTACCTGATTGGTTGTGATCCCATCCTCTGCCTACCAGGCTAGCCTGGGTAGTTGGGCTGAGATTCTTAAGTTGCTTTGAAATAACTGATTCAAAATGGGCTGGCCTGCCAAACTGAACTTAGTTTTCAACCAAACATGTGTTTTCTAGCATTCTACTGTCTCTGATCTATACTGCACACCTTTTCCTACAAAGTTTTCTCACCATATGCATTGATCATCTTGGAATTAGAAGCCTATCAATTTATGATCAATAGTTATTTGCCAGACTGTTTTTGCACCAGCTGCCAGGCATGGTAAGTCTGGCCTAGCCTGCTACATACAGTTGCTCAGAAATTTCAGCCTGGCCAGTTGAGACAGCCTGGTTATCTGGGATAGCCTTATCCATGCAATCAGTCTCTAGGAAAGAATTACTTTGAAACTTTTTCTTTATTAAGTTAGATATGGGCCATGAAGTAGTGATACTCACATTTATCAGATGATCCACCCCCTGATATGACGGCTTGTGAATGTGTAAAACTGTTTGGAACAAGTCTTTTGCATTGTAGCAGTACTGCTGGTAGAAGTTTTGGTAAGGTAAGATGTATACAGTGATTATCAAGACATAACCATATGTAAATTCTGTGGTATTTTACTCATATTCTGGAAAAAGTAGTCATGCATAATAGGTCAGTATGCGTTTGTAATATATTTATGTTATCAGACTTGTTTTTTAAGGAAAAAGAACTGGAAAGGATTACCCGAAGATTTGCTGTTGAGCTTGCAAAAAAGAATTTTATTGGTAAATTGCTATTTCTTTTGTTTTCCAGCTCTTTCCATTCTAATATTTTAAGCATGTATCTGAGCCTTTCAAGTTACCTGATTATCTTATAAGATATGTATCTAATTCTGTTTATTTGCAAAAGCAATTATGTAGGTGATACCAGCAATGTGTAGTCACATTACAGCTATACTTGTATTAATTCTATTAATTTGTTACATTTTGGTGATGTGATGTAAGCATGATATCAACCTTCTTTATGAAGCATGCATGTGGTGTCAAGCAAACACGATTGCACTCGCCATTCAATGGAGATGGTCTCCGAAAGTGCAATAACATTTGTGCATCATACTTTATGTATTGCACAAGGGAAAATATTTGTTTCCATCTCAAAATTAAACATTGTTTACCTCCTGCTTAATTATTTCTTCTTAAATCGATCAAATGCTTGCCCATGGAAGGTAATTTGAACTAAGAGTAAATACTCTCTTTTTTGTAATGCTGAGCACTCCAGTTTCTTGTTGTTCTGGAAATTTCAATATTCATTGTTTTGTAAAAGTTTCTTTATTACAATATCATGAATTTTGTCAAGTGTTCTGCATCCTTTCTGGTGTTGTATTTAGGTGTAGGTAGTATGTTTTTATCACTTATGTCTTAGGTTCTAGTCCAACAAGTCAGTCATGTTTGGATTTAATGAAATTTCGTTGTTCTGGGTTTTGTCACAATTCGATAATGTCTTAGTTTTTTCTGCCTATCTAGTACCAGTAGTATTCTGAGTTAATTTCTTGCAGCTAGTTTCTTATACAGAATGAGTGCATGATACATGGAAATCAATGTTCAAGAAGCCCCACAATGTTGAAAACAGTATTGACTCATTCAAAATAGTATATGTTGAACTATTTGAAAATAACTTTTAAACATTTGCCAATGGAAGCCTCACAAAATAGCAAGCACAGGGTCTAGTTGTGAAATTAAAGCTAAGAAGTCAATAGTGTTTATGTAACATAAAATGAGATCTGGGCCATGACTCTTGAAGAGAGATGCTCATTGGGACCTCAAAGCTCTACACTTTTCCCGAAAATGGAAGTTTACACTTTACAAGACATTCTGCACTCAACAGTTCTTATGGTGTGGCACTCATTGCATGTGAACCAATTTCCTTACAAAAAAGGTTGTGATATTATTAGAGAGCAATAAGAAATTACTGGGGAACCTTCTGATCTGGGGAACCTTGAAAATCTCATTAAAGCTGCCTCTTTTTGTTGTAAAGGACCAGGTGTGGATGTTCCAGCACCTGATATGGGTACTGGGGAAAAAGAGATGAGTTGGATGGCTGATACATATTCAATGACACTTGGATTTGGCAATATGAATTCACATGCATGTGTAACTGGCAAACCAATCAGTCAAGGGGGTATTCATGGAAGAATTTCTGCAACTGGAAGGGTAAGATACCTGTTTTTATGTATATTTATACTGATTTGTTGTACTAGCAATTTAGAGAGAAGATTATCAGGGTTTCATTGGAGAATTTATGTTAATGTGACAATAAATATGAACTTGCATTTGTTTCACCAAGGTCTTAATGAGTTTCCTGAGAACTTCAGATAGCTATGTAACTATGGGTTTTTTTATCTCAGAACTTTTTTCAATGCTATCTCAGTTAGTAATGTTATGATGATTCAAGCTATATTTTTGTGTGATATTTGATTCTCTTTGTTTACAGGGAGTGTACCATGGAATTGACAATTTCATCCGAGATAGTATGAATGTTTTCTTATGTTATATATGTTGGTGTTTGATTTCACTTTTTGCTTTGTTATATATGTTAGAATTTATTTTTCATTCTTTGTATTTTATCAGTTAAATGAACAGATTCCGTAATTTTGTTCCCGTTTAGAGCATTATATGGACATGATTGGGTTGACGACTGGTTTAGCTGGAAAGACATTTATTATACAGGGATTTGGTAATGTAGGCATGCATACCATGAGATACCTACATAGGTATGGCGCAAAATGTATTGGTGTCATTGAGAAAGATGGCTCACTATTCAACCCAGATGGTATTGATCCAAAGGAGCTTGAAGATCATAAACTCGTATGTTTCAGTCTTGCAGATGTTTTATATGAGTTGTGTTTTAAGTCTTGCACAGATATCTCTGTATTGTGGATTGTAACATGGCAAGTGGTGTGGAAATACTTTTTAGTTGCATCCTTTAATAGTAAGTAAGACAGTATCAGGCTTTCGTGGGAAGACTGTGGTAGGAGTGCTAGATAGCACATGCCTGAAAGCATCCAGGCGTGTGGTGGCGTGTAATGCCCGTGTCTCCGTGTACATACGGTTCAAAAGCAGTGTCCCCATGTATATGAAGATTTCGATCACCCTGCCAATAATAGACCCCAGTCATTTCTGAAAACGGCGGATAAAATCTGTGATTAGTAACTATTTATCAAATGTGATAACATATCATAAGGATTGAAATGACTTGGGCTCTGCTCATAGTAAATCCGTTTTTGGACAAATTCGGATATTGTTAGCTCCGTTTTTGGCGTTGTGCACACATTACTCCACTGTAAAAATGGAGCTAAACGAAACTGCTGATAAAAATGGAGCTATATGAAAACAGAACTAAACAAATATGGGCCTCTGTGGTCCCATTCACATTACTTCACTTTTGGGCAAAGACGGATATGTTTTGCTCTATTTTTGCATTTGCATTCACAATACTCAACCCAGCTAAATGAGCACGCTGGTAGAAACGGAGCGAAGTGACAGCGGGCCAAAACAAATATGGATATTTGTTGCGCCATTCACACTATTCCGCTTTTGGGCAAAAGTGGCTATGTTTTGCTCCATTTTTGCAGAGTGGTGTGAACAGAGAAGACAAATAGCTTTGTATATGGAAGTAAATATGAATCAAAATGAAACCAGAGTAATGATAACGAGGTGACACATCCTTTAAAAGCTTCAGAAAATGTAGAAAAGAGCATTCAACTAATTATAAAAACCCATGGAACTAGCATCGTCAACTTGCTACTTCAATGCTATGAAGGCGTGCAATATTTTGCACACCCAGACAGTTGAAGGCGTGTGCCAACGCATGCGCGTGCGATGGCACACCTTTCCCACGAAATTCTGGATAGCCATATTATTTTCCATCAATTTCTATATCAAAATCATAGATCAATTTTGGACCCAATGCTATGGAACATTCCTTTCTTATGATAGAAGTTATAACCTTCAAGATCCTAGGTAGTAGCTAGGAATTTTTGGGATGTATCATATTTTGCAATGTACAGTATACATTCTTACTTATGACATGCTCTTCAATTCCAAGTTACTACTCTGAGAAAGTAGTTGCTGCTGTCTCTTACAGTGTATAATAGGACTATTCAATTAGGTGTTAACTTGGGCCACTAAGAGATGGCCTCTGAGCCACTTGAAACCTGAGGGCTGATACTGGAGTAAACTTGGTGTGTAGGATGCATCCTGTTTTCTTAGTACTTTTAGAGCATTTTCATTTGAGACAAAAAGTAAATCCAAGCATACCAAAGAAATTAGCTCTTGAATAGAACTGGCTCTGGCAACTCATTTCTCAAATGACATTAAGATGTCTTTTATTCTGGTCATTTTCTTTGTTGTTTGGATTGCAAGGATTCCAATATTGGAAGAGAATGCTGGGTGTAGCTCCCAAGAATAGGGGCAAATGAGGGAAGTTCTTGTCAGATAGCCATCTATTGACCCGAATGTTAGTTTTAAGTGTGCCTAAAGTCTTGTATGGAGCGTGATATGTCGAGCATTCAAATTCTTGAAGTTGAAGGTGTGTGAAACAGAGTACCTAAATTGTTCAAGGAGCTTGGTTATTAGAGCACCTTTGTTTGGCACAGGGCAAGACCTGCTATAGGTATTTTTGCAATCATGAGACTTGGTGCTCTAAATGTCATAATATTTCACAATGGAATATCACTTTCCTTTACAGAGGAGCACATGGGAAATTAATTTTACCATATATAAGATGCACCTAGAAACAGATCCGGTAGTTCTTCAAATTTTTTTTGGCCTATACATTACAAAATATTGAGTTCTTTTTGCTCTCTTGAGTTTATGATCATTTGGAATTATGTACTTTCTTCTATTCTAGGCCACTGGAACAATTTTTGGATTCCCAGGAGCTAAGGTATAGTTAGATAGAACTGTTTTCTTCTTTCCAGGTTTTATATCAAATTACCTCTACCCTATCAACAGACCAGTAACATTTTACATATATACTTGTGTTATGTGAATGAAAGGTCTTTTACTTTTGTGGAGATATTTCTTGAACATGTTATGTGTTTTCAAGGTTTCATATGCATTTACTTTCTGTTGTATATTTAGATTACTGATGAGGACTTAATGACATGTGAATGTGATATACTGGTGCCAGCTGCCAGTGAGAAACAAATCACCGCAAAAAATGCGCCCAAGATTCAAGCTAAAGTGAGTAGTTGCTATTGTATGGTATAATCTATAGATTTCACCACAGAAAGCAGCTTTGTACATCAACATGGCTTGCGCAAAAGGGCAGTGGTCCAGAAGGAAATGAGTGTATATATTACCGATTTGATAGATAATTTTAGTGACAGATAGAGGCTGTGTTGAATTAGTTTTGGTCTGCTGTAAAAATTGTGTCAGAGCAGCTGGCTGTTTTGCACACACGTAAATGATCCTATGCATATAGAACTTTTGCTACCCGGTGGAAATTGTGTACGTGCTAGGAGAGCGGATCACTGCTGTTCCTGAACAGGTCAAAAGCTATACCAGTACAAGGTCAACGTAGTTACTTGGAACAGTTTTTGTAGCGGATCAGCAAATCTACTATACAGCATATACAGGGTCCTAATTTTAACGTTTTGTTTGGCTTTATCATAGTGGTCTACTTAGAGCATCGTAGCTGCAGTTAGCTGCAAATCTTGCTTTGTGTTTTTATTTATATTAGCACAAAAGTACTAGTAACACAGACGTATTTACCTTTGAAGTGATGCTCGTACACTTGATGATTGTGGATGGATAATCTTTCTTTCCTTGCACAGTCAAGAAGTATTGAAGCGATCGATCGTTTCATTTTCATCTACGATACAATGGTAGCTTGTGAAATCACGGAAGATCCACTTCTAAAACATTTAAGTTTTTGCTGTTGTGAAAGTCGTTGTAAAGTAGTCAAAATTGAAAAGTTTTGCTGAAGCTGATTACTAAAGATGGGTGTTTAACTCATGTATGCATATATGATGTTAACCTCATGTATAGCTTAGTTTTTGGGAGTACAAACATTCCATATTTTTGAGGGTGAATGAAAAAGTGAAAGTCTGTTACATTTAAAAAGACGGGAAGCAAATGGCATATGCTTTATTTTGATAGCGAAAGAGCATTAGGAAAGGAAAAATTCAATCCATGTGAGTGAAAAATCCCACCAAAATCGCGTTATGAACGCTAGACTTCGGAGGAAAGATTCATGTAGAGAAAGCTGAAATAACCAGATTTTGACATTTTAGTTGCAAAAGGAGCTGTTCGTATTTGTTTATATTCATGATCCCTTGGGTGGAAAGCGCAGTTTTAGAACTGATTTCATCGTAATTAGTGTCAAGACGAATTCTTGATCTCTTGTGAACTCGTAAATGTATATTGATCTGTATTGTTTGTGATAAGATCACATATTATACTCAGTTAAAGAATAGGTTCTCCACTATCAAATGGAAAGGAAACTTGTTTTCATATGTTATTTGTGGTCAGATCCTTGAATTTATTTAAACTTTAGATGCATAGGGTTTATTGAAAATATCTGTTTCAATGAATGGAACTTTTGTAAATAAACGTTTGAAATATAGAATGGACAGAGCTTTTTGAAAATACCCATTGGACCACCTAAATTTTTATCATTTGGATTATTTTTGGTTTCATTAAATTTATTGCCAATATTGCTTGTCTCATGAAGTCTTTGCTGCACTGTTAGGCTTTGGGGGCTCCTTTAATATTATTCTTTGTCGATTACAGTATTGGATATGTTTTTTGTTGATTCCAGTGGCATTGTCACGGTGGGGTATATTATGGGCCTATTTTCCCCACAGGTTCAGATCTCCTTCAGTTATTGTCGCTCGCTTTATTTGCCCTGTTAGTAGTGATGTGAAGAAGTTACTTACTTTTACTTGTATCGGAAGGCCTAGAGATTTGGTCAGTCTTCAACAAAGTTGCAATATCTATTTCACAGATCATCGCAGAAGGAGCAAATGGACCCACAACACCAGCTGCGGACAAAATCTTGCAAGAGAGGAAACGCCTTGTCATTCCAGTATGTTTTAGTGTTTGGAGCATCAAACTTGTTTGAACTGCTCCAGACATTCTGACTTATCCCTATACAAATTCAAATTATTATGCTGTTTGAGTACTTGAATGTCACCTAGTATTTTAGATTTGCCCCTTTTGGCACCATATATATATAGAGAGGCTCCTTTTACGAACTTCCATGTTGGTTTCACCTCTATCATAGAGTCTGAATTGTAATTACTTTGAACTACAAAATAGCTCAACCTGTAGGGAATGTTTACTTTCCTTGTTTGTTTGTCAGGATTTATATATAAATGCTGGTGGTGTGACAGTCTCCTATTTTGAATGGCTGAAAAACTTGAATCATGTGAGCTATGGAAGACTCACCTGGAAATACGAGAAGGATAGCAACTATCATTTACTTGGTACATGCAAATAAATTATTCACTTAGCTTTTTATTTTGATAGATTGATACTATATATATATATATATATATATATATATATATATATATATATATATATATATATATATATATATATATATATATATATATATATATATATATATATATATATATATATATATATATATATATATATATATATATATATATATATATATATATATATATATATATATATATATATATATATATATATATATATATATATATATATATATATATATATATATATATATATATATATATATATATATATATATATATATATATATATATATATATATATATATATATATATATATATATATATATATATATATATATATATATATATATATATATATATATATATATATATATATATATATATATATATATATATAAACGTCAAAAAGCTACAACCAACCAAGTAATTTTAAAGTATACACAGAATTCAAGAAATAGAATCAGATTACTGTTGAAGGCTTATGCCGAAACATTTGAAATTGCTTAATTTTATTTCTTGAATTCTATGTATATATTTATATACATGTATGTATGTATATATATAGTATTTGTGACAAATCGCTGTCATCTGCCACACAATAGCCTGTGGTTGGTCAACAGATAAAGGATAACTTTCGGTGAAGACATAAAATATTAGTATACACTCTTTGAATCTAATAGTTACAGAGCACTAGTTAAATCTCGAGTTAGTCCCATCCCTCTTGTCATGCCGCCATCTTTAACTCCTTTTGCGTCATCCCAGTTGCCTTCCCTTTTCATCTAGCTCTGGTATGGCATTTTAATGTGTACTTTCTTCTTCTTCGTTGACTGCACGTGTTACAAGTTATGTATGCCATCGGTTCGCATGTTACTGCTTACGGAAAAGGGTCAGACTTCATTTCTTTTAACTAGTTTAATTATCTCGCCTTTAGAGAGTGTGCAGAAGAGTCTAGAGAATCATTTTCAAGGTGAATCTATCCCGATCAAACCATCAGAGGCTTTCATGTCAAGAATAGCTGTACGTCTTGTAGTTGAAGTTTTTCTAATTTTATCATTGTTCTAATTTTATCATTGTTCTAATTTTATCAATATAGATGTCAAAATATAGATCGTGTGTCTACATTCTGCTATATTAATCTGCCTACTCTCTCCTGTATTTTCTCTAGTTTCTAGCAAAAACATTGATCGTTCTGTTTTAAATATATCTTTATAATTTCATATTGTTTTATTCTGTAAGGGTGTTTCTGAAAAAGACATTGTTCATTCTGTTTTAAATATATCTTTATAATTTCATATTGTTTTATTCTGTAAGGGTGTTTCTGAAAAAGACATTGTTCATTCTGTTTTAAATATATCTTTATAATTTCATATTGTTTTATTCTGTAAGGGTGTTTCTGAAAAAGACATTGTTCATTCTGTTTTAAATATATCTTTATAATTTCATATTGTTTTATTCTGTAAGGGTGTTTCTGAAAAAGACATTGTTCATTCTGTTTTAAATATATCTTTATAATTTCATATTGTTTTATTCTGTAAGGGTGTTTCTGAAAAAGACATTGTTCATTCTGTTTTAAATATATCTTTATAATTTCATATTGTTTTATTCTGTAAGGGTGTTTCTGAAAAAGACATTGTTCATTCTGTTTTAAATATATCTTTATAATTTCATATTGTTTTATTCTGTTAAGGGTGTTTCTGAAAAGGACATTGTTCATTCTGTTTTAAATATATCTTTATAATTTCATATTGTTTTATTCTGTAAGGGTGTTTCTGAAAAGGACATTGTTCATTCTGTTTTAAATATATCTTTATAATGTCATATTGTTTTATTCTGTAAGGGTGTTTCTGAAAAGGACATTGTTCATTCTGTTTTAAATATATCTTTATAATTTCATATTGTTTTATTCTGTAAGGGTGTTTCTGAAAAAGACATTGTTCATTCCGGCTTGGAATTCACCATGGAAAGATCTGCTGGGGTGAGTTTGGTATTTTGTCATGAGCATTTATGAACTTGCATGGTTATTTTGGATTTAGGTATTCAGCATGTTAGAAATACTCTCCCATTAAGATCTCTTCATTTCTTCACAAGTGGCTTGCAAGTTGGAAGTACAACATCCCATGTTGCTCTTTCAAGAATTCATGCACCTTTTCTAATATCTGTTTGATTCTTGCTGGCCCTTTGACCCTTTGTGAGTTAAGCATAATTGTACCACCGTGGCTGTACAATGCTATGATTGTATTAGTAATCATGTGTTATCTAGTACTTTTGTGTTAACTGTGTTTCATTTCATAGTGCGAAATATATGAGTCTTACATATTTGCTACAGCAAAGATCGTACATCATTCAGAATCAAAACTTGTCGGTGGACCATTCGGTTAGGGAAGAGATGGGATGGCCTTTTCATATTTTGCTATTATAACGAATTTTGTATTCCCTTGCCTCTACATTTTCTATCAGATGTTGCAAGTCATTGTGCGATATTGAGTAATTCACTTTTTGCGGTCTATCGTTGCTTCCCCATGTATGCAAATCAATGAATGGTTCTTTCTGCACATTATGTTAGAAGCTGCATGTTGATCTTTGGTGATTGGGTTCTTTTAAGACGTTAAAGCAATGCTCTCCGTTGAGAAACTTTAAACTACGGCCAAGCGAATAGACTTTTCTCTCAACTTTTGTTATACATTTGTATTCCGAAAATCTAGTCAAGTATAGTGTTTTGTCCAAACGGCTGTACATTTCACTATACAATTTACTTGACATTCTCACTTGGAACTTCGCTCTCACAAAAATCTTAACAAAGAATGAAAGAGTATCTTTTGTTTCAGATTTAGAATATCTTTTGTTTCAGTTGACACACTTGACAGGCTTAGTGAACCGCCGACAGCTTTGCTGACGAAGCAGGCATGCGCAAACAATACAAAACTCGAGAATCCGGCAAAAACGGCAATACAACGCTATACAACGTCAAAATCCACTAGATTTTTTTTAACAAGATCAAAAACACTAAGTATACATGGAAAATGCATGCTATACAACTGTATACAAGGTGGCCAAACGACTGGATTTTTTTACTAGATTTTTTTCTAGTGAAATTCGAGAGAAATCTAGTCGTTTGACCATAGCTTTGGGTGATATCGTAAAAGTATTTGAATTAATTTTCCTATTATTTTGACGGAGATTTCCCTTTGCACTTTCAGCAAATCATGAGATGCGCTCAAGAATACAACCTTGGCCTTGACATTCGACTGGCTGCTTACATAGTTGCACTAGAAAAAGTTTTCAACGTATACTCAGAAGCTGGACTCACCTTCTCATAGATATCATCCACATTTAATCCTTCCCTGCAAATCACTTCTTGTTCTGAATCAGTTTTTTGATATTTCTCTCGTTGTCGAAATGAAGACATTGAGGCTGGGTTAACTCATGTATTTGTTGCTCACAATGCATAGATAGATTGACGTATTGATTTTATTTAAGTATTGCCACTACTGCTTATAATTTTTTTATTGCTGAGATAATGAAACGTTTCTTGTGCAAATTCTTCTCGCATTAAATTGATCGAAGCTGAAACTCTATGAATATGTCTCAGCTGGAGTGCTATTCTGGAATGCAATCGCGTAATTTGCGTATATGTATCTTACCTTCTGATCAAGAGAAAACCAGGTTGTGCAGGATATACCTCATCAACTGTATCGTCAGCAGCTTTTTTGTACTGTCAATAAAGCAGACAACTTTGTCGTGCGAGTAAATGTTTCTTTCAGCTTTTCTAGTGATTATTTTACTCGTCTGTTTATTTGAATTTAGCAACATGCATAGTTACCAGAAATTCCACTCGCAGGAAGCAGATTGATTACGAAATCTAAAGAATGCAAACATAGGACTCATTAAAATTACATTACAAGGACACATCTAAGCATAAGATGTTTTTGCCATTTGAAACGGGATGTTAGGTATACAGATAACTTGCAAACAGGCCTTTTTCCAGCTGCGTTAAGTGCAATTGCACTAATACGTGCAAATAGTAACAATGAATAGTCAATTTGCATCAATGACGCCTGCAGAAATTTTGAGTTTATTTTTTTGTCGGCGATGGGCTTCTCGCGCACGTTGGTAAGCCCCGATAACTAAGCCCCGATAACGTGTAAACAAATAGCAAAGCATAAACACGTCTATAGTATAGTCGAGATTTACAGACTACATGAAGAGTTAAATTAATCAAGAATTAGATATAATTTGAAGCTTATTATATGTTATTTTTAAGAATTTCCTGGTAGTAGATCCATGAAACTGAGAAGAGCATAAACAACATAACTGATAAAGTAGTTCGAAATGTTGTTGATAAGCACGAGACACATGCGTGAGGCAGGGGATGTATGTTTGTGTGATAGTTATGGATAATATCAAATCATGCGTTTAGAATTTAGAGATAGAGTAAGCTATTACCCTTGGCTCGTAAGGGCAGAGATCGGACCTTGAAAAATTGTGGCAATGTTGAGAAATTTTTTCTCTGGGGTTCATTTCAGTGTATTTGCTAAGCATATTTGAGAGCTAGTAGGCTTTTTCAACTGCTTATTATGAGTATGATTACAAAAGTCATACCAGACATGCTGGGATTCACATAGGTTTCTGCTATAAGACAAGGCAAATCTTTGAATATCCTCAATCTCTGACTGGTCCTCAAAGACGTTGCAAGGGTCTCGGACAGGCACACTATTTTCATAAGGTTGACTGTACGTTTGAATACATAGAATGCACTGAACGCGTCAAGCAGCGCATGGAAATACTTATCTCGTGCTATATAAATTTATTCAATATTTAGCTGTACTCTATAATTCCTCCGACCATTTCCAATTAAAAGGTTAGGCCAAATACACGTGTATTTCTTTTTGTACGAAACCTGGTTCAAGGCCTAGTAGTAAAAGTACTTTGAATTTCGGTTGCATTTTAGTTCAAGAAATTTCTTAATAGTTTCTTAGTGTATTGAAAAAATTGCAGTGAAAACGAAATCAAACGTAATTTTTTTGCACCTTAGGTGTTCGCACTTAAGCATACTGTAGTGGAAACTTGTTAAGCATTTCTTATTGAAATTCTTGAAATTTCCTAGAGCACCCAGGCACCTGTGAGACGAGAATGAACCTTCAGTTAAAAACATCTGAGAGACTGATGTTGTTTGTACTTTGCTTCCAGTTCAATTAAATTTTTTCTCACAAAAACAGTTTTGTTAAGTTTACTTTTGAAACTCAACCTGCCTGTGTTTCTCAAATATTTTTCAATTTTTACTTGGCTTGAGCCTCATGTTGCTTATAAACTCATTTCTAGGATTCATAATTTAGAAGTAAAAGTTTCTCAATACAAGTGCGGATCCAAGGGGGGCTGAGGGGTCTATGACCCCCAAGCGGTAATATATCGTATCGCAAAAATTTTTTAGAGACATGTCACATGATTTAGGCAAGAAAATGAATAAGAAATGAACTGAGCACCCTAAATAATACTCCAAATGTTTTAGAAGGGAGTGGCTATCAAATTTCCCCTCCCCACAATATTTTGCCCGAAATGGCCCCACCCAAAACCAAACTGTGGATCCGCCTGTGCCTGAATAGCTCTTTAATTCCAACTTCGAAAACATTGAATGCACAAGCTCATTTGCAATGAACTACAGACTTTAAAACAGACTTACAGTCAACGATGCGTGGAGTCACCGATGATTGCTTCAAGGACGATCCTTTCTGTCGTGTGGTATTCAACAGCCTGGAGGTGCGAATTCAATCAGCGGAGAAGTAGGCCACTTCAAGCCTCCAGGAAAGCAAAGGATTATAGAGAAAGGCATAACTTAGAGTCCTTCCCAAAATACTGCTAGGACTAGAGAGAAATGCTTGATCCTAAGTCTCCTTTAAGAAAAAACTTGGTAGGAACAATAGCAACTTAGCACCTTTTGAAAAAACATCTGCTGTTACAAAGGGTGCTATTGTGATCGATATGAATGGCAACAAGATCGTTGTCTCAAGACATAGAGCTACAAATACATAGAGCTACAAATAGGAGGGTGAGAAATGAACGACCAATAGAAGGGTGCAATGAAACAAGGTTATGTATTCTGCAAACCAAACAATAAGGAGAGCGCAAATCGAACGTGATTGTAACAAAAAGAGATGTAAATAAAAACTAGGAAACTTATAGGAATCCTGAGATATTAGTAGTTGGTAACTAAAATATAAAAAATATCAAGAGCGAGGAACCAACCAATGACTTTAGAGAAGTGGAAGTGCGATTTAAACAAGTATTGAAGATGGAACAAATAAATAGTAGGATGGTGAAGGCACCAAATTCAATGTAATAGTACTGCATGTAGGGGCAAAATCTCACTGAGATAATTGTCACTACACGTGAGAACGTGTAGAAAAACAACCCATCCGCACGTTTGGCCAAATACAAATGCCACAAGAGCCAACGATTTGCGAAAAACAACCTGCGCATCAGAGGTATTGACATCATTTATAATGATAATATAGTGGACATTAAACTTAAATAAATACTTAAATACTTAAATGTCCCTACTTAAATGACGATGGTCTTCGTAAAAGCAAATAGTAGTAAGGGGTCAGTCGTTTATAACGCTGGATATCGGGGGCGGGCTAGAATTGGGTAGGGTATAAAAACTTTTCCAGGGACACTTGGGGATACGAAACGTTGTGGAGAATTTTTGTGGAATATGAGATCCTTTAAAGACACAATCTAAAGAAAATCAACTCAATGACTTGCAGAAGTCTATAAATCACTGTATTTATACGTATTTATACGTATTGTCTGAGTTTCTCCAATAGCAATTTTTCCCTGATTTAAGTTTTCTGTGGTATACTGTGTTATTGTAGTGCTCTTGTAAGCATTCATCACAGCTGTTTGTTCAAATGATGTTTCAAGCATAAATCAACTTTTTCATGCAAGCTTTTCTATGCTTTATGCAAAGAAATCTCACAAAGAATGCTATTTACAATATTGTGTACGAAAGGTTTCCCTGCAATATTTCCTAGCAATTAATTTTGCAGAACACATTTTCTATATGTGATCTGTCAAGTAGATGACAGTGGCTATGGCGACTTTAAAAGTAGCAATGAAGAAACCTACCCTGAAATCCTTACAGGGTAGATAGCAAGTGGGATGTGAAACTTATTACTTATTTCTCAATGGGATATGAACACTTTTGGACAAAAATTGAAGGGGTATAAAACTTTTGACCATGATGTAACTTCTAACCCACCCCGGTACCCAGAGTTATAAACGACAGACCCCTAAGTTCATTAAATTCTGAAAGAGGGAAAATATTGCTCGGGTGGAAACAATACCCGCTGTAG
Organism: Mastigias papua; assembly: GCA_964019165.1. Classification (NCBI taxonomy): domain Eukaryota; kingdom Metazoa; phylum Cnidaria; class Scyphozoa; order Rhizostomeae; family Mastigiidae; genus Mastigias; species Mastigias papua. The sequence goes on from OZ025287.1 coordinate 4,273,402, forward strand.
AGATCAAAAGAAGAAAAATGGTCTGAAAATTGCCGTATTGAATATCGTTTCATTCAGGAAATATAAATCAGAACTTGAGGTGATCCTTCATGACCAAATCGATGTTAGTGGTCTATGTGAGACAAGTCTTGATGAAACTATAGATAGACTCTGATCGATAGACCGATTTAGGATCTACCGTAACGATATACTTAATAGAAAGCCTCCCCGAGCCTAAGCATTTAGGCTGAGTTGTTGTTTATCAAATTTTTGATACTGTATTATAATCATTATTTAATATAGTGTATCATCGGAGTTGAAGGGTCCTTCGCGTATATAGAATAATTCCTGGTTGCCTAATAGGAGGGTGGCGGCGCTTACTAATTTTTAAGTTTTGCTCTGACACCCAGGACCCTAAAAGACCCCATGCATGAATTTTCATCTTGTACAGTACCATGTTGATGTCCACTCATCCAGACAATCAGTTATCGTAGCTTCAAATGTGTGGACTTCTGTGCTTGTCAAATTTGATGCAATGTAATGCGACAGTCGATTGTCGCAGAGTAATAGTACCCATTCTTTCAATTGTTCATTCTAGCAATTGAATAGGGATGGGGGAAAGGGATATTTCCATGATACATACTTCTATTATCTTTGAATGATCGGCAATTGCAGAATGACTTTTGTTTGGGATTGAACTGCTACATTTGATAAGAGTTCATCATTGTTGAACGAAGATCTATTCGCTCTGAAAGAGGATAGTATTTATCGCACATTTATTGTGCATATCAACATTTCCAACTCCCCCTCCGTAAATAAACCCCCTCCGCTAAGTAAACGCTTAAAAGATTTCTGATCCCCGGTTATTGGGACCCCTCTTCAATTAGGCACCAAAGAGTAGTTTGTATTCTATAATCTTTACAATACAGCACTTTACAATACAGTTCAGCATTTTTGAGTAAGTCAATATGTTATAATTTTTAGGGGTGATTTGCAGGAATTTCAGAAAAAAAGCATGCCTATCTATTGCACAGCACAGTTCCTACTCAGTTACTAAGCGCCAATACCGACCTGGGGGATAGGAACCGTCGCGCAGGCGCAAACCATATCATGCAATAAGTGACAGGAAAGAAAATAAACCCAAGTTCACACAATTAAAAAGTTTTTCTTCTGTGATAGATGGAACATTCCAAAAGCAATTTGAGTGAGTCTCATTTAACTATTTGAATGGGATATCTCCAAGAGCGTTAGAAACATTCAAATTAAAATCAGGTGCAACTGGTTACATCTGTAAACAACTGTGATGATTAAAAGTAGAGAAAAGATAAACCAAAAAAGCAAATCTGAGTATTTTCAAAACATATTCATACAAAATCTCAGCAGGATATACATATTAATGACTAGCAAAGAATATACATAAGAAGATAGATACTATTTCATATAATCTAAAATCGATCCAAACTGATATATAATTTCCATCGAATTTCGCCACATGATCACCTAAGTTGCCCATTTTTAAACTAAAATAAATAAGTTTGTGGATCAACTTCCCAAGTGTAAGGACTCCTTCCGTGCATAGGAATATTTTAGTTCACCGGACCATTTTCGTAAATAATTCAGTTTCATTCAATTACATAACGCATTTACAAACTGAACCACTTTAGGAGCGCCTTCTTAATGCAAACAGGCTTCCCGAAGAATGCTGTGATTCAAAGACTCTCTCTGTACAGCTTGGCTTCAAGATTGCTCTAGGCGACGTGGTGGCATCCTTCACTTGAGATTCGACAGTGGTGCATCAGGGACATTCTTAAAGATTTATGGTACATATCCCCATTGCCTACGATGACATGGCAGATGTGCTCTAAATGTGTTGGAGGGAGTAACAGCAGTTATCGCAGGAAAACCAACTTTCCATCGCATCCCAGACATAAAATAGCACTACACAGATCAAGAAATCACTTGCAAGTCTTAAATCTCCCTCTAATATAACCCGACAGAAATTTTCTAAATAAATATACAAATTAGAGACGATTCTCTCTCTAAACTGTTGCACTTACGGTTGAAAACTACCACTCATAATAAATTCACGTAAGTCTGCAATATATCTTTCTAAAATCTACTTTCTCTACAAAGATAATAGTCTTTGCTAGCAATAGTGCTGAAAAATCAGGTGTACTTGCCACATAAAAAGCATCTGTAAACTGAATAATATGGATACATTTGAAGCTTACGGTTTGTGTAGCTACCTTCAAGTGGGCCATGTTGCAGGCCAAACCACGTATTGGCAATGCTCCCCTTTTACATAAAACGAAGAGTTGCAAGAAATTCAGCTTACCGTATTGGAATCATCAACTAAAAATTCTAATTCTACTCCAGACGTAATTTCACTGTAAACAAAGTTTTCTGTGGAGTCAGCTTGCAAGTATAGAGCCCAACCTGTTCACTATTCTTTTGACAATCGTTCCCCGGTGCCACAAGAAAAAGAATGCACAGAATGGGGGGTGAGTCTCTAAATACTTAAATAGTAACTTTAAATTATGGCTTTGTAATTAGTTGTGATATCTTAAGCCATACGTCTCCCTTTTATAAACTAATAGCTTTCCATGCCGATAAACGCATGCTTTTGTTGTTGCCAGTTCCCAAGACAGTGCCTGTTCGTGGTGCTACAATGGTGACATACTGACCAATTATAGAAAGACCATAGAATTTGGTCCAATTAATAAGTTCTTTACAAGAACAACTGTACGTGTCAGGGTAAATTTACAATGAAAAGGATGTCTGCGCTAATACCAAGGACCATTAAAAGTGAATGGAAATAGTTTATGGAAATATGTGAATACGTGAGACTAACTCCTTGCGGCAAGCTCAGGAACTGAGGCAAGTTGAGAAACTATCTATTTGGGATAGAAACTTAATTTACCATGCATTATAAAGTGAGATATCACCAAGGAGCTAAGCAAACCAAAAAAAGCAGAGGGCTACTTAAATGGTGAAAGCTATATTCGGAGTTAGATGGCTACGAATCTACCTGAACGATCTTGTGCTTTCAAAGTAGAATTCCTACTGGGAGCAGACATCGCTATTCCAAAAACTCAAGCTCAACTAAAACTAGCATTATGATGACAATAATAATTATCATGGTGAAAATAATAAAGTTACCTACAGAAAATATATTAACTCTACTTAAATATGCGGTGAGACATGGAATACATTATATAATTTTAGATATAAAATAACATACATGACGCTATAACTTTAGATTAAAAGTGAGGCAAATAAGAACATCCTTGGAAACGACCCTGAAGAACATTCATAGAAACAACCCTGCAGAACATCCATGGAAACGACCCTGCAGAACAACACATAACTAAGATTTGCTCATCTCTTGCATTAACGTAGGTATAGCCACAAACATAAATCTTTCACATATAAATTACTTTACTTAGACTGTATCCACGCAAATCTCTAAACAAGCCATGAGGTCAAGTACTAAAAATAACTAAATAAAAATGCATTTTAAATTATTACGAGCCAGTATTATGCATTAAGTTTCTATTCTAGCATCGATAAAATGTCCTCACTTGGCAGGTCCGGAGGCCCAAGGTATGATAATAATTCAGCCGGGTCGAGGTTATCTGGCAGAACCTACAAAGAATTAAACGATCAAATTGTGAGCTTCAAATAAAGAAGACCTGAATTTTATCCTATGAAAAGAGCAGATCTAATTTCCTACAAAATGACCAAATGCACAGTTTCAACTCCAAATAGTAGCTATGATGTATCTGCGTCAACAATGCTTGATACATTGAAATGGCCCTCAAGTAATGAAATTATAAATAGAGAGACGGCTATAACAGTGTACAAATCTTTAAGTAACCTTGCACCCAATTATCTCCCCAATCTATCTACTAAAGAGTCTTCTAGACATTATCAGGCAACGCAATGCAGACATTGGTTTATACATTATATTTGAATACGTGTGTATTGTAAGTAAATCTTAAGCTTTATTTAGTTTTATAAGTACAGTATGTAAATATTAAGGGGGTACCGTAAAAAAAAATTTTAAATGAAATGAAATACTATCATCCACTCTTATGCAAAAGTAATGCCTAAAATCAATGATTAATATAGTCTGGATTATTACTATTGAGATGTAAAAAAACAGGCAATTCAATATCAAGCCTTGAATCGCAATAGAGAGGATCTCCGATGCAAAGCTTTCGAGCATGGGATGTCCGAACGTCTTGTGAAGAGAGGTATATTCGGTAATGTGAAAATTCAGTCAGCTTGAAATTACCTGAACCTACGTATTGAAAATGCAAATTGACTATGAAATAGTTTCTTTAATAACTGCATAACAGGGGCTGAAACTGATGGAAACTTGAAGACGGGCCTCACTGGATTTGCGGACCGGACTTTCCGTATTTCTGATCTGAGTGATAGTCTTAAGTGACCAAAAATAACAAAATTATGCTGGGTAGTCTCTAAAAATGGATACCTCCTGGTCTGGCAAAGCAAGTAACTATATTCTTGTACGATACATGAAGAGAGTAGCATCCCAAGAGTCTCTTGCAGAGCTAATATGACAGGTATGAATTGGTTTAACTGACTATAAAACCTACCTCAAGACTGCCCTCTTCATTATTATCTCCACTGGCTTCAAATATGTTCTCCAAATTTAAATACGAATTGTTTAAATCAGCGTCAGGATTGCATTGGTCCTTGCTGTGGTTTAGATCGCTCGAATCGCCGATAGTTCCGTTAGATTTTGTGGACGAAATATTTGAAGAGTTAGATTTTCGAATAGGTTCAGGTGATGCTAGCGAACCAGAAGAAATCTTCTCTTTACCTGGAAATAAGACATTAAATTCCATACAATATATTGGTAATGGATCTCAAAACAATCGAGATGAAACATAGTTGAAGGGCAAGTGATATTCAGGTAGGAGAGTATTCTGCATCAAACAAATGGATAATGCTCCGATACTTGAAAACAAGCATCGTTTTATTCCCTTTTAAGAACTGTAATACATTTATTTGCACTTTAGATGCAGGGTTCATACACATCCTGCCTAATATCTTTCCCTGGCTTTTCCTTACTTTTTTCTGGAAAATTAAGGTGTTTTTCCTGATTACATATCAGAAATACACGATATTTTCCTGACTAACCAGCGTTACAAACGATGCGGGCGACTGACCCATCCTTTAAAACTAAATAATTGAGCAAAATTTTCCCAATTTGGGTAAGAAAGGGAGGCTCTCTGCTCAATTGGAGAAAAGAATATCACAAACTGTGCAATGAATAGAGTTGACTATTGGGTATCAAAGAAATCATCTGCATGCATGATAAAAATCCCTGACTTTTCCTGGCTTTCTTCAAGTTTCAATCAAAATTCTTGACTTTTCCTCACTGTCCTTAAAAACACAGATTTTTCCTGATTTTTCCTGACCATATGAACCCTGAGATATTAATTATATCTTCTACGATGGTAATTAGGTTTTTTAATGCTTTCTAATTATGGTAAAGGAAATTGTTAAGTAGACGGAGGGTCCCTTGAAAATCAGCACTCGCTGAAGGGCTAACCTCCTCAAAAATGTGAAATGAAATCATGAATCAGATCATTCTGCAATATTGTCATGACAACAAGCCCTTACAACATAAAGAAGGACAATTCAAAGTGCAAAACTATAAACATTGAAAAGACCAGTAATAAAAGGGTAGCAATGTTGTACAAGCGTGTTCTATCCACGTACTCTGTTTTAAGCCATCTCCCGCTGCAGTATGCTGCTTAGGGCCACTTTGAGTTGTTGAAATTCCTGCAGATGATTGTGGAAATAACGGAGGTCCCATCGTGTCAGATGTTGGTGTTCCTGCAACCAAAGGATGCGCTGCTTGAGGCGTGCGGGAAGATCCTTGGGTGGTTGTTGGAGTGTTCGACGGACGACTGACAGGACTAGTAGGTAAATTTTGTGGCGTCAGTGGCTGCTGCTGCTGCTGCTGAGAATAAGGTGTACGAGGTTGGCCTCCGTTGGGGGAGTTCAATGGATTTGCATCATGAGATATAGACTTTAGTCGTTTCGATGGCAAACCTAGGCAATCAAAAAAGTTCAATGTTACACTTTCTACCCATACTATAACATTTATAAAATCACCGAAGTACTTTTATCAAACTGAATATTATATCCTCAAATGGCAGAACAAATCTCTTGTGAATCGAAATATTTCAACGGTTTTTCACCTAATACCTACTGCAGACCACCATGACCTATTGTAGGGTCCAGTACAAATGAAACAATAGAGGCCCTAATGATATCATCATGAAATTTAAAGTTACTACAGCCAGTAAAGAATCACTTTGCAACTTTTGGGGGTCACTACCAATTGTGAGCAAGAGCAATATACTTCCTGTCTTCCCTCTCTAGGTGCTCAAAAATATTGCCAAATTCATAAACCAACCGAAACCAAGAAGCTAAGTGTCAAATCCCTTACCACCTGAAATGTCATCGTCTGGTTTCTCCATTTTTACTGAAACTGGCTTCCAAGATCCACTTGAATCAATTGTTACTTCCTCCACATCGGTTCTAAGAAGTTGGAATCAAATAAGTCACGAAAAATTGTGCTTTACAGAACTCATAAATAAAAACAAACCTACATCATTAACACACCAACGAAAGAAAAAGTGCTGTCCTCTGAATGCCAAATGCAGAGTATCTCGACTTCAGGAATACATCTGCATTTGTGAAGGTAAGGAAATGTTACGAAAGAAAATTAGGCAAAACAGTAAGATTATACTTAAACAAGAGGGTGTTATACGAACTTTGCTAGTGTTGTGAGTATCTGGCATAGATAGTGATCAACCTCTAGGCCTTCCAAAATCGCATTCTTACTGCAAACCGGGCATTTCCAGAGTCCTCTCTCCACGTTTAACTTCAAATAAGACTCCAAGTCGAAGCAGTGGATATGTTTGCAATCCTGCCCTCGAGCCGGCAGAGCAATTCGTCTAAATGTTATGGGACACTTCAATGAAACTTTTATTGCTGTTTGCTCAACTCCATCGTCCCCATTCAAAATAGCTTGACCAGTCATCTGAAAATGCCTCTTAACTGAAAACAAATCAGAAAAAAACATTAACAAAAGCTATAAGGGAAAAATAAGCCAATTTACGAACATAACATATATTGACTTTAGCTTTACAGTCACAAGTAATAATATAATCAAAGCTTTCTTATATTACCACTTGAGTAGCAATATTCAGAGCAGAATTGTTCTCAAAGCAGGCATTCATTTCCCCAAGCAATTGTCTTAGTTTGAAACAAGAAATTATATAGATAATAGTAAACATGATCGTTCTACATATATCTCTTATGCATATACAGTATAAATATATATATATATATATATATATATATATATATATATTATATGCATGACAAATACAAATAATACAATAATACAAATAAATGGAAATTGAATTGCTTACTCTTCGCAATACAATGCTCAGCAGGAAGCAAACGTTTTTTCAATAGTCCTTGTAGAACGGAGTTTACAGATGGACGGTGAACCAATTGTAGAACAAACAGATGAGACTAACAGAGAAAGTAAAATTGTTTTAGAAAATGCCATACAGATAACAAATAGATAAATAAAACAAAAAGGACATTGCAGTAAAGATTTTTCCTACAGATAATGGCTGATAAAGAAGTTAAATATGTATAAAGCAGAACGACAGAACAATAAACAACAGCGAGATGTACTTACACAGCAGCACTGTGATACTGTTATTTGTATAGTGTTTCGTCCAGGTTTGCACACATTTTTCAGTAATAGTGGCTTGTGGGACGCCCTGCTATCTCCCTAAAGTAACAAAGAAAATTATCATATGATCACTTAATAGTAATGACAAAGTTCTTATCTGTATAAGTGTAATGATGCTTGGTGAGTACTGTATTTTGTGTATAGCGTAGTAGCATCATAGCGTTCAAACTGTCTTGCATAGTATGTAAGAAAACAGCTTTTCAACTGCAGGTACCAATTGAGAATTCCGCTAAGTTTACAAGTAAAATGAAAACTAAATGGCAAAAATTTATAGATGAATGGATGGATGAATGGGTCACTCATGGATTGATTCATAGAATTGCTAATATTGTGTGGGCAAATTAAAGGTTGATGGATAATTGATATGAGTGCCAATCGCCTGTGGTCATAACGTACTTTAAAGTAGCAATATAAACAAACTGTACTGACCCTTTCAATTGATAACGGTGTTGCGTTGACACTGACACTAACTGAGGTAGGCCAGTTTGTTGTCATGCTTTTGTCCTCGTGGTGATAACATTTGAACTGGAGCTCAAGATCGGGCCTAAAGAGATAGGATAATCTTAAAGTGGATGCAAGGGCAATACCGGGTGTCCACTTCATACATATTTAATCTGCTCAGTGTATCGGAAAATACCTCACTGAAACTCTGAAAGAGATGTAGGTCAAAGAATTGTCGGCTCAAGGAAAAGTAGAAAGAAGACATGAGACAACTTGTGACAAACAATACTTCGTATACTTCGTAAAGCTCGCGTGCATTACTGAACCAAAGGCAAACACAATTGCAGCTCTGTAAGAAATTGCCAGTAAGTCTTTGGTACAACCAATTTGATGCATAATTGGGTTGAAATTGTAAAGTGTGAATAACAGCTGGCATACACCGGAACCTCTGCTAACAAATACGCTACTTTGCAAACAATACTGCTATCAGATGAGAGTGCCAGGTGGGAATACCTTCATGTTTAGACGAATTCAAGTAGCCATGTCATCGCACTCTGCTTGCCAACAAACAAAAGTGCAGAGTGAAACACAACAAGTACAGTTATACCAACCTGCACATAAGAGTTTGGTAAATTGTTGCCCGCAAACTGAATGCATGATTGCTCACAGCAAGGTTATGCTCAAGTCTAAATGGCTGCAGAACAATACCATTTGGCACCGGAAAGGTCAGTCGCAAACAATCCTTTTGCTCTGTAGATATTAGAAAAACAAATTAGTGAAAAGTCTGTTGGTACTACAGAACTTCACTACAGCACGAAAAAGCGGGAACATTCTTCTAGCATACTGAATAGCCTTTTTCATCTGACACTTCATGCTCTGACGAGTGTCGGACGAAAAAAGCTTTCAGTATGTTAAAAGAAGGTGCCCGCTTTTTCGTGTTACGTGAAAAACAAATTAGTTAAAATTAGCGCTACAATTAGATACTGCCGGTTCGTTAAACCAGTAGTAATGCTCAAAATCGCTAAAATATAAGAATAATTTCAGATATTCTTAGGTTCAAAATAAAAAAATTTAAGAATATTTAGGCACAGCAGAAAATCGGGTATTCTTATAAAATAGTGTATAACCATCATCTACTATAAGTAATTTAATAGTAATAAATTTTCATATGATGTTTCAAATCTTTTGCAGAAATATGTTCATAAGAACTATTTCAGTAGCCTGAGGTCACTCAAATCGCTATTTTCAAATTATCACGGGGAATGACTGCCCCTGCCCTTTGTCCCTTGCCTTTTGCTCCTTGCCGCTCAACACTCAAGCGTTCGCTATTGCTGTTGTTGTTCTGTCTATATTAGTAGCGCACTATCTGTAATGGCAACAGGGTTACTATGCAAATCCATGCTTCTTGTGGTATCGTATTGTAGTTACTAGTTTGTATATATTTACGCGATAACAAATTATCCTACTCGATTCAGTGTAGAAAAACAGCCACATTCTATGTGCAAGATCCATGGCACACGTTCAATAAAATTCCACACATAAGGGGTCAGTCATTTATAACTCTGGGTACAGGGGCGGGTTAGAATTTACAAAATGGTCATAAGTTTTATACTCCTTCAATTTTTGTCCAAAAGTTTTCATATCCCATTGAGAAATAAGTAATAGGTTTCACATCCCACTTGCTATCTACCCTGTAAGGATTTCAGGGTAGATTTCTTCACTGCTACTTTTAAAGTCGCCATAGCCACTATCATCTACTTAAGAAATCACATATATAAAATGTTTTCTGCAAAATTACTTGTTGATAAATATTGCAGGGAAAACTTTTGTACACAACATTGTAAATATCATTCTTTGTGAGATTTCTTTGCATAAGGCATAGTAAAATTTTCATGCAAAACGTTGATTTATGCTTGAAACATCATTTGAACAAACAGCTGCGATGAATGCTAATATGAGCACTACAATAATACAGTATAACATAGAAAACTTACATCAGAGAAAAATTGCTATTGGAGAAACTCAGACAGCTAGATACATATAAATACAGTGATCAATAGACTTCTGCAAATTATTGAGTCGATCTTCATTAGATTTTGTCTTTAAAGGATTTGATGTTCCTCGGAAAATCTCCACAAAGTTTCATACCCCCCGAGTGTCCTTGGAAAAGTTTTCACACCCTACCCAATTCTAGCTCGCCCCGGTACCCAGAGCTATAAATGACTGGCCCCCTAAGAACATAAAATACATAAAATTTTGAAATGATAGAATTCCAGTAATGGTGGTGTAGGTTCGTAGCACTAATCTTACGCTTGTCGGTCTTGCCTATCACAGCTAAATATAATGTTAGGTTGTAGGTTCCTGCTAAATGATGGTTCTTAAGTGCGGAGATCTACTGTACTTGACATACAATAACAAGTGACGCTACTCACTTATTGGAGGCTTGTGATCCATCATCGGAGAATTCGATGGATTCATAGGCGGCTTAACATGAGAAATTGGCATCCCCATCGGATCAATTATCGGCTTCTGGTCGACAGGCCTTTGGGGTCCTTGCATTCCTGGATTATCACAGACCGGTATGTATCTACCACCTACCCCATGGTTACCTGGCATCGATGTTTGGCTTTGTGGATTTGGTTGATACTGAAGAGTACTGGGTCGACGCTGAGATGTGATTGGCTGAATTCCAGATGGAGTCATCGCCATTCTGCTGTACTGCGGAGGCATCCCTATGCCACCCATATTTGGAACGGGACCAACATTTCCCATATTCATTTGCCCCTGGGGCATCTGTCCGCTGTAACCTGATGACGGAGGGGTTCTTCCATAACCAGGAGGTTGCTAAAAGTGCAAAAAGACATTTTCATTGCCAAACTTCGTAAAAGTAACAAATCAAAGATCCAGGACTAGTAAGAGGTGAGGAGTATCGAAGGTCAAAGATTAGTAGCAAAGGTTCAACAGTAGCAAAAGTTCAACAGTAGCAAAGGTTCAACAGTAGCAAAAGTTCAACAGTAGCAAAGGTTCAACAGTAGCAAAAGTTCAACAGTAGCAAAGGTTCAACAGTAGCAAAAGTTCAACCGTAGCAAAGGTTCAATAGTAGCACAGGTCCACAGCAAAACCAGGTGTACATGAGAAGTACCGTAAATCCTGGATTCAGCCCCCTTGTGGATTATTTATTTTTGATGCTTTTTGGGTAGGGGTTTGTTCGAGGGGAGGAATTATTAGAGGGGGCCTATTCGAGGGGGGGGCTTTTAAAATTATTTGATACATTTCACATATAAAGCTCATTGTCAAAGCTCCTGTTCTCCATAATAACAAAAGAACAGTATAAACTTAGGCATTAGTTTTCATCAAAGTCTTCATCATCATCCGGGGTAGGGGCTTATTCGAGGGGGCTTATTAACAATTTGAAATTCTAACATGGGGACTTATTCGAGGGGGGCACTTCGAGGATTTACGGTATGAATTAAAGAGTAGCATAGATCAAGTATAAGCAAGAATGGTTAATGTTGCACAAATACAAAGACATCTAACATACCGGGTACTGCGGAGGAAAATTGGGCTCTTGCTTGACCTGAGCAGGAAAAGGTGGAAAATTCCCCTGCATATTTTGTTGCTGAGGCTGTTGTGTCATTGGGGGGCCATTATTCATCATATTCTGCCCATACATTGACGATGCAGATCTTTTCACACCAGGGGGGTTGGGGTATCGAGGCATCATTCCTCTGATTTGCGGGTTGGGAGTCATTCCTGGTTGCTGTTGTTGCTGCTGCTGCATATAAGGACTACTTTGCTGTTGTTGCTGTGCCATGTAACCAGGGTACATTCCTTTATTCACCATCGGTCGTTGGGAGGCCATACCACCACGGGCTTGGAACTGAGTTTGGCCTTGTAGCGCATAATCGCCACCATTATTATAAAATTCATCTAAAATAAAAATATTAAACGACACGTGAAAAAATGCAACAGGGGAATGTATGATTATATAGTATTGGTGTTTCCCGCATCGCACAATGTGTTCGTGTTTAAATTAGCAAAAAGCATAATTTCTGTGTTAAAAACTATCAACAACCTGCCAACCAACCAATCAGGTCATAAAATATCACTGAAGGAACTTCTGTTGATTGTGATTAAAAATTTATGCTTCATACACGTAGGAGTTAAAAAAATGAACTATCTGCGTGGCAAAATTTTCAAATGATTAGTATTTGCGTGGTGGTTATATTTTTATGTAAAGAGGCAGGAAGCCTATGGGTTTGCTAACGGGAAAGCAGCAGAAAAACTACAAGTCTTCAGCTCTACGTTTAGTTGGATATCAAACGATGTGGGAAACGGGATATCGGAATTGCAGCACAGGGTTTCTTGCTTTCAACAAGGGATCAACGTATTCTACAACAATCAAGCCATTGGATAACAGGGTGCTATTGGCAAAATTAGGCTGGACTAGAAAAGGGCTGGGATGGAACTAGATGGGGTAGGAGGATGCAACAAAGCTGTCATCATATATAAGATACTGCACACATAACTGCAAAGAACAAAATAAAGAGTATACAAAAGAGAGCAGGTAACTCACTTTGATCAGGGTTTTCTGGCATGTGCAGAGTTGCTGTAGCAGTGGCAGTGGCCGTTGCAGTTGCAGCAGCAGCAGCAACAGCAGCAGCTGCAACTGCCGCGGCATTAGGGTTGTTTGGGTTCTGGCCATGTCTATATGAGTATGGATTTTGTTGTCCAGTTGGTGTGCTTGGTTCCGGACAAAACTGATTGCCATACATGCCACCCATAGCCGGCAACTGCTGTATGCTGGACATCTGCTGATTGCGCATGCCCTGTCCTTGGGGCGGGAAACCTGAGAGACAGATTGAGATCATCAAACACATTACAAATTCTACTGACATGATAGAAGTGAAAATCCAATTGAAAAGTTTTGTAAATACAAGAGAAATGATTTAGTTTCTTTATTCTCCCAAAACTCTCCAGAAAATTTTCTGAAAGTAAAATTTCGGGATACCAATTAGGCTCTGCTCACTCATGCCTTTTGTCTCATGTACGTAAAGTAAGACCATGGAATATGAAACGACAAAAACTCAAGTGTGCAGCTTACATTACCTAATTATATAGAAGAAGGAATCGCTCCAAACAAAATTTGACTGAAAGAGAACTGAACCTATATCATCTTGTGTCAAGAATTGACAAAACTTACAGTTTCATCGCCATCAAGAAAATACCTTATGACTGAAGTCCCTATCTTTCATTCATTGCCTTGCCATACAAAAATAAATGTGACCTTGCAAGCAACAACTGAAAAAGTAACTGACACCAGAAACTTTATTATGTAACCTACTTGGAATAAATTCATATCGAAATTCGTAAAGGCGATGAAATTAATAAGGAAAAATTTCACATTTGGGTAATTTCACATGTTTTGTTGACATCAACAATACCACCTTTAATCTTGAAGTTTGAGCACACTTAAAAGCGCAAGTACAATAACTCCGAACACTATATTGTTCTACAATCAAGCTATTCGTATTTCCATAATATTGTTTCCATTGCCCCCCAAAATCGATTAAACCTTTGATAAAAACAAAAAAGTCAGGTGCTTTTCATCAAAAGTCATAACATTTCTTGGGATGACAAAAAAATCTGTATCTTGCAACTAAAAAGCACTTCAAACTTTAAAACTGGTTAAAATGTGCACTAGGTCAAATTTTCAAGAAATCTCAACTACTTTGACTGAGAAAAAGTTGCTTTCAGCTTGTAAATGTGAATTTGGAAACATTTCAAATAGTAGAGTTTTTCAATTTCTCGAGTGACGAAGCTCAGATTCTTGACAATTCTTCCAACCAACTGCATAGAATCAGTTCTCTGAATTTCAACAAAGCTACTATGGGTCTAAAAAGTACATGCAGAATCTTATGCAATTTCATCTCGAATGAGTGCGCCAGATGTGGTGATTGACGTTTCACTTGCAAAGGTTTTTCAGCTTTTTAATAATAAAACAATAAGCATAAATACAACAAAGTAACTTTCTCCACATACCCTGCATTTGATATTGCTTTGGAGCAGTCTGTGGACTCATGTTGGAGAACTGGCCTTGCATACCCGAGGAAATTCCGTTACTCATACCAGCTCCCATCATAGGCTCACCAGCGTTTGTCGGTGTTGAGCCCCACACTGTTGCTACAACTGATACAGATGGTTGTTGATTCGAAGGTTGCCAATCAACAGTTGAATCCCTGTAGTAGAAACAAGTTTAAATATATCAACAACTCAAGCAGTTTTTAAATAAATACGTTATATGTTTATACTCTATGAAATATCACAAAAGAACGTAGAAAAAAGACCGTAAATACCATATAAATAGCAGCTTGAAATATTCCATTGCGGAGGGAATCTTGTACACTTAATTACAGGTTGAGAGCATCAAATAGGCGATTTTAAATACACAACTGGACACTTCTCTGCTTCCTCGGGAGCATCTGTATTTCATGCATAAAATGTTCTAATTACTTTGGGAAACAGTAGCAATGAGATCATCATCATGGGAAATTTGGCAGATGGTGAATTGTCGTTACAGTACTGAGCTCATGGTGTCTATTAGCTGTACAGAGAATAAGGCCAACTCCCACACTAAGAGAGCCAACCCTTTCAACTCTGCCAAGTGCTAAATAATTCATTATTGGAACGAATTGGGTTTACATAAAAAAGATACGAAAATCACCAGCTGTAAATCAAACCTTACAGTGCATGCAACAAAATATTCATGTTCATCAAATGACTTGAGCAAAATATGCTCCTAATCTATTACAATGGTAATATCTCGTGTCTTCCTTCGTTTGCTGAGGTTCGGCGTTCCAAACGTACACCCAACATAAACAGCTATTCGATAACCGGGCAACAATTTGTTCTAAACTAGGGATGTCCAAAATTTTTGTCAGTGAGGTCAAAATGAACATGAGAAACAAGAGACAACGGAGAGAGATTTTTTTATACCATTAAAAATTTACATGACAAAATTACTTACTACTATTACTTATAAGCTACATTACATGCATGACAAGAAAGATACCCCGGGGAACAATAACTATGACTACCCCGGGGCCATGACACACTAAAACACTAAACACGACATGGAATGACCACATCTTGCCATTAACTATTACCAATCAACGGAGAGAGTGGATTAAATTAAAAAATAGATGATGCTCCATTAGTTCAGTACTTTTGAAATCAATCATTTTTGGGTTGGGGAGTCACGGATATCCACTAAAAACTGTAAAAATTTAGGGTTAAGAATTGATAGTTTCCAAAAGATCTAGCCAGCAAAAATGGCCGGCAACACAATAAAAAACTCAAATACAGGAACATTAGTCCTACCCCCGTCCTGGAGCCGGTGCCATCTTGTTCGGATTTTGGTTGAAAGGTAAAGGCTTCTGGTCTCCTGTTCGCTTCTGGTGTCTTAGCAACAAAAGGCGGCCGAGCTCTTCACACCATAACGAAAGCAATGCTGCAAAAACACGAATAAATATGTAAAAGAATGAATACTTTACATAATTTAACATATCAAACTTTGTATCTAGTTTACCTGTCAAACATATATATATCCAACTTAACCCTATCAAAATCCCTATGCAACTTCTCTTCAGCTGTTTCTATATTCAAAATACAATGCAAATAAAAGATCTTTAGGGGTAAGGGTGGTTTGCCATGCCATAACGCAAACTATACTTATAATAAACTAGTTTTGTAAAATGGTGTTTGAATACTAAGGCTGTAGTTCGCTTGATTCAATGCCCAATATGCAGACCTCTATAGTAAGGCCTAAAATACATAACAAAACTTAAGCATCCAATAGGCAAGTCACATACGTAGTTGGCTATTAAAAAAACCGATCCTGACTGATATGTCTTATCACAGCAATAAATTTGATAGAATATTTCATATAGGTCCCGAGAGGATTGGGCATATTGTTTAACTCATGCTCTGTTGAATTTAGTTGTTTCTGTAACTAATGAGCTAGCAGTTGGTGGAGAGTAAGAGACGTTAAGACAGTGATCTTGGAATATTGTGAGCTCCTTAGATTCTGCTTTTATACCATTCTAAGAACACGTGACAGTGTGCAGTAATGCAAAACAAAAAGCATTTTAAAGGAACAAATCTACATCAAAAATCTGTCAATCCGGTGTGGGTAAAAATGTAGCATTTGCATAGGAAAGGGAAAAAATTGTGCGAAACTTCATGGACCAGTACCTACTAAAATCTTCTTAGACTAAGAAAACCCAAGAAGCTAAGATTATTACTCAAATAGAATAGATCACCTGCAGATTTTGGGGACAATTTCTCTCTTTGCGATGCACAAATTGCAAGAAGCCTGTATCCTGGAAAAGAAGTGTGTATTGATAACATATCGTAAACATCATGCTTGAGGAGGGTTCTGGCCACGAAATCCCAAGAATGCCGAATTTATTAGGACAAAGCAAAGGGGATTCTAAGGAACTTGTGAAAATAGGTGACAGCATGTTAGCTAAACATTCAACATGTCGCAAAACGAATAATTGTTAGCAAGATTAAGAGTAAAGTAGCTTAAAAACAATGTGCCACTGAAGATGAGAAAGGAAAATCGCTAAGAGTTTCCTTGTAAATTGAAACAAAGCATATGCTCTAAAGATCATTCTATTCAATGGTCATAAGTGGCACCAAATAATTCAACGATTGGGCGAGATTTCTTTCGATAAATAATGAACTGATCTATTTACTTCAGAGGCTAACAATATAGACTTCAACGCTGATTATAAACTAAGATGGTCCACGCATCAGAATGAGTGAAAGCAGTGCACTGGTACATAATCAAATTTAGGATTATTTTGATATCCAGCTAAATGTTCTCCAAATCATATCATAAACAAAGGAAATGAGAACAGTCTACTAACCGAATAGATAAAATTAATATATAAAAGGGAATAATCTTTAGTGCCAAATTATAATATGTTAGTTTCCCAAATGTGAACATTAATAGCAAGAAAATTTAAAGCTGAAAATCTTCCTTCCAACTAACAGCTATTTCGTACCGAACTACACGAATTGCGAAACTAACTCTGTGATGACAGGTGAACCTTATGTTATGTCATGCTCTGTTCATTTGCATAAAAAGAAAGAACACAGCGAGAATTATTCATGGACTTTTGCCAATGCAAGATTTAGAGCTTCTAAACTCTAAAAAGGCTAGATTAGACTAGATTATATAAGATGAAAGAGGAAAGATATAGGTGACAATCAAACACGATAAATCGTGGCTTAAATGAAAATAAGATGGGCAAAACATACCTAGGTCTAGATCAAAACCAGGGGCGGCAGCACATTTATTGACAACCTTTAAACAAAACAGAAATACAAATAAAACTCATTCACAAGAAATAAATAGATGAACTAGCGTTCAATTTCAAGAAACGTTGACAGATATCAAGTGAATACAGAAATGAGGCGCGAAGCAGAGAAATGGTTCGACACTACGAAACATATGCTGAAGACTATATCACTGCTGTCATCATCTTAAATGTAAGTAATATCATTTAACGACCACTGCGCCTTAAAAACCCAATGCAAACTTCCTGCAGTCTAGCAAAGTAGCATCTGCAGTGGGAACTGGGTGACTGTATGTCTTTTCTCGCTGCAGTTGCTAAAATAAAATGTAATCGGAGTTTTGTCGTTTGTATGTTTGTTGTTTTTTTTAGTTGTAGAAAAAAAAGGTTAGTCTCTTATCTAAGGAGTGTAAAATGATACATATATAAAATTATAGCTGAGAATTTAAGATAAATTAGATGCTGTGCTAGATTCCTTATGAAAGACGTGTACTACTTGAAGATAAAGGATAGAGGAATGAATTCGTATCTACTTTCGCATCATTCTCAAAACTACAACACTAGCTATGCCATAAATATCATAATCAACAACTCCAAAAGGAAAACAACAGCAACAACAACAACAATAATAATAATAATAATAATAAAAATTATGAAAACTTCATGAATGTTTCATCTAAATATACAACTGTAAACCTCGCTTGAAAAGGTAGTAAGAACAGAGACATTGCAAAAGAGTACACTCCATGGAACTGCTAGGATATCAAGAAGAACTTTAGGGATGTAGTCCTTGAAGATTACCATCGTAATGACCCTGAGACCGGAGGTTACTAGTTGTAACCAGATCTAGAGGAAACACTTTCCAGTATTATACTGTGAGCATTAGCACTAACCATATAGTAAAAACTTTGAAAATGTTTTATAAAATACGCTGTAGAGCTCGCTCGGTAAGGCAGTCTACATGTGACTACTTCGGTGGTGGTGATCATGATCATAAGGAGCAGAATACACGTTTTTTTCGAAAGATAGTATTTATTCGCCCATTACCGAAACCTTCTCGCCTTTTCAGAACTGAAATTTTCTCGAGACTTTCTTAGAAAGAAAAATTGGGATTTTAAAGGTATACGACATATCAACTTTCTTTGGCTTCAAACATCCAGTACTGGAATTTCCTAACTCTTTAAGCAGTCGAGTACTTCTTTCTTCTAAAAAAATGTGTAATTAAATTCAAAATTGTTTTGACTACTAATCAATCTTAGACAATTTCAAAATTGCAGCTGTTTTCTTGACAGAAATTCTGGCTATCTTAGTACAAGTGACCATGTGCTTGAGAATCGTCACATTTTGTCAATGTAGTACACCAAAAGCATTTCTCAGTTCTAGGAACTAAGGTTATCCTCGTTTTCAGGTGGATTTGTGTTTAATAACATCCTTTCAAGTAACAGCGAAAACTACTTCTTAGATGAATACGTTCGACCTCGCTAATTACAAACTTGACTGATTGAAAACGTATGCCTATCTCAATGGCTTTCCTCACATGTTAAAAGGTTTTTCAATGGACAAGCCTTTCAAAAATGGTCCCACATACGAAAACGGCCATGGAAGTATGGGCCATCGCCGAATAATATGAGTACCGGACAGCTAAGGACAATGATGTATTTACATTCATAATCCTGAGCAAAGCCAAATGCACCGTTTACGATTACAAAGTTGACGAATAATCTTAAGCAGAATTTAGTTTAGTAAAGCACTTTGTCACAAAGTACAGAATTGGTTTATCTGCAAGGGATCAGACAATTATGCGGGATAACTCAATGGGAAATGGGATAAGCCTACTTGACGACTGAAGTGACTATAAAATTTGTTGTAGCATTTCACTCTGAGGCAACTACAATACACACTTTTTTATAAGAATTACACACCATTTTACACGAATGCCAATTCCTTACTAAGTCTCAATATTGTTAACGCTTTTCTATTTTGAGCCTAAGAATATTCTTTAAGTTATTCTTAAATTTTAGTAACTGTGAGCAATAATACTCGTATACACTATATTCTTATTATGAACAGTGTGTAACCGACACTTTCCTGTAACTTACTGAGCAGCATTATAGTATAACCACTCAGAGGCCGGATAAGTGATGCAAACATTTTTTCTGTTTTCCAAAAAATCTCAAATCTAAGCCTGAACCTTGCATTATTCCTCAATCATCCGTAAATTTCAACGATTTTGAGTCTTGATATTCTTATGGACTACATTCTTATAGAAAATGATGTAAGTAGTAGACATTGAGCATACGGGCAAAGACCATGAAGTGCTCCGAAAGAAGTATAAGATACAGATGGTGAAAGCACATGAAGAGACATTGTTTAGTGTAAACAACTGCGAGCTTCAAGCCAATTCAAATATCCATCAAGAGCTACGGTTTGTTTTCGAAAAACCGTTAAAGCTGCGCAGTAAAGCTGGGCTTAGTGACTTCAAAATAAATCAGCCTCTGACACGTGCTGCAGTGGCCATAACCGAACCTCAATGTTGTTACTTGTTGATATAAATGGTTACACTTGATATGTCCCAAACAATAATCTAAATCTACTGCTTGTCTATAAAGATTAACAAGCGAGTATTGACCTTAGATATTAGCATCTTTCATGAATTTTGCAATGTGCTATGTAAATCTAACCAAAACCTGCCGGATACCAAGCAAGGCAGGTGCTCTAAACGAGAAAGCCGCTGTCAACATTAGCCTATTTATCGTTCGAGCTACAAACGAACTTCAAGGTGCATTGATAAATTACAAAAATATTATGGCTGAAATGAAAATATGAAAACAAAATACTTCTGGTAATTGGGTGGTCAAAACATGGTGTATATCCTTCATAGATAAAAAGACTTATGCGTTAGTATATGAAGTCTTCCCATACATGTAGACCTTTTTTCAAATTCTATCCATAAACTCTTACTGCTTAATGACCCTAAAATGGCATTACAATTCCTGATCGTGTGTCAAAACATAGTAATGAAGCTTCTGCACAAGTGGGGGTGAACGAATGAAGTATCTGAGAATACCACATTAATCTGGTAGAATTCAAAGCGTATGTTTTGGGTACACTACACAGACATTCTTGCCTGGAACAGAGGTAGCTAAATTCGACAATAGGTGTATCATAAGGTAGGATGTAGCAAATAAGTACTCGCGACAAGAGGAAAACATTAGGCTGAGAATGCTACAAATTTGTACAATTTTTGAAACCGTCTCATCAGCAACTAAGGAGTAGAATTATGCTTAATCAAATATTACATCGATAAATACTTCTACTGGTCATCAAATGAAAACACGAATTTATATGCTATGGTGTGGGGGCCTCACGTCCCCATTTTCTATGAAGATTTAAAAAGTTGGTCAAGCAAAAGGGATGTTAGCGTGCACTCGAAAGTTTGACCAATGTCAATGTGTATTTCAATCATTCTGTTGGTCATGGTTGGTGATGAGTCAACTCTCTTTTGTGATATTAGGAGTAATGTGTTGTTACTAGCAACCAACACCATGGTTTCCTCGCGTTCTGCAAAATACTGTTGGTTAAAAAGTGCATAATTGGTCACCGGTCACCTTCCGTGTCTCTCACACGTGAAAATTGTCTATACACATTTCAACGTGAAGGTATGGCGGAAATTGTTTACAGGGGGTCCTTGATTAAACCCTAGTCACAATTGCAAGGCAAAATAATGTAGATACTGAAATATACTGACAACCTAGAGTGGGGGGGGGGGGAAGGATAGCTGAAAAAACATTTTTTATTTTATAAACATGGTTTTTTGCTCCCATTATTGAAAATTTCTTGGCTTTTTCATGACTTTAGTACCAACTGTCCTAGAACAGTCTAAGTAAAAAATGCTTCAGTCTTAATGTCATACGCAATGATGCCTACCAAGAAATCTCTTTGTACGACACTACAGTGCTACATATACAATGCTGGATAATAGCCCTCTATTGCACCAGCAGTGAATGAATAACTGGTGGCAACATTGAGGCGAAAGAAAACGTAGAGAGGAACTGGCTACCCTAGCTCACCAAGAAGATGGTCTTGGACGAATGCTTTCTCTGTCACTAACAAACGGACAGATCAAGCAAGGGACTAGCATTTACTCATGAGCAATTGACTTCTAAATACTGTTGACATAGATCACATAAACCAATATTAACAAACTCAGTAGCTATAAATTTCCTCGTTCTCCCAAACCTTCCCCTGTCTAGAACCTATTCTAAAAAATATAAGTTTTCACAAATAATTTACACACAACCAGAACATATCGGCAAGAAGGAAGCAAAAGCTGAGCATTTTCTTTCACACATTTCCATTCAAAATACACTTTCAAACGAGAGAGAAGAAAGGGAGGGAATGCATATCAAACGAAAGACATAGAAGTAAGCATACACTCACCCCTCCCTAAGTAAACAGCGCTGCACCAATAAGAAATAAAGACTACCATTATCAATTATTTCCTACAATACTTACTGTCAAACAGGCCATTAAATTTTGCTCATAGGCGGGTTGAAAGGCGCGGGGATCTCCACACCATTCCATTAACTCAGTAGCACTGCTCTGAAATCCAGATGGCGTGGCGAGGTCTCTCCTGATACACTGCAGCCGGTCGTTTGTCTGTTGGATATGCTGCTCCATACTCAATGCAATGTTCGGATCTAAAAACGCAAAATCATTACAAACGAGTCAAAAAACGTGTCATTTTGTCGGATGGTCTCGTGAAGATGTGCATCGGGGAGAAATCATAGACAATAATAGCAAAATGACGCAAAAGAAATATGCACAAAGAATATTATAACTCCCAGTAGCAAATAGATTCGATTATTGAAAACACAGCACAAACCGTTAGCTATATAAGGACAACATAATGCTGACCAATTAAACCTTTCTGTTGCAATGTTAATAGTACAAAATGACGTACCAGTCTTTGTACAAATTAAAATTAAGTGTAAACAAACAGTCGACACGAGGAACATAAATGAAATCACAAAACTGAAACAACTCACACACGCAAGCTCTCTGATGAGAATCATACATTTTGAGTAATCGCCAACAATTAACAGTCAAAAAGACAATAAAATATTGTCTTCAAACAAATGAAATATCTATCAGCGATTCACTTTCAAACAGACAACCAGTAATCAGATGATACACAACCCGTGCTGGTCATTGTTAGCATTGTTTTGTAGTTGATGGTGCATAAGATCTATCGCTTGATCGAACATCTCGTATCAAATACTAGTACAGTTGATCAAGCAAGAAGATCTGTGAGGAACACTTCACGTTTATAATCATGTGAGATATTCAACAAGAGATTTTTCCACCAGGTCATGCATGTGTGCATCAATTCAATCAAATGAGTATACTTCAGGGTTCAACAAGGCGAAAAGAACTTTTTTGTGATAAGATTTAAGCAAATCAAATAACGCCATACTTCTAATTCTTAAATTGTAAATGTTTCTAAGTTTTCATACAGTCCTCCAATATTCAGGATTCAGTACTATTACGGGTAGTGCGATTTCCTTCATCATACTTGTAAAGCAAAATTAAAATATGTTTATTCACCAACCTGACATTTGCTGAGGTTGCTGTAGTGGCCCAGGCATGCCTGGCCCCTGTCCCGGGCCAGGTCCAGGTCCGTGACCTGGACCAACTCCACCATAGCCGAATCCATCCTGAAATCCGAAATCATCCATAGGAACATGAAAGTCTCCTAGCATCTTAAAAAACCTTACACTCGATTTTCAGATGGCACATTCACATCTCAAGCATCTTCTTGAACTCGACAAAATATGCTGAAAGCAAACAAAAAGCAGTCGTCAAACAAACTTACTAAAACTCTTTCTAACATACATACACGACATTTAAAGTGCAACAAACGATGGAAAAAGTCAACTGCTAAGGGTCTTGAGCTACCGCCAGACTCTAAATGTGAATGTAGATGGGAACATGAGATATGAAAGACAAAAAGAGAGGAGAAAGTTTAGAACCATCTCGGCAAGTTACATGGCAACAAATACTCGATATTTATTGCCCTAACTGTGAACCTAAGTGAAACGACAGCCGCTCTGGATCATGTATGAAACCCTGGAAGTTATGAAGTTCCATGCTATAGAGTATGGGCTTAAGGTGGATATGTTCTATACTTTGTGGGAATGCTCCTATATATATATATATATATATATATATATATATCGTGTATATCAGACCACTGAATACTCTATTCATTCCATTCTTGACAACCTTAACAATTTCCTTCAAATTCTGGCAAGTACTGAAGTACCAAATGTCAAGGATAGCTCCATCAGCTATTCCTAAAACACCAGACGCAAACAAGCTAATAAGACATCACTACCAAGTGGCGCATAAGTACAGAGGAGCACTTGTTCAAACACATTGGGCTAATCATGCTTGAGTCCGCTTGTCAACAACCATGAATTTCACAAATATTGGAAAGGATGAATTAACAACAAAACAACAAATAAGAAATAAGAAATTAGATATAAAATCAAGAAATAAGCAATGTTAATAACATTATAGGATGAACATAAATTATATTGTGCAATATGAATTTCCCGATTCTCTTTGACTTTTAACTGAAACAGTTCTCAAAAATAAAATAGTAAGAAATATTATGTTTTATTGAACGCTTTCTAATGTTGAAATACAACTATACAGAATATTGAAACAAACACTTTCTCAATACAAGGTAATCTGATGATATATAATTATCGCTAAACAGATCAACGAGCACAGACGACGATATCAGTTCCTTTGGACAGCATTTCATGGTATTGAACTGTACGTTCACTTACTACCTATCATCGGGTTACACGGTGTTAAATAATTAGCAGGGTTTCCTTAGGGAAAATTCTATTAGAAATAGATTGATATAATCATACTTACATGTGAGATGATCATCTACATCTGGCATTGAGCAATCTGCAAAATGATGAATGAAAAATATTACTTGTCTCAAAATATAACCTATCAGTTTGTGGATGCCTTTGTCACACGGCATCTAATTAGACAATATTAACGACATGGAATTCGCTCCTAGCGATATAGTAATGGCAACAGGATCCCAAAGGACAGCTTTAGCATAGCGAAGTAGAGCAATATCCGATAATTATCATGCACATGTACATGAATGTTGTTGAAACTAAATAAATAAGCGAGATTACATTTTTAGTTACAAAATGTGAATTCTTAAGAGAAAGTGCGCCGTACTAGGCTGTCCTAATTAAATATTAAAACAGTTTTTCGGTCAATAAAGCAACGCGGACCACATGCTTAAGAAGTCACGGCCGCAACACAAACCTAGCTAGCCTATGTGCCTGCAAACCCGTAAGCCGCTGAACCATAAGACATATGGTCAGTTATACCTCATTCTGTGCCTATACTAACTTCCAGTCAAACGACAAGAAGTACAGTATATACATGGTACAAAAAGACCAACACACAGTCATAGTTCAATAGTTCCTACAGGGCCGAAACTGAACATCTTGATTAGGAAGGCGGCCCTCAACAGTGCCGTATGTACAAGCACTTGTGGTAAAAGCCATTGAGCACAACATAGGCTATGTCTTTCAAAAACTGGGCAGTAAAAAGTGACTTAGACTTCTCCAACTGATTTGCTGTGTGGGAAGGAGCAACATTTTTGTATTTCATGTAAACAAACTTTTCCATTTAGTAACATGCTGATGAATATTGACAAAACCTACAGGTGAAAAAGTGACCCACTGACAAAGGACCAACGGGCAAGACGAGCTGTGGCCTAGTGAAACAACCTGCAGCCGACAGTGTTGTAAAAGTTGATTCTAAATCGATTTTCAACAATAAAAAACAATGGAAAGCAAAGCACCTGCAGTATAGTTGATTATTTGAAAAATCCAGGAGCATAAGATGAAAAGTTGACTAGATTATACACAACAAGGGCGTACACCAGTACAAAGGGGACAAGGTCCGAGTCAGTGTATATGCGCGCGATAAACCTTAAGTGGAAATTCCCAAGATTGGTAACTACCAAAGAAACTCTCTATTCTTACATCTATTTCAACAGATCTCCCAAATCTCATTCAATCGGTTTCTTTCCTACGCAAACCCATTCCAGATCGCACCAATATAGGAGACTTATTCTATATCTAAACTCTATATCACCAAATGACGCAACGAATTTGAAAATGGTCATTGCCAGAGGTGGAGAGTGTACACGAAGGCGAAGTGAGTTCGCCCCTATAGTCAATATCTCAAAACTAATTTCAAATGGTGTCAAATCACTAGGTAAGGAAAAGTGAACGCGTTCCTGTTCATAATCATCAGATGAGAACTTCCTTCAAACGATATCGAGGATCATTCTACTTATACACGCTTCTTTTATAAGAAACCTAGCTCAAGGCCTAGTTCCAAAAGTTCTTTATTTTCGGACCTCTATTTTATCTAATTCTAGTACTAAAAGTCCCTTAATAGTTCCTTAATTTTCACTGCACACTTAATGCCATAAAAAAGGCAGAGACACTAGAAAAGCATTGAAATTCTGAATTTTGCCTTTAATTCTGGTTAGAGCTCAAGCTCAAAGCAGAAATACTGTAGGAAATAAGTTCTATATATGCAAAAGCATAATTTCAATCAGGAAGTATCAGGTCTATTTCATTGATATCATCCAATGTAATGTAATCTTCACTTGCATCTGAGTGCAGCACTCGGAATTTGAAAATGAAAAGTTCCTTAGGGATTTTTCCTTTAGTAGAATAAGTTCCTTAAATATTTCGGCCGTCTACATGTAGGTTCCTCATCAAATGGCTCCTTATACAAAAATGCGGGCCGTCTACATGTAGGTTCCTCATCAAGTGGCTCCTTATCAAAAAATGCGCGCATTATGTAAAACAAGTGAAAAGTTCATATGATAAATATGGCCTATCTTCTCGTGAAAGACAACCATATCGAGTCTTTGTGATCTTCTGTTCTTTATATTGTGTTTTGTATATACAGACAGTCCCAGTCCGTTCTAAAATTGAAACTAAAGGGTGTCTTCTTTCGACTATATCATATCCAAATATGTGCGACTCCAGCTAGGTGCAGATACAGTATACCAATAATAACTAGGGCTCCCGCTACGTGGGAATACATTTACATTCCCCTATTCGCCTTGAAAATTCCTATATATCTTCACATACTTTTCCCCTGCGAAACTGAGACCCCCAGTATGTGGGGCTCCCAGAAAGTGGACCCACTGTTTAGAGTCCCAACAGCACATCACATCAGAAACTGGGAACAAAGCGCTAAATGCTTTGGTTCGTTGATACCCAAATGAGGCTCTAAACAGTCATATAACAATAGGCATGTAACGAAGAGGTGAATTGTGAACTTGGCATCGGCCTAAATGGGATTACATGTAATCTTCAGGTCCCAGTCATCGAGAGCTCTATTATAACGGGACTCCCGGATTCCTCCTGGGAGTTCCAGTTATCGGGAATACTCTGTATGCATGGGAGGTGCAGTGCATTGATTCACATAGAATTCATATGAGGAACAGTTAAATTTTCCAAAACGACTTTTAATAAATAGCCATGCTCCCATTTGATAGCTTCATAAGGCAATTGTCTGAGACAGCGAAATCTTGAGTATCCCAGTCACGTAATGTGCAAACTGCACGTGTCAAGTCAAAAATATAAAACTGCAAACTGTTAAGGAGAAACGAAGGGCATATAAAACTGCTGAGATTAAAATCATCTTAAACTTTTGTCCAAAGTCAGAGATTATTTAATATTTTGACACAGTACACTAAAATTCCATCCATTTTCCCGGATTTTGGCTCAGAACTTCGAAGTGGGCTAATGATACGGATAAGAAAAAACTACGTGAAAAAGAATCAAATACATGGCAAATAGAAATAAGGGAAAGACGTGCATCGAGAAACAAGGTTTCACAAAGAAAAGAAGAAGGTCTTCCCTGAAAATAAGATGACCAAAAGCTTAATTATGAGGAAAAAGAAAGCAAAAATGTTCCACTTTCTTTAAAACTCTAGATTCGATCGCACTAACAAGCAATCATCATCAGAAAGTGCTGATCGCTTGCTAGTTCGATCGAATATGAAGTTTCAAATAAAGTGGGGCATCTTTGCTTTCTTTTCCCTAAAAATGAAGCTTCTGGTTACTATCTATCTACAATCAAGTTACACGACCAAACTGACATTTTTTCCCTTACTATGAACAATATACCATGTTACCTGACAATAACCAAATAACTGTCAGTTAACTGTCACCTCTATCGCTACGAAAGAAACTAATTTGACTATCATACGAATGCAGCAAATTTAAAGAAATATTGAGCTGCATTGACTTATAAATCCTTTTTTATAAGCAAGCAAGCAGAAAGCCTAGTTCTAAAAATTATTTATTCTTCCATCTTTTCTGATCATATTTTAGTACTAAAAGTTCCTTAATAGTTCATTAACTTTAACTGCACATTTAGCCCTATAAATATCCTAAACGTTCAATGTTAGGACAGAGCACAACGGATACCGAAAGTTACAACGGAGGATTTTGTCCCAAGTTAGTATTGATTCCTTTTTTTTAGCTTTCTGCCAGTAGGTTCCTTACAAAGCGACTCCCTACAAAAAACACGTAATCGGCTCCTCTAGAGTACCGAACAATTGTCCCCTCCCGATTATTAAATTTTTAGATTTTTCCCAACCCCTTCCCCGCTTTTATTCCAATTCCCTATTACTAAATTTAGAGAATCTCAACATGAAGAGATGATGATAGTTCACTCATGCGAGACATCTACTCAGTTCACTGCAGCACACAACCAAATAGAAACCACGTACAGAAGTGCAAGAAGTTTGAAAAAGCGAATTGCACATGAACAGAAATGTTCGTTTCAGATATTTACTCCACCAATCCGTATTTTCTATTTTCAATCCCTCGCATTTTCCACCATCCCCTTTTATTCCAATCCCGCATATTCTTAACTTTCCAAAAAATTTTCCATCCCCTCGATTGTCACCCCCACTCCGATTATTCGGTACTCTAAAAAGCTGCGTTCATAAAGGGTGTGGTCCAAGATTTCTTCATGAACAGCCCCCCTTCTTACGATTCTAGGACGACACCACTGCTCTAGAGTACCGATAAACCATGCTGACCCTAGAGTTACGCGCTGTCACTTGAGATAGATGGCGCGAAGATGCCAGATCAGGAAGCGCTCGACACCAACGGCTCTACATAATGAAAACAAAGAACAGTCTTGAAAGATCAATTGATACATAAAGTCTGTGGTTGCATTCTACTGGTACACACGAAAGTTCAATAGGAAAACCTGCTTTCAGTTAGGTTTGTTAGTCTGTACATACTCACCGTCTAATCGACATAGGTACATGGTATTGTTGTTCAACTGGGCACATGGCCCAACTCGTCTGCAATGTTACTTCAAAAGTTTTGTATAAAACTGGGGCAAGAACTGCAACAGTTGCAAACACTATAGAATGATTAAATAAGAAAAAAGACTAATAAGCACAGTAAAATATAACAAAAGTTACCCAAAAGACCATTAATGCTGGGAAAGATAGACTACAAAATCACAATATTTGTGTTTAAGAACTTCTGAACGCCGCACTCTTACCTTAAGAAATGCATACAATAATTCAATACTACCACTCAGGACACTAGTAATAGGCAGCCCTTGTTTAACATTTCAAGGAGTCTGAAATGATCCTAGTCGTAATGACAAGCAAGCTCCCTCGTTACCTTCTTCTAACAAAAAGTCAGATTTAATGTAAAATAACCTTGTTTAATTGTTTATAGTTGCATGATACATAGTTTCTATATAATTTAAATTAATTCCTTTTTATTTCAATTTCCTATTAATAATTACTATAATTATTCTTATATAATAGTAGGTTCTTTTCAGTGAGTCCTCTGGACATCAATTTTACCAACTGACGGAGGTACCGTGTATAAATAGCTTCAAAATGAAATGAAAATAAAAAGCAAAACTCAATAAACTGAAAGAACTCCTATGAGATCATCAAACAGTACCACACTGTGATTACCAAAATCCATCCTGTACGTTACCTTTCGCCTATTGCACCAGAACTAACGGATAGAATTCTAAACAACAACACTGCTTGACACTTGAAGGCAACCATTCTGCATTTCACATACTAATCAACCTCGTTCGTGCATGGTATTGTATTTCTATGTATTTATTTTCACCCACAAACTTGCAGGTGGGTTATAACTTTCCTATGAAAATATGCAGATATAGAGAAGGCCTGAAATAACCTTGATGCATCTCATCTTGCTGTTTTACGAACTTCTAGGTTTCTTCAATCCAAGCCGTCTAATATTCCACTTTCTAATTTCCTCAATAATAACAAAATTGCAAAATCATTATCGTCAATATGGGAAATGCTTGCACAATGTCATCTAACAAAGTCATCAATGTACAGACGATATGTTTTAATGTACCTTAACTACAGTTTAGATACTTCTAGATTGACATAAATCGTAGATCTGAGTTCACCGCATAACCACACCACTACACTTCACAAATATGTTAAATATTCTTGTCAGTGCATAACGCTCAAATTTAGCATTAAAAATTTACGAGCAATGGATAATCATATTTGGCATTGCGAAAGCGAGTTCAATCTCAAACTGAAACGCTATCTCACAATCTCCTGTCCTATTCAATTCAATAAAACAATAAGGATTAAGAGCAGTACCAAACTCACAGACAAACACCTTGCGTTCAAATTAGCAATTACCTAGATCTGATAATCAGAGCCATCTACACCCCCAATACTCTACTGCTACGATGCTATGATAACGAAACTCACAGTTAGAGTCCAACCAGCCTCAATACAGTAGCATTCGAGCGTATGCAAATTCTAGGTGACCCTCTGTGACGTTGAATTTGGCAGCAAAGCTCAGTACAATCACGAGAAGGATTGAAGTGGTACGGCTTGTTAAAAATTGATGAAATAAGGCAGAAATTAGTGATTAGCATTCAAGATTTCACCTGTCTTCCAAATCTGCTGTGATAACAATACTATGTTCTCACTACACATTTAAATATCATTGTTAGTGAAATTAAATACAATGGTGAACAAATATATGGCCCAATTCAATTGTAGTCAATTCAAACAAATAGTCAACAGAAGCTTCGCACCTGACCACGAAACTTATTGGTCAGCTCAGAACTTTAAGAGGAACAGATCAGATCCATTTTATCAGTCAACAAATCCTCTACAATATAGGAAGAGGGCAGTGGCAGGATTCGTCAATATCGACACGATAATATTGCACGATCAGATACAAAAGGTCAACGAACGGCAAACAGATATTCTTATTAAGTAGGTCTTTCAATGATGAACAATGTGTAATGAACAAGAAGTTTAGTATGCTGAAAACGTGCTGCTCAAATAATCAAGCTTTGCGAAGAAACGAATGATACATTATGAGTTCTACATGACGTCTTGATTTTCAAATCTCCATTCAATCTAAAATGCTACAGCCAAGGAACAAAATATTTTTTGGGCAAAAAGCGAGAGAAACTAAACAAGGAACTAAGGAAGCAAGAGATCTGTTTTTTATAGTTGTCAAAGCTAGTCTTTTAATGTCGCTTTCAAACTTAGGAACGTTTGAACAGTTCAAAATTGAAATGCACCTCTAAATTGATAGCTATAAACCATTCATGCGGTTCTCTGAAGTTTCCAAATACACTGTCCAGGGCTTCTAACTTATCAAAGCTGAAATGAAATATTCCTACTTGGCGATACTACCATCAAATAGAATGTAATTCAATATGCCTGTAAATCAATCCTGCAGCTAGATTTATCCATGATACTGAACATTTCGTCTACAGTTAGGATAATAATCCTCATTTACAAAACTCGGCCTTCATCTATGACATTTGCTCTTCATCTATCACATTTACTCTCCTTATAACATATTTGCTCTTCATGTATAAGAATGTGCTTTTTATCTATGATATTTACTCTTCATATAAGACATTTACTCTTCATATATCACATTTACACTTTATATAAGACATTTGCCCTTTATAAAAGACATTTGCTCTTCTTACAAGACATATGCTCTTCATCTATGATATTTACTCTTCATGTAAGACATTTGTTCTTCATCTATGACATGTACTCTTCACATAAGACATTTGCTCTTCATCTATGATATTTACTCTTCACATAAGATATTTGCTTCTCAAATATGACATTTACTCTTCTTACAAGATACTTGCTCTTCATATAAGACATTTCATCTTCATCTATGATATTTACTCTTCATGTAAGACATCTGTTCTTCATCTATGATATGTGCTCTTCACATAAGACATTTGCTCTTCATCTATGATATTTACTCTTCACATAAGATATTTGCTTCTCAAATATGACATTTACTCTCCTTACAAGATACTTGCTCTTCATATAAGACATTTCATCTTCATCTATGATATTTACTCTTCATGTAAGACATCTGTTCTTCATCTATGATATGTGCTCTTCACATAAGACATTTGCTCTTCATCTATGACATGTACTCTTCATATAAGACATTTGCTCTTCACATAAGATATTTCCTCTTCATATACGACATTTACTCTTCTTACAAGACATTTGCTCTTCATATTTGACATTTACTCTCCATGTAAGACATCTGTTCTTCATATACGACATTTACTCTTCATATAAGAAATTTGCTCTTCATCTATGACATCTACTCTTTAGCTAGGGGGTTTGCTCTTCATCTAGGACACTCTCTTACTTACATACTCAAAAAATAAGACCAAGACCACATGAGATCCTAACAACTGTCTTATATACATAGGGAAACATGGGAGATAAACATGCTATCAAGTTTTGCTCACAATCTAAGGCACACAGAATTTAAAATTCGAAATTGTCAGAATTACAAGACGTACTCTGATCGGTGCAGTTATGAAAAATTAATAAAGCCATGATTGAGATGATTGGGGAAAAGAAGAAAATACATAAACAAAGCAGGATTAGTTTCAAGTGACGAAATTATGTATCACCTGCGTGGAAGATTGAAATGGTACAAAAGAAAACCAAAATACTTATAATTGGGATGCTTTACTGAGGACGCTTGAGCATTCAACTAAGATCAAACTATACTCATATAAAATTAATGAGAAGTCGCATATAATTTTAGCAACACCAACATAAAGAGATCGACACTGTATATTCATATCGAAGGAAAAACTAAGTATGATGTACTGATCCGGCAGGTCACTGTTCATAAATGTGGAGAAAAAGAACGCCCCTTCCTTATTCCCATAGAAATTAATATTCTCACGCAAGAATTAACGCCGTTTATCTAGTTTCTCAAACTATATTTCGCATGCTTAGTATAATGGAAAATAAACGTCCATATCTCAAATGCTCCTAAGTGAAGGTTTTGTTTGTTTTGCAATTTCATTTGATCCTATCTAGTCAGCCTTTTCAATCTGAAACAGTCATGTAACCATTGCTAAAGTCCAGTTTGGCTGGAGTGTCACTACACCTGTAACATTTCAAAAACCAGACTACTACTCTGTGACAACAATTTCTTGCTATATCCAGACTTTGAATAAGCGACTCTGGCACCGATACACACAAGCCTTTACCTCGAAGTCACAGAATGTCACGGCACGTATAAGAAAGTTGTGCTGGCGAGGTTTATAAGAAACCTCTTGCGCAACGCAACAGTTATTATCAAAACAAAGGTATACAGAAAATATGGTCAGGTCACACTGCTAGAAGTTAGAAGATTTGCCTCAGGCGAGGAGGATTGTGAAGCTTCATGGAAAAGTAGACCACAAAAACCAATTGGTAAAACACGCAGAAAAGGTTGACAATACGCACAGCATGCTGTGGAATGTCGCATATTTATCAAAGGGATCTTTGTCTAGGAACATGCTTTGAATAGTGGAAAAGCACTCTTAACACTCCTGCGTAGCAAACAAACTCAAGAATGCTCGCCGGTCAGAAACCTATGGTCTATCATGTCAAGACGATCTTGCATAACAATTTCAGATACAAAAGTCCATGTTTCAATCAAGCTGATGCCCGGCAGATACTCCTGCCCAGCGTCGAATTTAAAACTGTCACCTAAATATCTCCTGCCTAGCGTCGAGAATAAAGCTGTCGATCATACATCTTAAGGACACAAGTAAACTGCTGATGAGAAGAAAAACTTTCGCATTTCAAGGAGCATCGACTACAGTAGTTTACAAAAAGACATTAGAAATTAAAAACATTTTATCACCTCTAAAAGGAAAGTAAATACTTCTAGATTTAAAGTTCTCCAAGACTGCTAATAGGTTCCTACTGTTTTCACTCTTTAAATTTCTTAAGTCTTATTTGTACATTGAATGCTCTAATTTATATACGACCCTTATTGACAGTCGTAGACTCTGTATTGAAAAGGCTATCTGTGTAAACATGATATATTATTACTACTACTTCTATTACATTCTCGAAATCACAATAGGCTGTGAAACTAATATACAAATTAATAGTAACTTTAAGGTTGCCAGCTCATTGCTTAGTGAACTCTCTCCTTCCTATACAAAGTTACTTTTATCAATCTGTCTATAGGTGCTATTGGGACTATGGGTTCTACTTGTACTTCTTTCTTCTAGTTACTAAATGAATTTAGCTTTGAAAAGAAAATCCCAAAGAAGAATAAATATGAAAGCTATGAACATTTCAGTAAGATCAAGATACTTCACCTTTTGCCAAACAAATAAACCTTGGACTAACCCAGAACTTTCAACCGCTTAATTTTGATTTTTTTTAGAAACATCTACTAGGTTCTCTTTTTTATGGTATTTTCATAAATGTATTATGTACTCTTTACAAGCAAGCCAATTATACACTGCAAAGCTTTTGAGAGGTGTATTATTGTAAGTAGTTTTATATATTCAATGATAACTTTTAAAAAACAGTTATTATCTCCTCTATAATACGTACGCTCCCATTACCTAGATGAGGAAAGACAAAACAATAAGCATATGTTTCATCTTCTGTATCCATGTAGCCATCAGTGCACGAGATTTCTATGATAACCGAAACCCAGTCACCTAAAGCTACCATGGATCTGCACAACCTTCTCAACCTCATTAATTCAACAACCCCATATATACTAACCTATCAACACAAGAACCTACCTCCCACCTAAACTAAATAATCGCTTGGTTCGATACAAACCTGGCGGAGTGGCACTTTGGGTCATTCTCTGGCATACAGACTAGATCGATTTCGTACTATTCTGAAAAAACGGTATTTGGTAGAGCTGGCTCAATATCACTACACTGTACCTCATTCATACTATCCACCCAACTATAAAGAACGGGAGATGACATCCAGTAATGTGAATGATCTCTCAATTAGATATGGGGCTTGCCATGCCAAAACAACAAAGAAGCGTTGCATGTATCCTCACTTCATAACAGTTCACTGCCAAGAACTTCGCCTGTACATTAAAACATTTTCTAACAGCAAATCCACTTTAAAGCTCTGCTATGATTTCAACAACTTTACTGTCATCAGATATATGCACCAGAAAATTGAAACTTTGAACTGCTGAAATTCCAAGACAAACTTTCAGCAAAAGTTCGATATCATCCTCTAAGTATTAACAGTTGTTTATTTCTTGATCGTTTCTTGTAATGAATAAGTATAGCATCAAACAATCTAACTTCTTCCACCCTCCTTGAGTGCAAAGGTGGGGAGATACCTTTGAATACTGAGTCCGAATAAAAATCACCTTATTCATATCCATTGGTTAGTTATCATTACAAAGTAAATCACATTTCAAACGAGCATCATTCCCCTTTAAATTTGATCCAGTAACTTCTCAAGCCGCAAAACTCTAATTGGGTTCATAACAGAGCTTAAGTATCGCAAGCTAAAAGTTACGATGTACACACAAACAATAGCTTTTCCAGTAACTGAAGTCTACTGAGATACGACAGTATTCCAAATTCAAAATTTTTCGACAGACATATTTATAACATGAGCTCGAATTGACACCAAATGATTAGAAAGTGCAGTTCCGTGTTCTCCACAGCCGATCCCAAGACGCGAAAACCAGGATCGACTATCATTGAGTGGAGTAAACAATTCCTGTACACAAACAATATGAATGAAAGGAAAAATTTGCCGCAAGCAGAAAATGCAGAGATTCGTTCTATGTAATGGAAATAAATGGGAGAGCTGTGATAAGTACTATGAAACAACCCACCTAATGAGGTTTGAATGGAACCAGAATGCTTGATAAAACCAATTGCAAGAGTGGCCTCAGTTCCAGCCGTTCTTCATGCGTAGTCGACCTAATATTGACGATTTTTAAGGCTTCCGAAATTACGCGAAAGCATGCGAATTGAACGATTCAAACATGGCGATAGACAATGCAATGTCATGGGCCAGCGAGCGTGTTTGTTTTTAACGTGAGATTGTGCAAACCCGCTTCCCCCATCAATCCCCAGCTTATTTCATGAAATATTCAACCAATCCATTCCATTCGAGCTTGAAACTTTGTAGTAAATATCAAACAACAGTGCAAAAAATAAGGTGCAAATAAGACCAGTCATTTTACACGGCAGCAAAAAGGACACGAAAACAGCGATCGACAGAGTTTCTACAGAAATTGGAAAAGTATTGTTCAAAGCGCTGAAAGACCCAAAACACTATAAGCAACAGATAGAGCAGTGGTTATCGCAAAACAGTAACATCATAAAATTAGCTACAAAGGGTGCCAAACGCCGTTCGATCAAGGAAAAAGGCACAGAACACAAACTCTGCTTCTTCAAAGTTTTCAAGAACATTTATTTCATCTATCTGTCCAGCATCCACTTACAGCATAATCAATAAATAGGCCTATTTCTTTTCTCAACATTAAATTCGCACGCTTAACAGTTATAATGAAATGAACTTCGAAGCCCCAGTGTTTAGAGGTATATGTGATCCTTGTTGCTGGGAAACACTACAAGAACACCTTATGGTTGACTTAGTGGGCAGCGCCCTCCTTTCAACTATCCATTGTTGAATAAATCAGCCATTTTCAAACAGTCTACATAATTAGCTGATACCTCACAATGATTGTGACTGTATATAAAGAGTTGCTCGAAAATAACGGTTCTCCATCCTAAAACCTTTTATCTCATTCAGTACCATCTCCAATCGGCAGCATAATAATGTAGTGGTGGCACTGTGAACGAGATCGGTCTGCAAGCAGTAGATAGCTTGTCAAAGGTCATAGCTTCCAAGGTACCAAATATACAACGTGACTGCATCCGATTCTACCTTAGTGTCTACGGGGCTAAAGGCAGTATCAAATCGATCAGGGTAATAAATGGAATGGTACTCCCTTGCATAACATACACTCCTTTTTTAAACGAGCCAGATAATTTCAGCCGAGGCTAGATGTTTTTATTTTTTTATAATTTCAGACTCAAGTGTTCTTAAAATTGTTCTTACTTCAAGATAGATTCTTTGCAACTATTTGAGGAACTGCATGTAGTAGGTACGGTTCAGTTTCCAAAACATTCAGCTAGGCTACTTTTGAAAATGTTGCAACGAATGTTGATGTTTATTGACTATTGACTGCTCAGTATTCATATAAAGTACGCTCTTACAAAAAAAG
Source organism: Mastigias papua (assembly GCA_964019165.1). Taxonomy (NCBI): domain Eukaryota; kingdom Metazoa; phylum Cnidaria; class Scyphozoa; order Rhizostomeae; family Mastigiidae; genus Mastigias; species Mastigias papua. Next base: position 4,310,709 of record OZ025287.1, read on the forward strand.
AATGTAGATAATGTATTTGACAACAGCAAAGCTGCATCGAAAACATTAACTACAAGCGAAATTTAGCGAGCCGAGAGCCTTTTCAGTAAACAGTCAAGTATAAGAATCTTTATTTCAATCACTACTCTGATGTCCTATATAATCCGATGGGTGGTAGAGCTAAAAGAAACTTGGATTATTCTTGCATTTTCAATGCACTTTTTCCAGCAGTGCCACAAAAAGGTGCAAAGCAAATTTCACAGAAAACTTGCAACTTAGTGTCTGAATTTGAATTTGTACAGTTATGCTCGAAAGTCTTCCAGATGACCAGTCCTGTATGGAAGACAGGGACTCAAACTTCTGCTATCTCCCCTATAACTGGACAACATAGACAAAATGAACCGTCATGCTTCTTGGTAAAGGAAACAACTATCTTCTTAAAGGTTTGAAAAAGGCCAACCTAAGGCTGCAAGATCTCCTACATGCAACGTTCGGCTTAGCACAAGTCGTGCCCAATGGTGTCGTATGGCTATGAGAATTTGTGCTAAAGGCATATTTAACAAACACGCTCATCCAGCAAAAGACAAATTGATTTTCACTTAGCAATTTATTATTTTCCCCAGAAGTGGCCTGCAATATCAGAGAATTTCTCTGGTCAATGGGCTCACCCAATAACAATTTCGAGGAGTGGCACTCCTTTAAAGTTGTCCTACTGTCATGTTAGAAGATGTGAAATCTATGTATGTTGCCTAATCTCTATCCATGCATCTACAGGGAGTGGTCACAAAAGCTTTCAATCATCTCTGTGGCTCTCTTGAGACATTTCCCCACTAGAGGAAAGTCCCTATAAAATGCTATGAGATGCAACACATCCTGCATTTTCATAATAAATGCATCTCACACAAGAATTGTGTACTTTTATCCGTTCTTCGCATTTCATCAACATGATGCCTAAAAATGTTTGCCTATGCATAACATCCAACTTTATGTTTGTTTAACAGCTACTTCTATCCAATACATTAAGATTTCAGCAACACGTATATTGTACAAACAAGTTCGGCTAAGGCCAGTATTAAAATTTCTTGATTTACGACCAAATTTGCGTACTCAAAAGTCTCCAGCAATTCCCTAATTGTTCGTTTCTTTAAAATATACTTAGAGACAAGGAAGTATAGCGTTATAAAGGCGTCAGAAAAGGAGTTAAATGAATAATCGAAAACCATTGACGTACGTAATGTAATGTTGAATTAGTTCATACGTGCGAAAGTTCAACTTAACAACATTTAATCTTTTTTAACAGAAAGATTTACATTCTTTAGCAGTCCTCGATCCAGTACTAGACATTCCTCAAGTGTTTGCCTATCCTAGTACTACCTTGCATACAAAGCAAATTTCTATGCCAAAATGTGTGTTAACTATCAAAGAGTCCACAAAATCTAAGCCCATAATTTATGCATTCTGATATCGGACACTTCCCGCCCCATCCTGAATTACTACGGTTGATTAAACAGCTAACAAGCGGTCTTACACAATTCTGAGACAAATAAGGATGGAGGGTCACAAAGAAAATTGTAGATGGACAAAAATATTCAAGGCTGTAAGAATTTTTCCATGATGAAGTAAACTTTTAAAGCATCAGACACCAAGCCTGTATTCCTTTATTTGGTTCAAATGCAAAAATGGAAAACAAAACAAAGCATTCGTATGAAAAAATGAAATGATTATCGGTCAAATCAGGAATTCCCAACCAGGGGTGCCCGCACCCCCGGGAGTGCGAGACATCATTCCAAGGTACGAACCTGATCTCTTTATTAGAATCCAGAGGCCTTCAACAAAATATCTGTAATAGGGCATACACAGTCAGTTTTCAGGGGTGCAGGAGTAAGAAATGTTAGGAACCACTGGTTTAAATACATACACGTTAGTAGTTTACCACACAAGTGATCATAGGGATTAATCAACACTAGCTCACTTTCAAAAACCGTTCTAGTGAAGGTCAACGAGGAACCAGCACAACGCCAAATAACGCAATTAATATGAAGTAAAGTGATATAGAGATATGAAGATGTCAGCTCATCATTTTACCCTACATATCACCATAACAAAGGCTAAGTTTGTGACCCCTCCCCCCCCCACAAGACCCTAACATGGGCTTATTTCCATTTACATGAATGAGGTACAACCAAAAAGCTCATTTGTCCACAGCAAATCATTGTCAACTCTCTTATTATCTTAGTAGTCCTGTACTAGTATCGCAAATCATTGCTCACAATTACGAATTAGTCAAATACAATCAGGCAGCATCTCCGATGATCCGTGGCGCAAAAGTCTGATATCGACTTCTGGTTTCATTGGTCTAGCTATAACACTAATTATGACTATATTAAGGTGACAATTGGAAAGGGTAGCAACAATATTGGACATAGGATACGGTGCGAATGATTCGGGCACTCTTTCAAAAGCAAGCTACAAGATGTCAGGATCAAAAACCTGCCAGAAAGGTATCAGATAGATACCATTCCCTAACGTAGCAAACACAGAAAGGCGCACCATTAATATGGCCCGCTGTGTATTAAAAACTAGACAACTAACGCGCAACAGGAAAAATATTTGCTTAACTTCTATTGCTAGTTGCCTCTCTAATTATAATGCTTGAAAGGAAATGCGGATAAAGGAGAAGAATATGAGAAAGCAAATGCAATTAGGGGTCAATTAATCAAGAATGGTGGGAGTTGGAATGAGAAAAGACCACTTGAAAGAGATCTATAATGTCTAATCGTGCAATGGAATGCACCACCAGGCAGCCAGTGTATAATCTTAGGTCCTGCTGGTTTCTTATGCATCTAAATATGCACAAGTTGTTGTCTGAAGTATCTATTGGTAACAGTTCAGTGAGTAAGTTGACAAAAGACATAAAATCACCATGAGAGGCCCAAGGAAGATGAATCACAAAAAAACAACTTGAAAACTCTACTTCCAGACAAATCGTATCAAGGTCCTTGTGTGCGAAACCTTATTCAGGTCTGGTTTTTCTTCAATTATTAGATGGGGTAGTAATTGACAATAACTTCCGAGATACTCATATAAGTGCTGGCAAATTAAGAGAAAAATATGGATGCTAATTTGTCTCCATAATATACTCCCTTACAGTGCAATCAAGCATGCTTCAAATAGGGGTGAACAAAGTGGGTGTGTTCCTATCTTCAATGCTATGTAAAGCAGGCGGGGGCAGGGGCTCTTGGCCTCTACCGCTCTCTTTGCAAGAGCGTGTGTAAAGATCTACTAAACATATAACTACGTACTGTTTATTACCCTCAACACAAGAGAAACGAGCAATAACTATTTCTAATGACATTTGAATGAGACCAAGACTTCAAACCTATCCTTGGGCGTATAGACCCACAGCATAACAATGAGTATAATAGATTCCTTCAGCGAAGTAAGGAAGGGTTAAGCATGCAGAAATAACTCGCATAATGAGCAAACACAATTTCCTGCTCATCTATTAAGCGAATCTTGATAATATCAAATACAGGCAGTTATAAAGGAAAACGCGCAAGGAAAGAAATACTCAATACAACACGACGAATCTATCCTATACACAATTTGCTACAAGGATAATTAGGAAATAATTGAAAAATGAAGACCAAAGTTTAAACAGATTGGAAAACATATTAATCACCTGATGTTAGCTGTAATCAATGCGATTGGTATGGAGTTTGAAGATGAACTGCGGTTCTAAAGTAAATCAGTAAGCCTTTTCAACAATTATACTCAAGTCCAAAAGATCAAACAAGGTTTTCCTGAAAGAAAAACGATACGGCATTGTGTCTCGAGTAACAAAGGTCTTCTACTCCGATGGAGATTTAGTAATAGAAGAAATATGGTGACCTACTTTTGTTACCAGCGATTGCTGACAGCCAAAGCATGCAGATTACTTAAAATATCGAAACACCGAAAGTGTGAAATTACTCACTTGACTTAGTAGCCGCAAACATAAGTAATGATAAGATCTTTGCAAATGCTTAACAACTTCCTTGGTAAACGATATGCTAAATAAGTGCATTCTGCTGGATCATCAACAGAGCTAATCAAATGAGTGGGAAAGGATGAGACGAAGTAGATGAGGCAGAACAGGGCAGTGCTCCCTTAATCAATACTGGGTTGAAGTTTTCAAACTAATGTGTGCGATTTAACGTTTGATAACGTAATGAACATTTAATAAGATAGCAAGAGAGTTATCGATAAGATATCGATAAAAAGTACCGATAAAAAGTAAAGCAATAAAACTCACAAAACGCTTGTGTTGTCTGCGCAAATAGCTCTAATCAATGCTGCTCACAATGTTAGCTACCACAACTAAGGAAATGTCCACAGATATGAAATCAAACGACTTCGCGCGTCACTGAACAACTAAGAACTCAAAAAGATCCGAATCAAATGTCATGGCTGTCATGGATGAAGCGGGAAGCTTCCTCCACTATTCAGTTGTGTAACCATTCATTACAACTCTTTCACACGAGGGTGATCACATGATCGGCTGACAATGAACATAGACAGATTTGGTGTAAAATCGTATTGTATTACGCACTTTGTCCATAAAGTTGAACAGACAGGAATCAGCAGCGGTCGAAAGAATTAGGAAAAAGAAACTCTGTAAAATAACACCAAACCCACAAACAGCCTCCTTTGCAAGACCAAGTATTTTCTACGAACGTAGCATTGCCTAGCCTCCTTATAACCAATGACATTACGCTAAACCTTCTGACAAAACCATACAAGGATTATTGGCTTAAGAGCTAGCTCAATCCAATCGTTTCCTATTGCTTAATTTAGCAATACCATGACATATATACCCATAATTAAATTAGTTCTCTAAAGTGAGAGAGTTCTATTGTTTGTTATACCTATGCAATGTACAAGTATATTCCACACTGCCAAAGTACTTCATGATACGTCTATCAGTAAGTATTCAAACGCATCTCTATATTAGATGAATGGAAAGTGATCTTATATGAAAATCATGGATAAGTGCTTGATTGGGAACAATAAAAGGATAACATTTATCATTTGAATTAAGCTTATGAGCTGCAACAATGAATGATGGAAGATGCATGAACAAACGTATCGGCTAAAAAAAGTACTTGCTAGCAAAATCCATGTTAGTGTCACTAATACAATTGCAGGCTATTGACAGACTAGGCCAAGAATTTCTTTGGGATCCAAAGGAGAGACAGTAGCTTCACTCCTGACCAATATATCCTTTTTTTACAATTCTTCTGTTAACCTGGGTTTAACCTGGGTTCGACATGATTTCAAACATGGTTGTACCCACTTTCGTGCACATAGGCTTCTTTCAACCTACTTGAAAGTCCTCCAATTAATTCCTGACTTTACTGCTGTACTTGACCTTCTTACACGCATGCCTTTGCTATTTAACTTTCCATCTGGCTTGACACATTTAGGAATGAAACCCTCCTACAGTCTTCTCGCAACATTCTCGAATGTAGGCCATTTTCTTTCACACGGATCCACATATTGCTGGATCACTCCGTCCCATAATACATTACACTCAATGCCATGACTTCGTCGTCCCTCGACAGTGCCCCCCCATCGGTCTTTGCTTCGTTCATCTTCTTCGCTTCAAACCCATCCTTCTCTGAGACACAATGCTACAACTGTTGTCTTTACCTGCTCTATTGGCAACCTTGTAAGCATGACCCGAAAAACATTAACCTAGCTTCAACTATGGTTGCGCCTAGATTACATGCCCAGGCTCAACCTACCAGGGTAGTCTTTAACTTGTGCTGAACCCAGGCTAGCTGCATTTAAGCTCCAAAACTTCTAAACGAGATGAAAGATCACTGAGGTTTAGCCGATGTTAAAAGTTGCAGTGTAAAGAAGGCTAAGAAAACAATTCCATGCAAGCGTGATGCTATTCAGAAAGTCCCACATTTATATCTATCATGTGATTCAGACAAGAACCAAATTATTGCACCTTAGGTGAGAGTGAAGGTCCCAAATATTTTCATAAAAAGATGTCACAGAATACTAGTCAGTATCCCCTGAAAATTGTACTCAATCCATGGTACATCACAACTTGCTATTATCGACAAAATTTTAAGGTGCTTCAAAGTTCAGTCAAAATGTGAACACTACAAGGCTTTTAACATACTTAATTGTAATCAAGGTCCCCAAATCACCTTTGACTGATACAGCATTCCAATATGTGCTTTCCACTCTGAGACTCGGACTCACTAGGGTAAAGCTTCCTGTTCATGAAGAGACAGTAGTTTCTTACAACAAAAATGATATACAACAAAGATGCATCGCTTATCGCATGCTGCTTAGTGTGAATGATGCATTTATGTAATTGAAATATATGCAAAATATTCCAAAATATTCTGTGTAACATTGCTAGTCTCTCACCAGACTTGGAGTCCAAGCAACATAGCTCTTAGTTTCCCAGGAACATTGCCAAACAGAAACTCGAAACACAGGTTCAATCAAATTTTTGAACATTCATATCGTTTGAACATTCATATCACAACAGACCAGGAGATATCAGCCAGATATGCAAATGCGAATGCATAAAAACCTACTTATATTTGCGCATCGATTCAAATAATTAAAGACTAGATAGCAAAACAGCACAATTATGGCTAATATTTAACGAATTCATCTCTTTGCTATTACTACTATTCTTCTATTGAGGACATTATCGTTGCATCACTATTCAAAAAGGAGTAAATCTTTCATGAAATATCTCTCTCACCTTCCAATGCCTATGTTATTATAAAGCTATCCGTCTCACGTGTTGTTGGCAATTACAACATGTCATATGCTGATACTCTGAGATAGAAATAGCCAATGTCGAACAATTATAGTTGAAAAATACAATTTTATGTGCTACCCATAGAAATGGGAAATAACACTCAAATTCCTATGCTAAAACAAAACAAAGCTGATCAAATAGATCCAGAGTGTTGAATGACCAGTCAAATGCAGTCCTGGTAAATGTTGAATGCAATGCTCACAGATAACGAAATGTTTAGGCACATAATGTCATCTGGGACATTGTAGGCTTGCATCAAAGCTAAACACTTAGCATACCTATGGAAAAAATGCACTATGTTCTGAACGATTCAAGTGTAATGCTATACAAGTTAGCGCCCATTATATGTCCATTGTCCACATTCTTAGGCAAAGGACTCAAGGGAAGTGACCTTATGACCAATCTTGCGTGCGTCACGATCACTAAGTATTTAAAGGCTTAACGTTTCTGCTTGCTGGCAAGGACAGATATGCCAACTTCGCGCGCACTCATTTTGCACGATCGCTCTCTAAAACCATTTCAAGCCTGCAACTATTATGGCAGGGATTTTTCTGACCTTCAAGCGCAGAATGAACCTTCATCAGACATCAGAAAGAGCACTGCTTTTTAAGAGCTATGCACCGTTGTCCTTAAAACTGATCCAAACTGAACACTAATTCGGCAATGTTTGCCAGGGATGATAAATTCAAAGATACTATTAAAGGTGATGGACGATACTATTTCAGCCTAGAATATAGTCTAACTTTTTGATGTTCAGCTACTCATAGGAAGAACCGTCTGGTTTCAGTTGAACTACTGAGTGAAAATAGCACCTTAGACTTCTAAAATAGTATCGAGCCAAGGAAGACAAAGAGATTTCAACAAAGTGGTTAATTCATACCACGTATCTCGATATTTCCCCTAAAGAGACTCTGTTCTTAAACTCTGACATAAAAGATATCTTACCCTAGAATAAAAGTATGCTTTCCCCCAACAGATGACGTCTTCCTTACATCATAAAAGATTTTCATTACAGAAACTACTTTCTAATGAGCCTTCATGTACTGCAAAGGCTAGTTTTTGTTAGGCAGGCCGATCTATCTAGACAAGACAAGGAACAAGTAAAGAAAGATTCGAGCATTCTACCAAATAGTCCACCATGAATCATGTTTTTCAGCAATTCAATCATTAACAGAAATATTCATTTGAAAAAATCGCGATCAACCTATCTATAAATAATTCTGCATCGATAACCCATTGGCCAGAATATTACCGCTTAGAGAGGGCATTTCATAGAAAAAACTAAGAATGAATGAACCAGAACTGACATGGGCATCACGAAGCTTGGAGGCGAATCAACAAGAGCTAGCACGTTGCTAGCATAGTTAGGAGACATCCACTAAAAGGTTTCTAAAAGCCCTTTTCATTGACAATAACAGAAACCTTTATTAATCTCGTCAATTTGGAACAAGATTGTCTCTATGATAACTGGTGCCGTTGTTGTTGCGGTTGGGTATCAACAATACACTAAATAATGAGTTATATTGTATTAATCAGAGGTAAATATGAAGGAAATATCCATCTTTACGGATACACAATGGGTGAGCACAAACTGTTCCCACAGCCACATCAATCCGCTAACAAGCATTTTACACTATACACTCAACTCTGATGAGCAAAAATTGTGAACATCTGGTTGAAGTTATAATGGAAATCGTGACTGTTACCATAGAAAATTAAAGGATCTCATGATGGAATCCAAAACAAAACCAAAACAACTTATACGACTAAGAGCGGACAAATTCTTGCGATTAAAATGGTGTCGGCGTGCAATATATTGTAACTGAGGCATCAAGGCCCATGCATATACTACAAAAATGATAGCAACATATCGTCAAATATGCAGAAACTGGTTTCATAGTGAAATATCCCAACCAGGGATGATGAAACCATTAACCTTCGCATATAAACAATCTTGCAATTCGGTTCTTTAGCTAAAACTTCTCGAAATTCGAAAAAGTAAGGGTCGCAAACGCCAACCCAACATGTCAAATTTTCTTGAAGGCTTCGCAAGCTACAAAACCTTCCTCTAAAACAAGGATTTACATAATTTGAACGGAAAGGGACAAGCCTAGGAAAATACCTGGGTTGCAAGAAGCAAATGACTAACTCCTATCATATATAAATCTGGATAGATCTCCAGATACATACATATCTGATCGGGCTAATTGCCCGAATCAATCTAACCTTTATCTCTCCACTTCATTATAGATGCTTTCCTGATACATACATGAAGTTAAACTACAACGAGATACTAATGTTACTTACATTCGAATTTCAATAGTGCTTGCGTGCTTCTCTTCTTAATGTGCAACTAAGACGTTGATACTATCTAGAACACGAAAAAAGATCCCTCATTAATCAGCTCTAATAAGCCTAGTATTTGCTACAAAAGAAAGGATGTTTGCGATACAGATCAAATATCTTATAGAACACCTGACGATGGTTTATCAAACTTAAGCAAATACCAACAGGCTTATTAGCCTAATGATCAAATTTATGAGGACCGGACAGTATCCATCGATTGCACTGCCATTGGTAGGCCAGAATGTGTGTGGGAGCTCTATACATACGGCTTGCAAGTCCTAAAGATTATGCTCTGTTACTCATAGACTATTATACTAGATACTGTTATATATATTATGTTGTATACTGATTACTATGTTGTAATACCTGTAAGCACAAAATTGCGTAAATATTCACTGCCCAATTACAGGAAATCTACCAAGTTTATCTTTGACCGATCAAACTCTGGAATATTCACTGAAGATTCGGACGTCCGTCAAAAATTATAGAACAGTAAATTCTTTCATGTTTCTAAAGCACCGCCAGTTAGAAAAAATTACAAGAGGAGAGAAGGCAAGGCCTTCCACTGTTTACTGTATGATGATACTAGGAAAATTCCATTTGTCTCTTTGGCTTGACCGCCAGAAGGCAAATCCTAGTTTGAAATTAATCCAATTGAAAGTTTTCATCTTAAAAAACCACAACAAAGTTGTTCAACCAAAGCAATATCATCTGTGATGACATCAACAAGATTATACCCTGCACATTACATGCACGCATAACCAACGCTCCTCTGCAGGGGCCATGAGATACCAATTTTCTTTGGGATTCACAATTTACGAACAGAGATGGTAATGTGCTCATGGAGGGCATAGAGGCATGGAGGGCGTCACGCCTTCCGTAATATCTATGAAATTTTATAAAAAGTTAGTCATGCAGCAGAAAATCTAGCGAAAATAGTGAGTTTGACCAGGTTTCACAATGCAATCCATTTATTGTTGGTCATAGAGGGTTATAGTCAACTCTCTTTTTGTGATAATGCAAATAACTTGCTGTTACTAGCAACTTTCATCACTCTTTCCTTGAGTTCTGCAAAACAAGTTGGTCAAAAAATGAAGCAGTTAGTCACTTTTTTCTGGATGCTCCTCCCCAAGTGAAACTGTCTAGGCACATCACTGAACTAAATAAAAAGTACTGACTGACATGTAATGTTTATATTATGTACTTATGATTGATATCTTAATCCCTGTATATATGTAATCCTTGTAGCCCTGTGATTTAGTTATGATTTGAGACTAGCAAGAGATACACGTATAATTCTTCACCTCGTCTAATAGTGTTTAGCGAGAACATTAAATGACATATGAGAGTAAGGGGTGCAACAGTCGCCTCAAAATGTCAAACCATTCGATAATGCTAAGCCCCATTTGGTTCGGTAAAATTTTTGTCTCATTCAATAACATTCCCTATGTAGATAAATTACTCAGTCTGCAAGTCATCCACAGATCCGTCAAATGTCTCCCCAAAATACTTGCACAAGCCTGCCAAAAAATACAAAAGGTACATTGTCGAAAATAATGGTATTCTCTTGAAATTTGCCTCAAATCAGCCAATGTGAGGGTACCTGCATTAAGGTACTCCAAATAACAACTACCAGAGGAAAACAATCTTTCATAGCAAGCACATTAGAACAGAAAAATGGAAAACCAACTCTAGATTTCCAATATTCTTACAAAATGGATGGTCTACCAAGCGTCATGTAGAGCATTTAATAGACCTATAGTCGTAGAATATAAGAAGATCTTACATATGGAATCTTGCTTCCATCTCTATTAACCAACAACCAACTTCCCGATGCAACGTTTTTCTATCTTCACAAAGCAAGAAATTGTTGGTCATCAGCACAAATGACATCAATTCATCACAAACACAATATCTGTTTTACATACACGTTTTTCCCAAGAGAATTCCAAACGGAAAACAAACTTGAGGCCAGGCGTAGGCAGAGGGAGGCCTTACTTAAGCGGGCAAAACTCGCGTGTCTTCTGAGAAACTATATCCTGGTTGATAGCAGAAGCCCCATAGTCTGCTGTGATCGTTATTGGGTATGAGAGTGAATCAAAAGATTTACATTCTTAACTTGGAAACATTTACATGTGTGACATTTGTTTCAAAAATTTGAGGCTGTTTCACAAGAGAGATCCAGGAGTGAAACCTCACTGTCTTCATTAGGGGGTGTGAAGCACAGGTGCCAAACGAAAGAACATGGCCTGCTGGATGAAAGGGTCGGAGGTTCGAAAGAAATAAACCTGAGATAAAAAGATGGGTTCTTCCAATGAGACAAATTTAACCTTAATATACTGTCTCCTTCTCTCGGCTACTCCTACTTTAAGAAGGGTCGCCAAAGCTTATTGTCCGTCTCTATGCCCGTCTGTTTCCAGTACACCCTTCCTCCAACACCACATCTCTCATGTCCTCTCTGATGCTGTCCATCCACTCTCAGCTTGGTCTACCCTTTCTTCTCTCTCCTGGAATCCTCACTTTCATTATTCTTCTTCCCATTTCGTCATTTCCTCTCTTCTCTTTACATCCCAATACCACTTCAGTTTACTCTCCCAAGCATTTGTGCATACGTTTTCACTCCAAACATATTCAGTACTATCTCATTAGCAATTTATCTTTCCTCGTCAGTCCTTTTTCCCATCTCGTTAATCTCATCTCTGTTGCATCCATCTTCATCTTATCCTTGTTTAGGGGTATTGTCTCAACCTAGCTGGCACATTCTTGCCACACATCAAACCTGCTACCTTCTTCCAAGTGCTCCGTTCAGTTGTATTCTCTTCTTCACTTCTTTTTCACTCTTTCCATCACTCCCTATTGCAGACCCCAAATACTTAAATTCTTCCATTTCTGGAACAGCGTGCATAATTACTAGTCATCTAGCCAATTTCCACCCATGTCGTGTCTTTGTTCTGCATAAACTTAATCCTCTACTTTCCAATACTTCGCACCACCTTTCTATTTCTGCTTCTACTTCATCTATTGTTTCACTTACTAGCACCACATTGTTTGCAAAAAGCACATTCCATGGTGCTCCTCTACTCTCTTATTACCAAAAATATACTTTACCCCCGTATACCTGCTCGCTGCTTGGAAATATTATATGTGCAATCCTCCCCCTCTCCTCCCCGCCCCCCCCCAAAGAAAACTCATCGATAATTACGATTTTGGATAAATAGCTGTACACAAATACGATTCGACCACTCGGAAAGTTAAGAAAGCTCAGCAGTGGATTTTTGAGGCCTCGTTCTGCAGTCTGTCGTATCGACAAGAACTGTCCTATAACTGTATCAGATGTCTCCATGCAACACGGTCACATGCAGACTGATTCCAGGAGTTGAGGCTGATTTTCCTGAGCTTCATATTCCTTTTGGCAACGTCTTTGAAGCGAAGTCTGGGCCTTCCACGACCACGTGTTCCAAGTGTAAGTTGAGAGTACAGGAGTTGACGCGGAAGAGGATCGGAGCTCATCCTTTGTACGTGCCGTAGCCACCTGAGGTTCTTGTCTACCATATCTTCCGTTTTTAGGAGGTTTACATGGCGAAGGACTTCACTGTTCTGTATCTTGTCTTTCCAAGAGATGTTCATGATGTCTCTCATGTGTCTCATCATAAAACTGTGCAACTTTTTGACTTGTGATCTATTAAGTGTCCATGCAAATGATGTACTTGCCTCGCCCATCCGATTCTATATTTCCTTGTCTAACCTGGTATTGTCAGAAATGGTACTCCTAAGATAGGCGAATTCAGTTGTTTGAGCAAGCGACTGTCCATTAATCATGATAGGCTCGGGTTGATTGCCGCTAGGATGTGCTGGCTGGAAGAGGCACTCCGTTTTCTTTATGTTTATTTTCAGGCTGAATGCTTATCTTCAGGCTTCTTTATGTTCTGCAGTCCTAGCAAAACTGGTCACTAACGACTGCATCTCTGAGGCACTGTGTGCTACTGGTGCACTGTAATCAGTGAACAACAGCTCCCTGATGAGGTGCATGGTGGTACGGGTCTTAGCCTTGAAGTGATGCACTTTGAAAAGATCAGAATTATGCCTCGTCTGTATGTACACACCTTCTTGGCTGTTTTTGAAGGCTATCTCTAGCATCGCGGTAAGGTGGAGTGAAAAGAGGGTAGGTGTGAGCACACATCCTTGCTTTATTGCATTTGTGACAGCGAAGCTATCTGAACATGTGTTGTTTTGCGTCATTTGAGCTTGCATGCCATTGTGTAGTGCTTGAATTAGATTGACTATTTCATTTGCGCATCCAAATTTGTTGAGTACTAGCCAGAGTCCATCCCTTGATATGGTGTCGAGTGCCTTGGTGAAATCTATAAAAGATGGCATATTGGGGCATATTTTGTTCGGCACACTGCTCCTGAATCTGTTTTAGACTGAATATCATGTCCATAGTGCTCCGGCCGCTGCGGAAACCACTCGGTGTCTCTGGCAAGATATTAGGACAGCTAGTTTTATTTATACGATCGAGTATGGTCCTGATCATAATTTTACCTCCAACTGACAGCAGTGAGATTCCTCTGTAGTTACCACACTGTTTCTTGTCTCCTTTCTTGAAGATGGGGACAATGTTGGCATCCTTTCAGTCCTGTGGAACCACCTCGTCGCCCCAAATCTGGACAATCAAACCATGCAAATGTTCAACCAATTTAGAGCCGCGAAACTTCCACACTTCCGCTGGAATACCACAAACTCCAGGTGATTTACCATTCTCCCCGACTTCCATGGCCTTCAAGAATTCATCCATTTGCGGAGGTGTATCAAGGCTAGGGACTATAGGTGTGGCCATGAAACTGTCCAGGGTGGCGACAACTGAAGAACCGGGTATGTCTAGCAGTTCATTGAAGTGTTCAACAAACCTGTTTAAGGTCTGATTTTTCTCTTTCATGATAGTTTCCCCAGCCCAGGCCAAGAGTTGGGTTGACCCCCATTTTGAGGGCCATACACCTCTCTGAGACCAGTGTGAAACTCCTTCACGTAGTTTTTGTCTGCTGCAACTTGAAGGGCTTCTGCTTTTTCCTCCCACCACCTTGATTTCATCTGCCTAGTGTATTTCTGAAGATTGCTCCGCGCTGAAGTCAGTTTTGCATGGTTTCCTCTGGTGTTTGTTTGCATTAGCCTGGCTTTGGTCTCATTCCTTGCTTGGAGCAGATGGTTTAGCTCCTTGTCATTGTTGTCAAACCAGTCTTGGTGTTTACGAGATGGCTTTCCCAAGAGCTCCTCAGCAGCTTGATATGCCACCAACTTCAAGGTTGTTCACTACTCCTACACGCTCAAGCTGCCAAGTGGTCCATGGTCCTATCCATCTTTCTCACGAATTCTTCACGGAAGCCAGCATTTCTTAGCTTGGTGACATCTAATTTGCAATTTGGGTTTCCCCTTGACCTGCGATTCTGTTTCTCAACCATCAGAGCTAGCTTTGAACGAATCATCTCGTGATCTGTTGAACAGTCGACACCTCGCGTGGCCCTTGTATCCAATATGTCTTCTCGGTCTCTCTGCCTTGTTATGATGTAATCCAGCAGATGCCAGTGTTTAGATCGTGGGTTCACCCAGTAGTGTAGAAGTAAATTGATAGCTACAATCCTCGCCAAAATTGTTGGAACACCTACTGCATTGTAACAGAATTTTGCTCCTTCTCCATCCCTCCCCCTGATACAATGTTGAAGTATGACGAGATTGTTCTGCTTTGACAGTTAATTTCGCTAATGACTAGTAGATGGTCACTTCCTACGTAAAAATCAACATTGTTCATGGGGGGGGGGGAAGTGGGAAGGGAAATAGGAACAGGAGAGTTATCCACTGGCAGTAAAACAGGAATAACGTTGTTCTCCTGGATGACTAAACCGTTGGTGTTCCAACTAATTTTGGCGAGGATTGTAGGTGGGCTCTATGTGTACCTGAGTTTTTATAAGAAACTAAGAACTTTGTCGAAATAGTCATATAAGAAACTGAGAGAATGGTCTGGTGAGGAAAGCTATAACACTTGTTATACAGCTGTAATACTGTTGCCTAATAATACCTGTTTCATGTTAATACCATTCTGCGAGCAAGATACTAACTGAGGGTGAAGGGGGCTGCGCCCACCCGAGCCCCCCTCTTCTACACCACTGGGTGCATCCATGTTGTCTTATGATGTTGTCCTCCTAATCATCCCGACTTTTTTCTTAGGTTGAAACGCCAATCCTGCAGCGGGAATATTAGAGTAAATACGGTACTTAGATAGCTTTCCAGTAATCTTTTAAATCAAGTATCACACATTTGGATGCTGATAACATTATCTGATAGCATGATATGTATCTTTATCTGGCTATTTGTCATCCTGCTTGATAAACACTATCTTGTAGATTAGCCAGAGAAATCCTGTAAAGAGGGGCAATATTTTCCAAATTTGTAAGAGAAAAGCCTATGAAAGGGTTGATTTTTCCATTCAAAATCAGAGAAAAGGGTGAACTTCAAAAATTGACAGACAAGCATGGTTATACTTTGACCCCTAGAGCTAACTCGCCGGGAGTGCCTGTGCGTGCGTGCGTGCGTGCGTGCGTGCATGCATGCATGCATGCGTGTGTATACAAACTGCCGTGCTGTACAAATTCAACTATTCTAGCTAAGAACGTTTTGGTACTGAAATCATGATAAACTGGCAACGGGGAGTGGTGTGTTGCTGCAGGTGTACGTTCTAATTGTATCACTACATTACAATGTACACATAGGGTTCAAAAGTATTGCACAGGCTTCAATGACAAAATATGGCAGAATGAAATTTTGCAGCTCCGGCAAAAATGCAGTTTGAAACTATAAGTTTTTAATGTTTATATTGGGT
Organism: Mastigias papua; assembly: GCA_964019165.1. Taxonomy (NCBI): domain Eukaryota; kingdom Metazoa; phylum Cnidaria; class Scyphozoa; order Rhizostomeae; family Mastigiidae; genus Mastigias; species Mastigias papua. The sequence goes on from OZ025287.1 coordinate 4,326,740, forward strand.
CCTAGAAATGCAATTCTGGCGGGAAAATATTGTTTAGTCTGCTGGCGTGAGAATTTTCAAGCAAAATTAAACTAATAAGGCATAGTCTAGTTACATTCAGTTCGACTATAAACCACTCCCAAAATAAGAAAACTATCGCATGAAGAGAGATTCACCGTCAAAATATTGAAGGAAACTGGTCTGCCTTTTCCAAAAATTGGAAAAATTGTTGGCTGTCGTCATTCTACGGCATTGAGAATTTATCACAGCTTTAAAGCTACAAATTCCATTGAGAAGTTGCTAAGAACAGGTTCCAAAAAAATTTGACGAGCGACGTGAAAGGGTCGTGTGCAGGACCGCCAAGAGGCCAAGATTTGAATCGCTGAAAAATATTTCAAGGGTAGTGCAAAGAGCGTATCCTAGCAGAAGTCCATCAAAACCGCTTGTAAAGAGAATTCTCTACAAATATGGAATGAAATCTTTCAAGCGAAACTGAGAGCTATTTGTTTCTTTGAAAATATAGGAAATTCCGTTGTGCCTGGTACCGTGCTAAGAGCCACTGGACAGTTAGCTAGTGGCAAGATATTGTTTTTCGGATGAATGTCGTTTTCGCTTGCAGAATGATTCCAAAACACTTCAAAAACAAGAAGCAAATAATCACTCGTATTTTCAGCCAACTTTTAAGAACTCTGCTTCTATTATGTTTTGGGGGGTGTATTAGGCCTAATGGCGTAGGCCGGTTGGTTGTCTGCAAGGAAAGAATGGACGCCAAATCACACATTGATATTCTTCAAAACAACTTTCTTCAGTTGATAGGAAATATGTTTGGCGATGAAGGAAAGAACTTTATTTTCCAACAAGACAATGCACCCTCACATCATGCCAGGATCACCATGGATTTTCTAAAAGATGAATCCATAGACGTTCTTCTCTGGCTTGCTCAAAGTCCAGATTTAAACATCATCGAAAATGTCTCGCTATATCTGAAAAAAAAACTAAATTTTGATTCGTGTGGTGCGCTCCACGAACCATAGAAGAACTGGTCATGCGAGTTTCTGAAGAATGGAGCAAATCACCAGTGAATTTTATTGTTAATCTGTACCAATAGATACCTAGACGACTTGTTGGTCTTGTCCACGTCGTACGAGCTCGAGGCTACCCAACGAAATACTGACCTTAAAACTATAAAATATAATATAAAATAAAAATTCTTCGCCTTTGATTGGTAGTCGTTTAACTTCTGGCCGATGACTATTCATTCACTAGCAGGGTTTCTAAGTTGCATGATGAATTAAGTTACATCATATTCGCCATCTTTGTTTTGGAAACCTTTGCAATACTTTTGAGCCCAAAGTGTAGTATGTATACCCTTGCCCCCTTGAGATGAGGGCAAGGGGTGATCACCCAATTGCCCCCGTGCAAATCTGTTTGACTTGTACAATTTTATTCATTGTTTGATATTGGTGAAAACTAATAAAATTCAAATGCCCTCAACAGTGGTGATCCCATACAGTGTTAATGCCAGTGCATAATGAGCAGATTTCTAATTCGCTACAATGTAAACGTGCTTGCAGTCAAAGCATGGTCTTAAAGCGAATTAAGACCAGACCCGATAGAGTGAGATGGCAGAACACAATCCGTCATAAAACCCAAGCTCAAAATGCACAGTTACAAACAGTGGCGTAGCCAGGGTCATAGGTCGTTTCTCTGAGGGGTCAGAAGGGCGAATGAAGCGCGTGACGAAACTGGGGTGTGTCCGGCAGTGACAGCCTGTAGCGTAGAATGTGAGAATGGGGTAGTTTCAAGGCTTGGGGGCAAAGCCTTGAGAAAATTTCCCACGATGCCCTATAAATCTTAAAGGAGGAACTATTTTTCAATATAGAGATACGTCTTTTCTAAATAGAAGACGGTAGATGACATCATTGAAACTTCAACAGACCTCCTTTCTATTCTTGATGGGACGATATTTCGATGCACTTTTGCCAAATCTTCAAAAAAATGTGGGGTATTTACCCATCCATACACCCCTGTTGCTCCACTACTGGGATCCTATGGCTTGCTCCCCTCCCTGCGAAAGGCTTCAGGACTTCACCTTTTGTTGGACCCAAAAATTAACTTTCCAAAGGGCTCCTTTGTGATAAAGCACCCTAAATAAAAATGAGAAGCGTTGGTAGTTGGTAAGGTGCCTAGAGGAGAGTTATCTGGGTGGATTGAGGAGTTCCAAGTGCAGTGTGGTAATTTTTCAAAGCTTGATAGTGCAAGCCATTTGTTCCTAGAATCTTACACAGATTCATGCCTTTTCCAACATGGTAAAGGTAAAGGTAAAGGTGAGTCCCATGTACGACTCCGTACGTTGGGGAAGTGCCCGTTAGAGGGACACTTATCCTGAGCCGCCGGCATAATGAGGTAGGGTGGCCAGTTCCTTTCCTCGCCGCCTTTAACTTCCCTAGTGTTGCCACCAGGTACCCATTTGCTGCTGGGTGGACAGTGAGCGAGCATCCCAACTATGATCCAAGGGTTCGGCTCGAACCACCGATGTTTCGCACAGCAGTCAAGCGCTCTAACCACTTGGCCACTCGCCCCTTCCAACATGGTACCCTTTAATATTAGAGGCGACCCCCTCTTCCTCCCTGGTTCCAACCTGGCTATGCTACTAGTTTTAATAGTACATGTTTTTTCTATAAGAAACAAACTTTCCCCTTTCAGCCTGGATGCTTCTTAATATTTTATCAAATCCAGCCATAAATGTTTCTTAAGTGGTTCTTAAAATTCTTGAAATTTCCTATAGCAACAAGGCAAATATCAGGCGAAAAAATTGAAGTTTAAGTTGAAAACATTTGAGAGGCAGATGTTGTCTGTATTTTGTTTCCAGTTCAATTAAACATTTTCTTACAAAAACAGATTTCTCAAGTTTACCTTTGCAACCAAGCCTGCCTATGTTTCTTAATTGTTTCTTAATTTCTGCCTGATTTCAGCCTCATGTTTCTTATATACTTGTTTCCTATAAAAAACAACAACGTGCATGCTCTTAAAAACAAGAAACTTAACAACTACAACAACATGCCACATCCTGTTTCTAAAATCACAGGCGGTGAATGAAATGTGAACTATCATTTGCGGTTGTACTTAATCCTAACGCAACAAGGCCTAAGGGCAATGAAAACTACTTGTGTTTAAAGATATTCTCTGAGCCTCGGAGCAACTGCATTCAACTTCACCATCACATTACATGACGTGAATACCAACGAAATGAGATTGAACAAAAATTTTGTAATTAAGCCTCGAATGGCCTGTCAGTAGTATCCAGCTCAAGAGGTAATATGCCAAGAAATGTCTACAAGATGCAAAGGAAGCCTACAGCATGGGGGGGGGGCACTGAAGACGATCACCCGCCTGTCCTCTGACCTTAGGTGCCGACAAAATTGAAATTGAATTGCCGAAAAACTTTGTACTACTTCACTTTGACCATTAAATGCCAATCTGTATTTTCCAATTGCAAAATTGAATGAGTAGCTTGAAAGGTTGTACATATAGCAATAGGTGCGGTTTATTGATCAGTAGAACTGTCGTGTGTAGGCAGCAATGCCAGCCATACGTTGGACAGCAGAGAATAATCGGGGCAGCAGAGAATAATGGGGGCAGCAGAGAAGAATGAGGGGCCCTTTTAGGGAAACACCCTTTGTAAATATAATGGTATGCCCACTCCAGATAGAAAACTGGAGATGACTTAAATGATACGAGTATGAAAATTTCTATAGATTTTGTGACATTTTTGGACAAATATAGGGTTACAAATCTAAGAGTTTACACGAAGGAGTTTCCCCGAGAAATAGAATCAAAGTCAATGAGAAATTGATATTAACTACCACTTTAGCTATGAATAAGATCATGATGCATTATGTCCATGGCCGCAACTTTTCGCTTAAAGTACAAAATGAAAATTGTGCGTCTGTCGTCTTTTTTCATTACGCTGACGACGAGGTGTCACCAGGAAATTTGGGGGGGCAGCAGCCCTCCAATGACACTCCCTAGCACCATCATTGCCTGCATGTTTTGTTATGTAAGTAGGATGCAGTGAAAAAGCACATGGTCCTAACGAATGAAATTTAGCCACGACAATCATATTGTACATGATATGAGACTAACATCGTATCTTTGGTGACAAGTGAAGAAAGTAGGCCTCATTGCCCTTTCCTAGGCAAGAATCCCTGATTTGATGACGACCCGAAACCTTCTAAGTTCTTTTGCCAATGCCTTACAGCAATCACGGCGTTTAGCGCCTACGTAGCTACAAAATAGTAAATCACTTTTAAACAAACCCCCCTCCCCCCCCAGTACGTTGTCTTGACGACTAGTACTATAATGATGACGATGATGACGATGATGATGCTGATTAAGGTGACGATGACGATCATTCAGGTGATGATTATACTAATAATGGCTATGATGATGATGCTGATTAAGATGATGATGATACTGATTAATGATGATGCTGATTAAGGTGATAATATGATGATTTGGGTGATGATTATAACAATATTGATTATTATGACGATTACTATTAAGGTGATTATGATTATGATTAAGATGATGATGATAATGATGATGATGATTACGATGATGATGAACAAGACGCTTATCATTAAAATGTTGATAATGATGGGGTTCGTTGCCATTGCTGCTAAGATAATGCTATTCATAATTCAAATCCATGCTCTTCGGCAATCTTTTGAAGTAACTGATCGCTATAAAACAAGCCTTGAAGCGGAAATTTGACTCTTGAATACTAACAGACCATCATCGAGAAGGTCAAGGACTTAGCCACAATCCTATGATAAATTTCAAATATGATTTTACACAATCCCTCTTATCCTACCACAAGCATGGCCATCTTGTTATTTCACGAATCAGAAACCAGTCTACTGAGATTAATCCCCCTTTATGTTTTGTTTCTACAGCCAAAATATTAACCGTAAAATGCTTACTTAATATTATAAGTAACTATCACGCCTTGAAAATAAGAAACTGTCCGTAATCAAGCCAATACATTACGATACGCAGCAGTGCACAAAGTTAGCTGGTTGGCTCTCTACTTCGTGAGATCTGGTCAATCATCATACTTGGGTGAAAGGCCACTTAACTAAGCATATCAAGGCTTATATTTGCATATCTCCCAAGTTGATTTTACACTTCTAACATCGCATCAACTAAATTAACAGACCTGAATCAGGAGCTGTCAATAAACGCCTCTTATGATTAGACATCGTTCTACTGAATCGTCTCTTAAAAGTGGTTGACAAATTTTCGAACGTAAAAAGGCCATAAAAACCTCAAAAGTCAAACCAAGAGAAGTCTTTACTGAGGTGCAAGCCTGAAAACTAAAAGTAACTAACTTTCAGGGTGTATTCTGCAACCAACTCTCCATTGCCTATCTCCAACGTATACAAGTGACCAGTACGTTAGTGATAGATTAAGAGCCGCTACTAAATTAAGCACCGCAATTAAATAAGCGCCGCGGTTTTGATGAATATAATTCAATAAGCGACGCAGTCGAATAAGCGCAACAGGGCCTACTCGAAGAATACGTTCTCTAGGAACGATTTTCAGTGACAACATATCAAAACAATAACTAACAATTCCGGTACAGGAGGAAAATAAAAAACATCCTCGTGAAGGCAAAATGTGATCTGTTATTCTTGTGATGGCATTGACATGGAATAAATGCACTATAGCTACATTTCTAATTTCAAGTGTCGTGACTCAGAAGTTGAGTTCTTTCCCTCATAATGCGGAGAATTACCTTGACAAAAACAAATCTCATGGCCGTAAATATTGCTAAAGGTAGGGTTAGGGTAAGAGCTGAAACCATCGCTTTAAAACAATATGTAGCTCTTGCAACACTAGAACGCTAAGGTTTTTTTTAAACAATCCGTGATATTAGCGGCGCAGTCAAACAAACGCTGCAATCGACTAACCACTGCGTCTAAAGACCTATTTTTATTAACAGCCGCGGCGATTGATCAATCATTTACGGTAAACTCTGAGGACCCGTGCCTGGCAGGGAGGAATGTTATTCACGAGACAGACAACGAGGACAATACGTTACTGAAGAAAGAGCTGCGTCTGTGAACTTTTGATATTGTAGAAAAGCTGGCAGTAAAATAGAGATTGTATTGAGTGCAAGAGAATTTCTAAACCCAGTTTTTATCAAAACTGTGAATAAAAGTAAAAGACAGTGGCCTGTATTTAGTGTATCCAAAAAAGCATAGTTATTCTCGTTCTCGTATTATAATCAAACGCATCAATTAGCATTAGCTCCATATGAAAGTTGCGGTTGAAATACCTTTATGCTGGTACATTACCAGGCCCGTAGCCATGGTAAATTTGTAAGGGGGCACAGTTATTCCGAGCATATGATGATGATGATATGATATGATATGATATGATGATGCTGATGATAATGATGATGATGATGATGATGATAATGATGATAGGAGGACCCACAACAGTTGAGTTCGACGCGACTGAAAACTTTGCAAATCTTTCCCTATAGAGTAGCTAAAATTCTATCTCCCAGACAAAACTATAGCTCGGTAGTACGGTGCTCAGGCGGAGGCAGGAATAGTTTTCCTACCCTTGGCATTATTAAATAAAGTTTTGTAATATAGATTTGCTTCTAGAATTTCAACATTCATTTGGCACTGTATTCCATAATGCTGCACTCGGCATGCCATAGGGTATTGTTTTAACTCTTGGTAAATCCAACTGGACATTCACTCGTAAAATGTGCGATGTGCTTTTCTGTACAAAAATGGTTTTCATGAAACAAGGGCTAAGGCCTGAATTTGTCCTGCAGATTTCTGTCATTAGCAGTTGTAAATGCCATCGGAGGCAGTGATTGGTGGATTGTCACTGAGCTGTCTTTTTGTAGCAAAGTATTGACATCAGACAACGTATCCGTATATACAATGCACAGAACCTTTTCGTGAATATGATTGATTCTGTTATTCATTTGTCTGTTAGAAAACATCCAGATTTGAGGATAGAAACTTAACTGAGACAGTGAGAATGCCCTTATGCTTTGCCTTAGCTTCCCACTGTCTATATAACGATAGATCCGAGATAAAGCATGGAACTTCTGGTTGGCCTTTTTGCATAGGGTGCTTATTTGTGATTCAAATGAAAGCTATCTATCAATAATCACCCCTAGAAATTTTTCCTCCTTACTCTGAGTTACTATATCGCTTCCAGTCTTAAGAGATAGATGAAATTTCTTGCTATTTAATTTCATATAATTATTATCAAACCATATGGCACTGTTACAGACAGCTTCCTCTAACATTCCAATAACCTTTGCCGCGCTAGTGTTTTGAGCATAATACATCGTATCGTCTGGATAATTGCATATATCAGTGTTCATTTCCTATTTGTTTGGTTTTTTCCTCTAGGTTGTTGTGACATATGTACGTGAGCTTACTCAAGCCCCATAGTTATTGACTTAGTGCGTGACCTGGTTCACGCCCCCATGGCTATATAGGGCCATATTTTCGCAACTTCTATCCCTTCACTGATGATGGCTCATGATTGAGTCGAAACGTTTGATTATGTCTTAAAATTTTAATGATTATGTCTTGTTAGGTCTTAGGTCTACCGGTTATGTCGTATTTAGAAGGATTTGTCGAAATTAAAATACATCTACAAAGACAATAAAATGTCTTTATTTCTTGTCGCGATTCTTGTACTGAATTTCAGTGTTACTGCTAATCATAAGTAGATCATTTATACAAAAATTGAACAGGAGGGGTCCTGGTACAGACCCCTGGGGCACGCCTTGAGTTGAAATTCTCATGGAGCTAAATGATCGGTTTACTTTCACCCTCTTCCTTCTTTCATATAAGTAGCTATGGGGTAGAGTCAACGCTTCTTTTTCACAACCACAGGCTTCTAATTTTGCAAGCAGAAGATCATGATTTAAACAGTCAAATGCATTCGAGAGACCATTAACATATTAAATTCAGAGCCTCTTCTTCTTTGATTTCCATGATGTAAAAAACAATAAAAAGTGCTTGTTTTCTATTGGCAAATCTGTTCTGATAAGATAGATAAGAAAGGCCACATACTCAGTCTGTATTCACCGAGAGACGCTAGGGAGAATCAAAGCGGAGATATCTGGGGACAATAAGTCAAATTTCAAAACCTCTCGGGCTGTGTCCCCCAGGCACCCCTTGGCTACAGGCCTGAGTAGCACTCGATTGTTCAAAATGTTTAGAAAGTTCAGCATTGGATTTAAGACATTAGATAGTCAATAAATCATACAGAGATATTTAAAATCCAAACATTCACGCACGATTATGATCTCTTTTACCCCATTTGTGTAGTTTTACCGTGCTAACCTAGCGATATCCTTTTCTAATGTCTGTTTATGTAACACTGTAGTGTAACTCAAACTCGAATTTTCTTGCAAGAAAGTTTCAGTAATGCGAAGTTCTTTCTTGCATGAATCAGATAGCCTAATGAAAATTTCCATAAGGTAAGTGGGAGCTTGGTTGTTAACTGACTTATATACCATTTTCAAAGGTTTCAGATTCGATCAGATCATTTATAGTAGGCCAACCAAGTTTCCTGATAATAGGAAGAGCAGAAGCATCTTAGGTACTGCTTGTGACAATTCTTGCCGCGCTGTTTTGGAGCTTCTGTAATATATTGATAGTGTCAATGCCCGTAACTCTCAATACCGAGCAATCATACTTAAAGTGGGGTTCTACTCAACTCCTATACATGTTTTGTACAGTGGCAATGAATAGATTCTTCTTTGAGAAACGTATCATCCCTAGTCCTCTTCAAACCTTTTCAGTCACTGCTGTTATCAACAATAACCACGAGGTAGCTAATATTTTCTACAATGGAAATATTCTCATCACTTACAACGAGAGCGGGCTGGAATGCTCTACCATCACTTTCAGCCTTTCCTAGTGCAAATGACAAGACACTGTGCTTAGCAACATTAAAGGACAATCTATTTGCTTTGCTTGTAGAAGATTTAAGGTTGTACAGGTCTTCGTTAACTGAGACGATAATAACTTCAACATACCCCTATGCATATGTCAGGCTCGTGTCATCACCATACATATTTATGTAAGAGTGCTTTTTATGTAAGTGTAGGTCAAGAGGCCCAAATCCGGACACTTGCGGTACTTCAAAAGCTTTTGTGACAATTTCAGGCGAATCTGCTTATCGTCTCAAGAAAATGTGAGGCATTTACCTCCCTACCCCATATATCTCCATGGCTTCGTCAATACATGGTAAATGCCGAGAAGAAGTACATTAAAACCAGAGCAGAACAGGTTGATGAGTTAAACCAAACTTGAGAACTCAAAGATCTTTAGCATTCCCTTAACTATTCGCTTCTTTAAGATATAGTTTGAGAAAAGGAGGTATTCTTTTAACTGGAACATTAACATCCCTTAGCAGTTTCCGATACTAGAAATTTCTGTTTTTGCCTATCCGAGTACTATACGCTTTTTTTATAAGGAGCCTACCTCAAGACCTAGTTCTAAAAGTGCCTTATTTGTAGACCTCAAATCAGCAAATTGTAGTACCAAAAGTTCCTTAATAGTTCCTTAATTTTCACTGCACATGAAGTGCCATAAAAATAGCATAGAAACTGGAAAAACACAAAATTTTGAATTTTGCCTTTACTTGTGGCTAGAACTGAGGAGCAAAAACACAAAGAAGGCAGGAACAAAGTTTCACAAATTCAAAAGTGAAATGTTGATAATGTATAGTTTGTTGCTATGTATAGTGAAAATCTCACTTTTTGGTGTTTTGACTACAATAAGCCTTAACACTTAGGAGAGCAGGGAGAAAGCATACGTATGCGGAAACTACTCAATGAAGCTATTGAAAGGAACCGGCTTTTTTAGTTCTTGATGCTTGCAGTTATAAAAATCTTTCAAATCGAAAAGTTCCTTAGGGATTTCGTTTTTAGTAGCATAAGTTCTTTAAATATTTCGGCCGTCTACATGTAGGTTCCTTATAAATCGGTTCCTTATAAAAAAAGCGCGTACTTTGCATAAAAAGAACTTTCTTAAGCAAAATGCGTACAGACCACTTTATTGTCACAGGACTAAACTAAATTCAGAGCAGTAATCAGAGGAGGACTTGAACCAATGAAAGTGCATGTAAACTGTACTCCTATGATATACCCCATGGCCAAAATTAGGAGTGATCTCTAACTTTTAACAAGGCGGCTCTCAAAATGCAACATTACAAAAGGGCATGGCTTTGTTAAAACCACGTCGATTTTCTTCTAAGATACAAGTATGATAGCTTGCAGCTTTCACGGAAACTTTTATGGCTATTAACGCTTCTTGAAATGAAGTTTCTGAAAGGTAAGGTATTCAATCAAGGTATCAGTCACAAGGTGTATCAGGAAAAAGCGAAATATCAAAAGCAATAGCCCACAACCTGAAGAATACACCAAGTGATACGCAATCACATCAAGATCTTTGAAAACAACACGTTTTAAGGTTGCACCCACTTTTTGATAAGAATAAAGTTTATAAGAATACGAACGCTCAAAATCGCGAAAATTTAAGATTAATGCAAGGCTCAAGCTTCATCAAGGCTTGTATTTGAGCTTTATTTAGAAAACAAAACAAGTGTGAGCTCTTAGTCATTACACCAAAATGCGACTCAGCAACTCAAATGATCATCATTGTAACAAAGAGGCTCCACCACCCGGAGCCCCTTAGGAACAAACCCCAGGAACAGCTTTTGGGAAGCTGTTGTCCACACTTCTTTATCTACATGTTTCATCTTCGTAGGTATCTAAGTGGGCCTAAAGCCAATCACTAAGACGAATTCTGTGAGAACAATTAGTGTCAATACAAAACTAACGCTATGTGGGAGGAGGCTCATTAACACTAATTGACAGCTGCCGTCAATTTCACCGTAACAAACGCCTCATCCCTCTGCGAAGTCAACCTCTGGATGTAACTTCAAACGTCCGCATATACCAACCAAGATGACGTCACCGCAACCGTTCAATGATTGAAATAGGTTTCGGTGAATGCCTATGCATTCACACGCAAATAGCAATGAAACTGCGTCATGCATTATTAAGGTCATAAAAAGTACCTGATATTTGACTGGAAACATGCACAAACGTTACGCAAATATACATTATACTCAACAACACACTCCGAAGAAGAATAGTGCGAACGTTCAGAAGCAAGGAAAAAAGGTGTTTCGTTCTTAAGTTTTCAACAAGTATACGTGCCGGAATCCCTGTAGAAAAACACGAAACGGGCGGCTCTTATGAGAATCAAGAGCTAACAAGCAATCAGGAAGTTTCAATCTTCAAAGAGCAGATCATGGTGAACATTTTTCTAATAACGATGAGACCTTCCCAATGGGGGGGCACGCTCTACCTCCTGTGTAACATGCAAAGCGAGTGGAGATCGCGGGGATGTACAAGCGCGGATCAAAGGGGGGGGCGGGGGGGGCCATTCCCCCAAACGGTAACATTTCGTATGACAAAAATTGTTTTTCAGAGACATGCCACGTGAATTAGACAAGAAAATGAATAAGAAATGAAGTGAGGACTCTGCACAACACTCTAAAAGGTTTTAGAAGGGAGTGGCTATGAAAAATTCCCCTTCCCACAATATTTTAACAAAATGGCCCCACCCAAAACCAAACTCTGGATCCGTCTATGTCTATATATACAGCATTTAGAGTTGTTAGATAGTTGGACAATCGTTGGTTCTTGTATACATAAGAGGGCGGAGGAGGGCATTGGTATCTCTCCCATTTGACGTTAAATTACTTGAAATCTATTTCCAGAGACGGACTTTTGTGGGCAAATGCCCCTTTTATGTAGGATGGTCAGAATTTTCGCATATAGTAGGGCGATTCTAAGAATTAAAATACTGATGGTAGGCAAATCTATTTTACAAAAGTTGGCAATCCTACCTGAAACTCATGACTGTCTCCTAATAGAGCAACCCATTGGACACCAGTAAGCAGTTGTATCATTATGAATCTCTAAAACAATCTATACAGGACTTAATCCCTCAACGGTGAGAAAGTGGTTGATAAGAAAGTAGTCCTCAGCTGTTTAAAAGGTTATGAAAGTTCAGTACTGGATTTTTGAGGTCTAAGAAAATCATCAAGTTGAAATACACTAGATGTTCCAATTTTCAAGCAAGTGCATCATCCTATTTATTTAATTTGCATAGATTTTATATGAAAATCTATGTATTTCAGTGTTGTGTTTGTGTAGTGCCTGTCTGTGTTAACACTGTAGTGCTACTGAAACTCAGCTATTCTTGCTAAGAGAGTCCTAAGATAGTTTCAGTGCTGGAATCATTAACAAGCTAAGACAGGTTCAGTACTGGGCAAAAAAAGCTGACAAGGTGTAAAACAAGTTGCAATTTTACCCATACTAACTTGGTAAACTATACCAGAAGGCCCCATCACAGCTGTATCTCCTCTCCAGTTAGGAGTTTTGTTTCTAACTCCTTATAGTAATAGGGTTCAATATTACTAGTAGCAATCTGTGGCATGAATATTTAGTATTCCTTCAAAATGCTTTCCTGATGCTATATATCATCTTCCAATGCTAACTTCACTAGACATGTTCACCAATCAATACACCTACCAACAAATCATGAAAATATAGCTAGACATAGCCTATGGTGGCAATGCTTGGTTTTGAATCCTATGATGCATGGCATTATAGATATAAGATTGTAAAATATTGATAAGAGGAATATTGAACAATTCAAGATTATGAAACGGAATGCCACTAAATTGCACTTCTTTGAAAATAGTGGAAAAAGCAAGAAAAACTTAGTCCATAAGAGATTCTCAGTTTCTATCTATTTCTTTATATACAAACCAATTTAATTTCCTAAATTTTCAAAAAGCAGTTTAGTCTGAAATTACCACAAGGGGACTTAAGCAGAGACATGGGAATCATCTAGAGGGTGAAGGGACACAGTAGCATAGGGTACTTATGACACGCCCTACAGTTTACAAGCCACACCCAATCATACAAAAGTTATGTTATACAGTACTACTGTACTTTTTGACATGCAGGACAATGTAGAATACAATAAAAATTTCATTTATGTCAAACTAATGAAGAGGGGACTCTGTGATTTTGCAAGGGACATGTTCATAGATCTTTCTCCAAATAAAGGGTGTACTTTCAGATTTTCAGGTTCACTTTTTCTCAATTGCTGATAGTGTTCTCATTCAATATGGCATCTCTTTCCAGGCCAGCAAATAGAACATTTCCAGGGCAAGGATCTAGTCCACAAAAAGGCACTCTAAGAAAGTTTAAAAGTGGACATAGTTTGCAATAAAAGTAATGGAAGAAGCATTACAATTCAGGCACTTCTTTAGTTTTGCTATTTTCAAGTGTAATAATGATCATGATCAGATCTATCTAACAAAATACCAGGAAAAGTTTCATAAATTTCCAAGGAAAAAGGTGCTTATATCTATTTGAGCATAAAGGCAGCTGGGTCCTGACCCTGACGGTCCCCTCCCATAATCGTGCGCGTGCTAAGCCATGTATGAGTTAGGAACCATTTAACAATCTGCAATCAAGGCCACCTGAAGATCCTTATCTGAATACGAAGCAATTGCATCCATCCTCAGTAACTTCCGAGTGTGATAGCCACCTAATCAATAATTATTCATTATGATCACTATAATCATCTCGTAGTATTCGGTCTATAATCTATAGCCAGAATAATTGATATTTCATGAGTTAATTCTGGCTGCAATAACAACGATAATACCTTCTGCGCATTTCAGACATATATATTCGCGTGCGTACCATATCCCAAACAATTCATTCCGCTCAATACAGAGATTATCATCCTAAATGATAATTGTCGTAGAATATGTCATTGTACGGTTTCTCTGTGACACTGTTTCTATTACACGATATCATGTTTCATGTAGGCATACAGAAGGTGTATTCAAAGATATAGGCCCTTATGTCCAAGGAGCGATGTGTACATAAACATCAAAAACCAGGCAAGGTATGACAGAAATCGAAAGAGCAAATACTTAAATTTGCATTTTGGAGTAGTGATAATCCGAAGTCATCATGTTTATCATGTTTACGATTATAACATGATCAATTTCACCCATATGCTCAGCAAAGTCAAATATTTTCATTACAATGGCTCGAACTTGAGAGATCAATCAACATGTCAGCAAACTATTGAATAACCCATATAAAATTATAATCGCATAAACACAATTATCCATTTCAAACTCCGGTAGGTAGACGTGATCTTAACCCATCTTAGGAATATCAACATTAAAATCCAAGCCACTAACATTACGATGTTTTTCTACGGATGGTGTTACACAGGAAATAACTCAAACACCGACAGAAATCGTGACCAACAACATTAAGCATCATCAAAACATTATCGCAAAATACATGCCAAACCAAACATTTACTGCACGCAAATGAAGTGGAACTCCGCATACATAAGAACTTGTCGAAGTGAGCATAAAACAATATTTAGTACTTCATCCCTTAAATCGAATGATCACGTTTCGTACATCAAGAGTCGGTATTTCAATTCGCGCATACAAAGCTACTTTACTCCAGTGTCAGCAACAAGAGCGTCTGATAAATTAACTAATCAAGACTTGTAAAAATTCTCTTACCACTCTTTACAGAATCTTCAGGAGTGAAAACAAATGTTATCATAGAAATCAGTGACTATTCTGTTTCGGATTTTATCTCGATAATGTGCTAAATAGCCAACTTTTTCTCCAGACATTAGAATAATACAACCACCGCTGTTGTGGAATCATGCTTTTTCGAATGCAAAATAGGACACGCGGGATCACAGTGCTGATTGGTTAATTAATACAATACGCCAATCACATTTATTCAAATATAGACAATAAGCTTCGATAAAAACAATCCATGTCAATCAAATCTTAATTTGTGAAGAAACGTCTTACAATATCAAAACAGACGGTCTCTGCCCGCAGAAGGCCAGAAACCCACACATCCGAATGAGCAACAAGTTGGTATCCTGCTAAGGAAAATACTCATAATGATGATGCACCAATGTAAGTAAAGTCTTGTGACTAACTCTTGCCTTTGTATTGTTTCCGCTCAAAACGAAAGTTCATTGATCCACAAACACGACATTGAAACAGCACACATAGGCGGACCTAGGCTAACACTAGCAGTTTGGGGGGAGGGGTGTAATCGATATATATTTCTGATTTGTCAACTGGGGGCCTTTTGAAGTAAGGAATGCAGACTGTCCAACCTACTTAGCTTGTCAAAGTGGGGCAACTTTTCAAAACTTAATAAATTTCACTGTTTGAAGTGGTATGCGCAATGTCTTGCTCAAAAAATTAAATTTATTGAAATGTCATAAAATTCATTGATTGAATAAAAACTTTATGGACCATGTCCTTCGTTGTATTGCCTTGCTGCTGATTTTTTTTATTTCAAACAAGGCCTTTGGTGGCATAAAACTAAAAAGATCTTCATCTATGTTCAGCCGTGTTCAACAACGCCGGCAATGATGCCACAGTGCTGCATTGAAAATGACTTCTATTTTCCGAATCAATTTTTGGGCCAAAGAGAATCATCACTGTCAGCAATGCTAGGTGGCAATACCAGAATTGTACGTATGAACGTAAGAACGATACTGTAGACCGGTTGATTGATATCAACAGTGCGAATCCGTGAATTGAACCCTGGAACTCAACATCTATCTATACAGGTAGTAGAAACGGGGAAGCTGGCCATCTGAAAGTCAAATACCTCGGTTCTTAGGGCATCCATCTTGTTGCCTAACTCTAATTTGTTTTTAATCCGATGATTGCCCCTATTTCTTTTTCGTGAAAGTAGTTTCTATGAATCATCAGGAATGCCCAAAGCGGGAGAAACTACGTCCTGCGCAAGGTTAGTGCGGGGCGCGGGATAATTCTTCTAAAAGCGGGACTGTCGGGCAGTCTGGGAATGCTACTAAGTCAGACAATCATTATGCCTGATCAGAGAAAGTGCCCAGAAAGAGACTGAAGCGTATTATTAGTATTATACATTGCCTGTTAACTAGTAAGATATATAATTGTAAATGTAAGTTGTTCATGAATAAAATGAAGTTTCAGAAATTGTAATCGGTCTCTTTCTAACACCGTATCTTTCAGCAGTCTGTACCTATTTCAAACAAGCACCAGACAGAGGCAACTTCTGTTTAGATAGGGTATGCTCCCTCCTTGATCAGCTTGCCTAGTGATGGAGCCCTTACTGTAGGAGATACCTCTGATGCTTGCTACAGCTGTATTCATACTCAGCAACTGAGTTTGCCAGAATTTAGCTTTTAAATATACCATCCTGTCCTTCCTTTTTCAATGTTATGTGTGGTATTTATTTTCAATTTATCATTGTTATTTTAAGATGAGCCTGTATAGTGTTAGGAGTGTTGCATTCAATGGGATTTAAAAAGTGGATGAACCGAACTAAAATGATTGTGTTCCACACTTTCAGTATTTTGGTCGTTGATGAATTGTGCAAAGGAGTTTTTACCAGTGTACCTGTTTGAATTTCGACGGTCTCTAGTGTCGTACAAGGGGGGGGGGGGGTCAGAGCAAATGCGATGTCTTGTTATATTACTAGTATGGAATGTTCAGCTGTAGGCTTAGAAACAACCAGACTGTGGTGTGAACTATTATGTGGTGTGCCACAAGGATCTAGATTAGGACCACTGTTATTTCTAGTTTTTACTAATGACTTAAAATACGCTACCAGAAAGTCACTCGTACACTATTTTGTGGATAATACAAATCTCATTTTATCCAATAGAGGCTTGAAAACTCTTAGAAAGACAAGGAATAAAGAATTAGACTCTCTCAATGACTGGCTTTGTGCAAATAGACTTTTACTTAATGTTGCCAAGACGGAATTTCTTCTATTTAGGAGCAACTCGAACGAAAGCAAGAATTTTACTTTCAATCTCCGTTTGAATAACAAAATTCTACACGAAACCCATTATGTTATATACTTTGGCATTCTTATTGATAACAAACTAAATTGGAAATCGCATTTCAATGAACTCATGAAAACATTAAATAGAGCCATCGGCCTACTAAGTAAAATCAGACATTTTGTGACTGATTCAACTTTGGAAAACCTTTACCACAGTCTTTTTCACTCACATCTTACGTATGGATACATTTTATGGAGTAGTGCTACTGATGTCCAACTTGATCGGATTCGTAAGCTACAAAAACGGGCTATAAGAACAATCACTTTCTCTAGATAGAACGACAACACATCGGAGCACTTTAGAAACTTGAAAATCTTGAAGTTAGATGATATTCTCAGCCTATAACAACTACTCTTTAAGCACGATTTAATAGGAATCGACTACCAACCAGCTTAAACTGGCTTTTTCAGAGAACTGAAAATGTGCACAATCGACTTACTCGTCTTTCATTGGCTAGAGGACTTCATACGCAAAGATTCAATACATCTATCTATGGGCATAGCTCCCTACGTTACACTGGCACTAAAGCGCTTAATTCTCTAAAAAATGACGCTCTACTCAATAATATAACAAACAAAAAAAACCTTAAGCGCCTATTTTCAGATCAGGCGTTTGAGTCTTACTAAATAACTTTGCATCAACAATTGTTAGCTACCATGTTAAATACATTGGAGTTGTCCTTACCGGCCGGGTGGGGGTCTATCAATTTGCTCTGCTATAAGATCCCTTCCCAACCATTAGAAAAAATTTCGTTAAGTTGTTCTTTTTTCATATTTTTTTATCTCGCTCGATTAGTCAACTGTAAATTCCATTGTTTATGTTCTATCTTGTAATTCCTGGTTGGTTTAGAAATAAAATTCTTATGCTCTTATGCTCTTCTGATGCTCTTAAATATGTAAGCCCTTTGTAGTAGCGCCAACAGTGGCAGCGTCACGGACGGCTGGGGTTAGGCTCACTGGGCCCCCTCTTCTATAATCCTGAGAGTAGCGGAAAGAAATAACTTTCGCGAGCTATTTATGAACTACCAACCAGAGACATCAAAGGTGATACGACATATCCAAAGGTGGAATGGGGGTCCGGATCCCTTAATTTTATAGAGCATGACACACGAGATTTTTCTAAAACTTCACAAAATTAGTTTAGGGGTAGACAAATTGCATTATTCTATAAAGCGGTGTAAATGGCATGTCAGATGTAAAACATGAAAGCAGCTCTCCAAGAACCCAGTGCAGCTGCAGATCATGGTTTCCGATATGGAAGAGAGAAAATAGAATGACGGACTTTGCTATGCTCATTTGCTTTTACTTTTAGCAAGTTTTCCAAACAAATGCTTAGGAGGCCTGTTTTTCAACCTTCATACAATCATCCGGATCGCTGCAACTCTTCCTGTAGCAGCACCATCTTGTGAAAGATGCCACAGCTAAGTAAATGGACGTTTTTTTTATAAGAACGTCGCTTAAAGGAAAGCAGTGCTTGGCTTCTTAAAAAAGTAGGAGGGTTCAATACTGTACGCCTGAGGCCTGAGAAAGTTAATAAGTTCATGCGCACTTGAAATTTCGATTTTCACAAAAGCCAATCATATCTTTCCTTGTGTGCATAGATTTCACATGAAAATTTATCCATTTTAGTGTTAAATCGTTGCAGTGACTATGTATAAGCGTAGCACTGCAGTTTTACAAAAGCCGAATATTCTCGCTAAGAAAGAGTTGAAAGAGTTTCAGAACTGAAATCAATTAAGTAGAAAAAAGTTTCGGCACTGCGTGAAATACCTTTCATGCAAAGCAACAAACTTGCATTGCAAATAATTATGTTTATACTATAGTTATGCATGAGCTATAGTGTTACAATATAGATCAGATACGTACAGATCTGCTTTCAAACTATCCAGGTGTATTTAAAGATATTCAATGTAAAGAGGTCCCCTGCCATTTGTGAAAGTTTGAGGGGTGTGGTTCGCAAAGATATTTGGTAACTGAAATAATACAATATATGTCAGTGTGAATTCGAGTGTAGAATGCTGAACTTTTTATTATAGTCAGTGCAAAGGAAATATTAGAGGAAAACATTTCACGAAAAGCGTCTCCTTTAATTTGTAAGAGTTTGAGGGGCGTGGTTCATAAAAATATTTAGCACAACACTCCAGATCCCTGTTTTTTCCTGGATTCGCTTCTGCTACCGACCAATAAAGTTTCGCTGATTTGAACTAATGGCGGACACTGTTTATTGGGGGAGGGTTTGGGGCAAGCAGATCATAGGAGTCTAGGGTGGGACTCCAAGGAACACTTTTAGTGACCACGGCCCAAACTTCCATTGGGCAACCTCTCCTTCTCACCCTTATTTTCAGCTGTTGTACGTAACTTTACTTACTTGCACGTACTATATAAATAGCATTATCAAGGGGCAAGGGGTATGCTAAACGGACGAACCTTTAGCAATTTACTGGATTTCACTTTTTCAGAGGTGAAAAATTATTATTCTCTGTGTTTTCCTGGCAGGCAATTTTTCTATTCATTTCATTTTGCAAATAATTTTTTCTTCAAATTTAAATTAATAAAAATTGCATCAGATGCATCTTTACACCGCAAACTATCAGTAGGAAGAACAACTGTGAACTTATTGTTGATTCTGCTGAATCCAAATTTCCATAAAAATTACATTAGAGTTTCACTAATATAGAAGCGCTTGTTTTAGTCGCTATGAAGCAGAAAGTTTTCTTTGAATTTTCAAAACCTTGAAGCTAAACATACTTCTGAATATCACAATGCAACTACTTCCGAAAATGAAAGCTTTTCATGCCTAGTTTTGTAATGTCTGGTTGGTGTTCTTACACTACAAAAAGCAAGGTAGTGTAATCCTCAGTAAAAATGCTATGTTGAATGCCCCCAGAGACCCTGGTAGTACTGCCCCTGTACATCAATTCCCCACCAGTGAACATTCGGTACAAGACTCCCTAGTCGACAAGAATATTAATCTTTAGGGTGGGCAGGGGGTCATCTGCCTCTCCTGAAGTGTATCGCACACTATTTTTTATAAGGAACCTAGCTAAAGGCCTAGTTCTAAAAGTTCCTCATTTTCCGACCTCTTTTTATCAAAGTCTGGTACTAAAAGTTCCTTAATAGTTCCTTAATTTTCACTGCACATAGAGTGCCACAAAAATGGCACAGACACTAGAAAAGCATTGAAATCAGATTCTGAATTTTACCTTTAATTTTGGCTAGAACTCAAACTCAAAAGCACAAATGCGGCAGGAAATAAGTTTTATATATGCAAAAGCATAATTTCAATCAAGAAGTATCATGTCTATTCCATTGATATCATCCAATGTAATGTGATCTTCACTTGTAGTATCTGAGTACAGCGCTCGGAATTTGAAAATGAAAATTTCCTTAGGGATTTTTCCTTTAGTAGTATAAGTTCCTTGAATATTTCGGCCTTCTACATGTATGTTCCTTATAAATTGGCTGCTTATAAAAAAAGCGTGTAGTCGACACCTCGGCATATATTGGTAGTATTCTCAAGGATGGTGGAGCCGGTGGGGCTGGGGGGCTGTAGCTTCTTCTACTTTTTGTGACAAATGTACTTTAGTACCCGTTTTAGCACCCTCTATACCCGTGCAATTTTGCTCTGTCCAATCAAGCCCCCCTCGACAGATGTTGCTCCTCCGCCCCAGTTATTTCACTGAAGCTTTGTTTACACGAACCCAGGTAGGCACCAACCTGGCGAAGAGGGTCAAGGGCTGGCCCGGTGAGGTGGGTTGGCTTTTTGCAAAATTTTTCCACGCAAAGGCGGGTCAGCTTTACCCGGGGTCGTGTAAATGGACCTGACTTGACTGGCCCAATCTGTAGTATTGCATTACAGGAAAGCCATATTACTTTAAACGGGTGTTAACATTTTTATTCAGAGGTGAGAAGTTGTCCTGTCAAATGCAGATCAAAAGCTTGATGTGCGAAGTACACAAAGACAATTACTCGTGTGACATGGCCGGTATAGGACAGGTAGTAAGGTTGCGGTCTATGGGTCCCTTTGTTAGTGAGCTATCAACCGCTTGTAACTTGCCTCTCCGCAGGTCGATGCTGCAGTTTAGACTATACAGTATAACAGTGGGTTTTGCTGGAACGAAAGTGTGAAGCAACACTTAAATTGCTAATAGTTCTGATTGTATGTCTTCTGTACACTTCGTGGTCACTGGTTCTTTTTAGAACTATTTGAATTGAAAGTTAATGGCATTCGTACAGTTTAGGGTACAACAGTTTTTGCCTATCTTTGTCTGATGTGTTTATTTTTGACTGTCGTTTAGAGCACCTGTTATCCACCATGTGTTTAGCGAAGGTTAACAATAAAAGCAGTCTCTTTGTTCTAGGATACTGTAATTTACCATAATGAATGCATAAAATGTCACACGATAATACTCAGACAAATCGACTGGGAGCGTACAGGAGGCGGTGGTCACTTGGGATAAGGCTAGAACTAGAAGTGTGCAGATCTAACCTAGAATTCTAAAATTTCATTTTATTTTTGAAACTTGATGATAGTGAAAGAATACTGAAGTTGCAATTATACACCTCACTATTCTAAGGTAGTGTACAATTGGCTGGTCTAAGGTAGCTAAAAATCTAGTAACAATCTTAAATCTAATAACAGCGTGAATAAAGACAAAAAAATAACAACCGTCAAACGACGATTTATTGCGGGCCTAACGACGATTTATTGCGTCTTCAAAAATGTAGTAGCTGCATCTTATTGTAATATTTCATGCTTTCAGCATCATTTGATGAGAACTATCGAAATGCAGCTCATTAGGCATTGATAAAAAGGAATCTGAGCAACTTCCAAATGTGCATACCGAACGCAATCATTAACGATTGATAAACTCTACTTCAGAATACTCAACCTGAACTCGAAGTCAAAAGAAAACTAAAGCAGGTACAAAGTGGTATTATTTAGGACTAAGACAAAGTCTGGCTTGAGAGAATCACTATTAATCCAAGATGGAGATGGGAAAGAAGGAAGACCTACGTATACTGTAACGAGATGTCCTTTAAAATTAAATTCAATAAAGACAAGAATTTTAGAGAAACAAAAGTACCGAGTTATGACACCAGGTATACCTGCAATCAGCTTCCAGGTAGGACTTACAACTAGAAACAATGTGCTGAAGACTTGAAAATTGGCATGCAGGTGGATCTGATTCCGCTCGTTTCTATGATTTGCGTTTATTCGGAATTGGTACAGGGGGAGAAAAGTTACTAAAATTATAAATATATATATATATGTACATATATATAACATGGGCGAGTGGCCAAGTGGTTAGAGCGCTTGACTGCTGTGCGAAACATCGATGGTTCGAGCCGAACCCTAGGATCAAAGTTGGGATGCTCGCTCACTGTTCACCCAGCAGCAAATGGGCACCTGGTGGCAACACTAGGGAAGTCAAAGGCGGCGAGGAAAGGAACTGGCCACCCTACCTCACTACGCCGACGGCTCAGGATAAGTGTCCTCTCTAACGGGCACTCCCCCAACGTACGGAATCGTACATGGGACTCACCTTTACCTTTACCTTTACATATATATATATATTTCAAGAAAAAACTTCAACTTTGTGTCTTCATCAGTACTTACTGATGGAGACGCAAGTCGAAGCATTTTAAAAAGTTGAAGTTCAGTTTTTTCTTGAATTCTATATAGTATTTAAAAACATGTCTTAGAGATTTTAGCTTTTGAGTATATATATATGTATATATATATATATATATATATATATATATATATATATATATATATATATATATATATATATATATATATATATATATATATATATATATATATATATATATATACTGTATATATATATATATATATATATATATATATATATATATATATATATATATATATATATATATATATATATATATATATATATATATATATATATATATATATATATACAGTATATATATATATATATATATATACTGTATATATATATATATATATATATATATATATATATATATATATATATATATATATATATATATATATATATATATATATATATATATATATATATATACAGTATATATATATATATATATATATATATATATATATATATATATATATATATATATATATATATATATATATATATATATATATATATATATATATATATATATATATATATATCATTTATATATTTTTATATGTATATATCCTAATGACCGGGGGTGGTGTGCCGTAAACTCCTAGCTAACTGAACCTTTGTCTCTGGAACAGGGAAGTAAACAAATGAGCATTATTTTTCGAGGGCCATTTCCCAAATGAAACTATTTGATTATAATATTGTATCATTTTTTACATTAAGAACTACGAGGAATGAGTTAGGAAACTGTAGAAATTTCTTTGCCATCTTTCACAGTCTCTGAAGCCTTGGGTTTCTTCCACGGATTTAACATATTTTTTCGCTTTCACTGCTACGTTTTCTAAAGTAGGACCTAAAATCAAGAAGCTTTTATTATCAGGCCTTGAACCAGGTGGAAATAAACTAATACACAGCTCCCCTTCCTCTTCTGACATACAGAAAGCCTAAACAGAATTGATTGAACATGAGTGATTCCAAGCGGCATATGTATTGACTTCATTGTCTTTCTCAAATTTCCCATGTGAACTGTCTTATGCAGTAGACCTTTTAACACAGAAACTAATTGAGAAATTCCTCACCAGGCCTATAAATTTTCTTATTACTAGGCTCGTAAGTCCCCTGTTGTTCAAAGTTATTTTTCAAATTTATTTTAAATAGTCTCCGTACAGCGCTCAGGTGTTGAATTATTTTTCTTCCTTTGTATCATTGCTGTCAATCAATATCTGTTTGATTTTCTTGCACTGAACAAAAGGGAGAAAGTTAGTTCTACGATTGCTCTCATAGCTCCCCCCCCCCACGGTCGCAACGTCCCTGAGTGTCAATTACCCACGAGTTAAAATCCCTTAAAAGTCCACCTGCAATTACAGTTCAATATCTAAGTCGTTGTAAAAATATGGCAGTAGCAGAAATTGCTTAGCGAAGGTATGAAAGTTTTCTGGCTGAAAACATCACTCATTTCATACAGCAAGTATCTCAAGCTCTGTTAACTTTCTAAGCGCAAGAATTCTGATCCAACTTATTCTTCCCTCTCAGGCTTTTCCATCTTGTACTCAAGTACCTGGAGTAGACCACACTCCTTCGTAAACGCTTTCTGCCCTGGATTGTTCCAAATTATCTTTTCAGTTACTGTTCCTCTTCATGTAGCCATAGTTTCTCAAACACAATGTGCTTGTAACAGACGAATATCTGTCAATAAAGATAAAAATAATATAGCATCATTTTATTCATTTCTATTTCTATATCTTTATTGTCCATTATTTATGCATGCAGCTGCTCACAAATGTCTACATTAGAGTTTTTTGAGGAATACTTGTCAAAGCGACTTCTTCATTCGAAGCAGTAGATATAGTTAAGTAAGGCCTACCTGATGATGTCAGGCTGAATTCAATAATATGCTTGTATTTTTCTTTTCTTGTAAATAATTGTAAATGGCTGGGCTGCATATCTATTTTACTTTGTGTTAGGTGCTCTGTGGAAACCAACTAGCCTACAATAAAAATAAGGATGATATTGATTTTTCAGGCTCTTGAGTTACTTTTGTTTGTTCAAAGTATCATTGCTTATTCAAAAGCAGTAATATTGATAAATTTTTGAAAATATGTGAGCTGCATAGAAATCTCTGCTAGGATGAGACTGAAGCCAAAACCTGAATATTCTAAAAGTAGTTGCCAAAGGACACTTAAGATTAAATCATCCTATGCTATACATAAACCCTATTCCTTTGGGAGGAGTAAAAATGATTCAGGTATATGCTTCCTAGAAATGATTTTCTTGTCACTTACCCGCGAAGTATTGCAAAATCATGAATGAATTCCTCCTTACCACTTGCGAACAAGCACTGTCTGATCATTTGGAGATTGATTATGGCTTCCAGTCATTCATAGACCAGATAATTGAAATTCATTGCTCAGAAAAATGCTCATACCTCCTCCCGGTGCCATTTCTTCATAGTAAAGTTCTTCCGAGAATAAGAAAGTAAAACTAAGCTCTATGCATTATTTTAACCTTCAAAATGCACTTCCTTCCCCTCTAACTGAGGATGACTCAAGTATAAATCGAAACGTCAAAGATAAAATGTTTTCACATTTTGTCGTTGTTCTTGTCTTTACAAAGACTAGTTTCCTACGCCATGGTACTAAAAGGCATCCTATACATATTTCGTTTTAAAGTAATATTAGTGTAGGAGTGCTGAGCTGTGACCCTGGCACTTTGCTTTAGAATATGACTAAAGAAGGAGTATGTCTTTCACAGTCGATATCATATTAACTGAAAATTTCGCCAAGCCTAGATTGTCGATTAAAATTAACAAACCTTCCTCAAATGTAGCATAGAAAGCAAAACCTTTCTAGACTCAAAGCCGTGAAGCCGTGGATTATTCAGGAATCTGTAAACTTTTTACAAGACATAAATGCTCACTAAATATCAAAAGCAACTCATAGGAAAAAATGTTTTAGAATTCCAGCCAGTGAAAGTTATGAAAACATATACTTGCTACCCACAATTGAGAGAAATTTCCAAATGCACTTTTATGCCAAAAATTTCGAACTTATCAACCTAAACCCTAGTAAGGCAGAATCTCAGTTTGAACTCAAAGTTTTGCAACTGTATATGTGAAAGAGCCAGTATTCATTCCTCTTCCAAAGAAAGGTGGCCTACTTGCGAGTGGTACTTATCGTCTTATAAGTCTTATGAACCACATCACAAAAGTCATCCTCAGACTCATAATCCGAAGAGTGAGAAACAAACTTTTACCTGAGATAAGTGAAGAACAATTTGGCATCAAAAAGATATGCTATATTTGTGGTTAGAATACGTGAATAAAGATCGATCGAGATGCAGCTTGATATGCATTTAGAATTAATTGATTACGATAAGGCATTTGACCGAGCGAAGCATGAACTTGTCATGAACGATCTAAAGATACTTGGAATAGATGAGAAAGATCTTCGGCTACTGAACAACCTATGTAAGGAACAACTTGCAGCAGAACTCCTAACCGTTCATTATTCTTAGTTCTCTATTTTCCAAGGTAAGTCAAGAGTCTGTGCTTTGGGGGTTGGTAACTCTATTTAGTTAGGAAGACCAACCATGGGGTGGTTCCGACGTGAAAAGAATTTTTACATGTTACCCTCTAGAATTGCTAAATGTACATCTCCTAGGTTAAAAATTGAAGGAGGAATAACCAAGTACCAAAGTACCGATTTGAAATCAAAATGGAGAGGAAAATGAAATTTTATGGAGCATTCTTACCGTGCAGCTACGCTTATTGGCAAATCTGTTGTAATTTGTAGATTCCGTGCATCACTCTAGGTATGATTACTTTTAATCCAGAACAAAGCTGCACTTCTAGATTTGTCAACAAACACTGATAGTTTGCAAATTTGTTGTCAGCCTCTAATGCTAGGAGATAGCACTGCACTTTCGCACGGCCTGTAATAGCACCGCGGCTGATTAAAAGAAAATCGGAAAATTGACTTAGAAGGACACGTTGAACCTGTTCTCATTTATCTATCCAAAGCATTTGATTGTCTCCATGCAAACCTGTTCATTGCATATTTACATGCCTAATGTGTTAATACCCTCCCTTAGGCTAGTACAGAACACTGCCTAATGCTGTGCCATTCTTTTCGTGTGCAAAAGGTGTGACCCCCTTGCTAGTGTCTTGCCGGTGTTGCACTCTTTTGATCTAACTGACGTTCCCAACCTTATTCTCTTACAAATTCTTTTGTATCGTGTCAAAAAGTTGCCATTTGGATTAAATAAATTTATTCTGCAAACTACTATTATGTACCTTCTAAGAACAGAACGCTTGACTTAATAAAAATGACCCAACTTTGATAATCACCATAAACCCTGCTAATCATCCCATTTTGAATCAGCGTTCTGGTTTATGTTTTTAGGGATCGTCCGGAAAGTACTTATGCCGTAATCACAATATTTTGATCAATCCACTCTTACAATACGTGCAAGTACCTATTGATTTACCTACCATCTCTCCCCTTGTACGAGTATGTGAAGTTTTTCCTTGATCATTGTTTTCCCCATTTTCACTCCCCTCCCCTTCTCCCTTACCAGACCCTGAGAAAGTACGCATCTCTCGGGCGCCCCCCTTTGTGTAGTGGCCACGGGGTAGATAATCATTAATTTACTCCCCGTGGTATCGTCTTTGTTTTTGTCTTTGTAAATAATTATGAGTATAGATAAAAAATACAGAGCTACCTCACTGAGAGAGAGCAATCTACGAAACTATCTGTCCATTTTTCCATATGAGGTTCAATAAATCAAGGAGTACTGCAAGGATCCATTCTTCGATCACCTACTTCAGTATATTATAAATGACCTCATTCATATAATTAGCAACGGGTCCTTGTACACCTTGCAAACGACAACACGATCACAGTTTCTTCCAGCAGCATTAACAAGCTTCATAGATTACACGATTTTTTAAATAAGAAAAAAGAACATTAGAAACATAAGGCTCAAATCATGCAAAAGCTAAAAAGACATTGCAGAAACAGACAGTCTCAGCTTCATAAGTCTCAGCTATAAAAACTGCAAGAAAATCCTGTATCAAACTGGAAACAAAATTCAAAAAGCTATATACATGCTTCACAGAATCGGACTACTCCATTTCCCTTTCCCACTGTTGCCTTACCTGGGATATTGTTGCTATTAAACATTCAAGGATTTTCAGAGACATTTGAAAAATTTTTTGACCCTGGATTTGACAAAGTATTAAGAAGCATTCAGAATGACAACAGAACGCTTGTTGCTGATAAAAAAATGCGTAGTTAGAAAAAACTAGAGAATCTATTAAGGCAGTTTCACCTGTGGGGATTTGACACAGGGGCGTCGCAACCGGGGAGTGCGGAGATTAGTGGTACAATTGTACCATTTATTACCTCCCTTTAGTATTGTGCAGGAAAAGCAAACAGACATTGATTGGCAGCAATGAGACGAAGGAAGAAAAAATAATTCAACACCTGAGAGCTGTTCGGAGACTATTTAATGTTAATTTTTAAAGCAACTTTAAACAATAGAGCACTTGCTAATAGGGAATTATGAGCCAACCAGTGGGGAGATTTACGGATCTGATGATGAATTTCGCCATTATTTTGTATGTAAAAAGATCCATTGAAGTAAACATACCCAAATGCATTGAATATGTTCAATCATAATTACATGACAGCCAATCCATATCAATTCCAGTCCTCAGTAGTCAAAAACGAGCGTATACCAAATTAAAGAGTTTATAATCGACAGTAAATTCAAAACTAAGGTGACCGGCAAAGCTATACGTCTTGGTCTCCGTATTGATTAAGGCTGCTTTAAACCATGATAAATATCAGGAGCTCCACAGGGCTCTCTACTTGGAAACCTACATAACTATGCTGGAGATATAGCTAATTAACGCCAACCAAAAACTTAATATACATGTTAATGCTAAATAAAAACTACTATACACAGAAAAAGTAAAAGCGTATGTAGAGTTACCAATATAGATAAAGAAGTTATTCAATTTGCAATCTGCAGCTACACAATCCCTAGATATTTAATTACTGTTTACACTGTTTTCAGTTGCAATGAAGGTTATGGGTTTTAAAGTTTTTTAGAAACTTTTGATGTTTTGGACTCTTGTATGAAAAATGGCAGTGCATGCCATATTTTAGACCTAAGAAAATCAAACGCGCATTTGACCTATCATGGAACATCCAAATATGTGGACGATACCTAAATTGAGAAACAATAAAAACGTTTATCATAAATCTCAACTTCTCAGTATCCACATAGTTTGAGATACGTGCAAAAACATGGAACTTTTTCCCAGCCTTTTTACTAAGTGTTTATGTGACTCTTGAAATCAAGATCCTCATCAAGCAGTACACCCAAAGGCTTTTCTTCCTTAGAGTCTGTTAATGAAGTTGGACCAGTTTGTACTGATATCTTGTGCTATTTTCCCCTAATATCAAAAGATGACATTTATCAGCATGTATTTTCGTATCATGATCATGAAACCACTCAGAAAGCTGTTCAGCATCTGAACCAAGCTTAGAAGCCTCCACCAGAAAGAAAATATCATTTATGCATATGCTAAACGACAGGAATCCCAGAATAGAACCTTGTGGTACACCCACAATAGAGTCCTGCCATGAGCCGAAAGATTCATTAGCCTTGACAGGCTGTTTTCTATACGAAATGTAGCAGGCCAATTGAAATGTATACCTATTGAAGTCGTAAGCTTCGAGCTTCGCTATTAGTAGTTTGTGGTTCAGACAATCAAATGCCTTGGAGAGATCCATAATAAGTGCATATACGATCTCATTCATATTCATGATATACCTGCTTCTTTCAATAAATCTAAGAATTGCATGTTGAGTGTTATAGCCTTTACGATACGCACAAAGATATAGAGACAAGATATTTTCCATGCAATGCAGAATTTAACTTGAAAATATTCTTTCTAAGATCATCGATATCGTAGGTAAGACTGTTATAGGCCTGGAATTATGTCTTACAAAGACATCACCTTTTTTAATGAGGGATGTATATCGCCTTCTCTAATATTGGTGCTAAAGTGTTCGATGTTGGTGTTAGGCCATTGTTATGAAGGTAAATTTTCGATGTCGTTTGTATTTGGTCCTTGTTCCAAATAATTAGACGAGAATAACTCTCGATGGATATCGCACTTTGAACTATCATTGTTTCATTTTAAGGTACAAAGTGCATGCATTTTTTTGCCTGGGTTCTGTTCAAGAACTGTTCAGATTTCGTGGTAAAAATGCAGTTTGTCAAATTCTTAGATGACGATGATACGCTTATATGGTCCTAGACTACTTCTCTTTAGCGAAAAAACTTTGAAGTTAAATCAGAACTTAGTTTTTGGGAATATATTCCCCACCATCTGACTTTGAAGTATCGCGTGATGTGAGTTGATGCGAATTGAATTCATTTAACTTCGCTGTCTGAATCCACACTTGAATTCGAAGCGCTTTAACAGCGCATTATCAGCGCATCAAATTGAATTTAATTCGCTGCGCTCTAAATGCCAAGTCATACCTTAATTGGAACATCATGACAAACGAGTATATTACTAAGTCATATAATAAATGCCAAGTCTTTCCAAGTCATACTATCCAATCCACGAACTCTTTCCCACAAATCTTCTTTCATTCCAAGAACTTGTAAACTTAGGAACACCTTACCTTCCACTTCCTTTCCTGAATCCTACAACTTATCTTCCTTCAAATCTAACATCAACAAACTGGATCTCATCTCCCTATCTAATTAACTTTCCTTTCTCTTTCTTCCTTTGTCAGGGCTTTGTTATAGGCTCTATTGGCCTTTCCCTGACATTACATACTAAAAAAAAAAAATGCGCTGTATGAACTAGGCCTTAGGCTATTATTAGGGGTGGATGTCGTACTATTTATGTTAGGAGCTTAGAAGGCTAGCATTCAGGCCCATTTCCTTTCTAGTGCTAGACAATGCCCTTTATAAATAGGGAGATTCACCCTTAGCCATTATTTCACTGTAAATAACATCGAATTTAAACACCATGCTTGCATTTGACAAAGAGATAGTTCTCGTACTAGGGCAGATCAATAAATGGAAATACTTTGTCTAAACATCAACCTTGCTAGGATATCGCAAACAGGATCGTATCTGTAGTGGTGGTGTGGCCCCAACCTGCTCACAACAAAACTAACTGCTACTCACCACAAAGCTAGTTAAGCAATTAAATAACTAGCTAATTAAATAACTAATTAGCCACTGATTAACAAACTAATTAGCTAGTTACCTGACTAACTTATCAACGAAGTAAGCAACTAACTAACTAACTAGCTAGCTAACTAACTACCTAACTATCTAACTAACTAACTAACTAACTAACTAACTAACTAACTAACTAACTAACTAACTAACTAACTAACTAGCTAAATAACAAAGTAACTAAGCAACTAACAAACAATCTGGCTTAGACAGTTGACAGTTCATCATTCCTATTTTAAATTAAGAGTTTCACATCTCCTTAGTAATATATTCGTTTGCCATGATGTTCCAATTAAGGTATTTTCTTATTTTATAACAGCAGTTTGAACTATGGGTGTTAGCCAATCTGTAATTATATCCCCATGGCAACAGTCTAGTGAAAGTGTCTTTGAAACATGGCCGAATCATACGTTCTGTAATTACCATCCAGTCTGTTACCATCATCATGCATCATCATTGGCATCATTATGGCATCATTATGGTATCATCATTGGCATCATCATGGCATCATTATATAAGTATCACCATCATCGTCATCTTCGTCGTCTTCGTCGTCTTCGTCGTTATCATCACTATCACTATATGTCTGTCTGTCTGTTCTCCCGTTGCACCCTTTGTGGGGCCTGGATTGACCATGGAGTCAGCAACTGCTTGCGATTTGTTTAGAAGAGGTGATTGAGTCAGCTACACTCAATGCACTCTTTTACTCCAACAGTTACTTAGTAGAACTACAGCCTGAAGCTGTTGAGCCTGAAGCTGCTGGGCCTGATTTTCATTATCATCATCATCATCATCATCATCGTCATCATCATCATGATCATGATCATGATCATCATCAACATCATCATCATCATCATCATCGTCATCGTCATCATCATCATCATCATCATTGTCATCATGATCATGATCATGATCATCATCATCAGCGTCGTGGTCGTCGTCGTCATCATCGTAACATCGTAGTCATAATCACATCACTGTCATAACGTCATATTCATGTAACCGAATGATCACTGATCTGGTCAGCGGTGGGATATCATAAAAATCTCACGTAAAAGCATGAAGTGATCCAGGTCTCTAGTACAAGTCACCTTTTGACCCACAATCAGGAAGCTTTAGGTTCATTTCTGATTTATTTTGCACGTGTAAATTTTCAAAAATAACTTGTTTATCTTTCAAGACAGGATTGTCTTACAAATCCTGTGTCATGATTTCCTTCTCTTGAACTGGGAAGTACAAGAATGTCTGCTTTTCCGACCTAACCACCGTAAAGGAAGCGCTTGGCATACTATCAATTTACACCATGACTACAAGCACGCGTATCTTTAGTAGGACGCATTGAATAAAAACGAAAACAGAACATTACCACGCTTGACAAATTGGCTCGGTACCTATACTGAAGTATGGACGGTGGCGCAACCTCCAAACAAATATCTGTTGGCAAATCACCAAATTCACTATTTCTGGTTGCTGGTTGTGTCAATCTTTTATATTCTAGGAATACAAGACTCTTTTGTATCCTAGGAATACAAGTATTTTCTATAAAAAAAGTGGTTTGCAAGAAAATAGTACTCGACTGCTCAAAAACCTATGAAAGTTCAGTACTGGATTTCTGAGATCTAAGAAAATCAATAAGTCATAAACCATAAAAATTCGAATACGTATTCACACAAAAAGAAGAATCACGTGCTTCGACGAAGCAGATAGCTCATTACACGTATTTTTTATAAGAAAGTTTAAAATGGCTCTAGCACCCAAACTTTCTTAATAATCTGGCAATTCCAGCACCCAAACTTTCTTAAGACTTTCTTTGGGGAAATAGAGAATTTCTTGGTTAATAGAACCCAACACAGTACATAACACGTGCTTTTAATCTGAAAATTTGGGAGAAAATTATGTTTCCAGTGTATATACATACTATTGGATCTGTTAATAAGTCGTTGAAGTGCTTTTCTTGACTAACTCTAATTGGTCACAGGGTGAAATTTATTCATAGTTTTGCTTGTTTATCTTTATTGGGTAAAAATAAATTTTTAAACTTTCTTAGGTTTGCAAAATCCATTATTGAACTTTCTTAACTTTTTGACGAATCGAATACTACTTTCTTATAAAATACTTTGTTATACAAAAATACATGTACTTGTTAAATTCACATATCTAGATTTTGCGTTTACATTTGCGGACACATTGATGACAAAATGTAGATCCTACACCTCCTCGTCCCAAGTAAAATTTATTGGAACAGCTCTGTTGACCAGGATCGTTTGTTTCATCATCAGTGACAAGAATGAAATGATACTAGTGAGTGGGTGTAAGGTAACGACCTTCAGCTCCGATTCTGCTATTTTCGGCCCTTTTCTCTAAAAGGATACTTAGCAGCAATGTTGATACAGGCTCGTAGCTTTAGTGGCACAGAGGGACGCCCCCATCTCCCAGTGAAGAAAGTGACTTGAATTTGCCTCATTAGGATTATTGACCTGGAAATTAAAAACCCTGTTTTTAACAACAGTGTTAGAATCACTGTATATAAGCTCAGTTCACCATGGGATAAGTGCAACCTAACATCATAGCTAAGAATATTGACACTCGAAACCTAAAACGTGAATGTGAAGTATATAAAAAGTGAGCATTAAAAGCCATCGAAACCAACAACATTGGAAACATTTGTGAACATTTGCTAAAACTTTACCCATTAGCTGCGTTATTATTGATAATGGTCTATAAAGCAGCGTCCACGTGAAGCTGTGCATCAGTTGAATTCTGCGCTTATAGCAGTTTTTACTTTCTAATCAAATGACCACACTTTGCAATCAACGTGCAACTCAAATTGCTCAACTTTTATTTTACCTATTTGAATGTACAATTGTTTGGTTATAGCTAATGGCAAAATATGGTCATTTGCTGCTGTGTTACGTATTTTACTATGTCATGGCCCCGGGGTAGTCATAGTTATTGTTCCCCGAAGTATGGTCGTTCTTGTAATGTATGTAATGTGTTTTATAAGTAACAGTAGTAAGTAATTTGTCATGTCCTTTTTATGGAATGTTAAAAAAGGAAAAATTATTCTTCTCGTCTATGGTATATGTTGACGCTGCAAAAAGACAGGTTTTTTAAGGAAAATTTAGAACTGCGCATTTTTCTCAAGGCTACTATATTAAGCAATGTCCTGATTCATATAAGCATAAACAAAGTACACCTGACTAATATCGTTTTTAAATTTGATCTGTTCTATCTTGTTTTTGGCTTTTCTTGTTGTAGCTGTTTTGTCTTTTGCAAGTTCAAAGTTATTCTTGCATGCTAAATTGATTGCAAGGAAAAAGCTCTAACTATTTTCAAAGAAAAGATTTTAACTACTTGAGTAATAATCAGCCTCAATGACACTTCAATACATGGTTCTTATGCTTGAAATGAAAAAGTTCTCACTTTCATTTGCCTCGATTTAAGCACTCCACTGCAATATCTATAAGGACAGATAAACTTATAAAGATAGCATAAAGCACGTATCTCATCTATCATCTCATATTTTTATATAGCTGGCGATCTAGAGCCTGGTGTGATTCTTGTGTACTTCTTAACTTTCTGGCGATTTTCACCTTCTCAATTCTTATGAAAAGTATTCGTATGAAAAGCAATATAGATTAGGATGCAAAGTTCTGATATAACACTCGCCCATTTGACCCTCATAATATCAATGATATGATAGTCTATGATAGCCATTCACATGATGGGGTAAAGATAAGTCTAGTTCTTCTATATTTCTAATGTTATTTACATACTTTACTTGGAAATCAACAAATGATTGCGAAAATTATAATTATCAAGAAACTGATATTAATATAAAGTGAAACGAGATTTTTCTAACTTCCAAACTTTCTAGCCATAAGTTTCATAGATCTTGCTTTGATTTCAAGAATTAAATTACAACTATTCGATAGATTTATAAAGCTAGAATATTGTTAGAATGGTAATTCAAAGTTAAGCATTCCCAAAAAATTGAGAAGTTGAAATTCAGCTATGTTCGAATTTAACATAATCAAGAATCTTATATTTCTAATCAGATCCAGTGCTTCGTCCATCAATTCTATTAACATTACCTACTGACTGTTTTGTTCTCCCTTTTAACATTCTTCTTCTTTTCAAAGCTTACCTCTTCTATAGCAAAGACCAGCAAACTAGCTGGAATAAAAGAAAGCCAAACCTCAAGAAAATCTCATTTAATTCGAATAATCCTTTTATGAGGGAACAGAAAGGATTGGAATGGATTTTTAAGACAATGATGGTACTGGCAAACCACTCTTATGAAAAGAGACCATGGCCGTTTTGTATTTCATGCAAGATCATCCTTTCTTGAAAAGGTCTTAAGTTGAAATAACTGCGCTTGGTCTAAATCTAAAGCAATTAGGCTGAGAGGACACACTACGTCTTGATAACCAAGAATTAGAGTGATAGAATATTATCATCTTTCAAGGGGTTTGTCGAAGTATGGGGTGTGGGGAATTGTCAAATACCCAACTATTTTGCAGAAACGGTAATTTTGTGGCTTGTTGATAAAAATTGGCGTATCGATCATGACTTACCGATAATTATACTGCCTCGTTGAAGCCTATCGGCTAATTTCCTAAGCTCCACTCAAACGTCTTTAGACATGCAACTGGATTCAGCATAGTCACAATGGAACCCTTCCATCTAAGTGTGATATTTGTTTTCTACAATTTCCGACATCTTAACCTTCAGTTAAAAAAGAGGCGTTTTCAAAAGGGAACAACTAACAGTTGGTCGTTCATTTGTCTCTTAGCAATATTGCTGAGGAGGAGCCCTTAATTTAATCAATGGGATTCTATTGGAAGCCATACGGGATAGGATATAAAATATACGGGATATAAAAAATGTCAATTGCAAATGTAATTTACATTAGAGTCAACCAATATAAAACACTAGCCATATCATTAGCCTGATAATGACTGTCAACCATCTTTCTTGATGAGTGCCTATGATGCTTAATGATACACGTTTATAACCTCTACAACTTCACGGAACTATTAGAACCCTCTCTTGCCAAGATCCTTTTCGTAAGTATATTATAAACATTATCATCTCTTAAACAATATAAAGGTTTATTATTTGTTTCCTTAATGGCCTTTTGAATGGAGTGATATTTTTGTTTATGTTTGTCGCACGTGCATTCTGTATTTAATTTTCAGACAATTCAAAAACACCTTGATTTTACTTCATGGAATTGGGTCAGCTCTAACAGCATGAACCTAATGCTCTATAATGGTCTCAAGAATAGTATCATTTCTTATGCAGCGAGCATGATTTCGTTGTTTTTTCTTTAGCAATTTATGTTATGGAAAGGAACTGACTAGCAAGGTCCCAAAAAGGGAGGAAAGACAAAGGCTAAGCAGAGAGGGCGTAAAATCAATTGTACTGATTTTAAATTTGAAGAAAGACAAATTTATGGCTTTAGAAAGGAAGAAGACATCCCGCAGTATACCAGTTTTCTTTGGATGATGATTTCTGGGATAGATTTTGTGGATTAGATAGCATAACTTGGAAAGTATGTGATTGGATAGAGCTCCTGGTGGTTTGAACATCTCTCAGCGCATCAGGAATAATACTCCTGATTCCCAGAGAGCAAAGTACTTGGAGGTATGGACAAATATGGAGAGATTTGCAACCAAACGACGACCAGAAAGATTCTGGAGAGCTTGGTGAGGTTTGGGCTAGTGATGCGACGGATAGCTTTAGACTGGGAATTATCGAGCAGACAGGCAGGGGGCCTAGGAGAACTCATCCCAGACACGGGTACAAACACTCTAGAGAAGGACACATTTGGGATTCGTAAATGGTCAATAGCTGAGAAGGTGAGAAAGAGTCACGGGCCAAGTTTTTGAGATACATGCTTTGTGATGGAATGAATGCATAATAACTGAGGGTGAACGAAACAGAAAGTGCAAGTTATGATGAAAGCAGTGAAAATGTCCAGTTAACAAGGTTCATGAAAACAAGTGGAGAATCCTTTCTCCATCTGGCTTTATAAACATAACGCCTGTTTCACGCCATCGACGACTGTGCGCAGAGCTGCGAACGAGGTTGAAGCTGCTGATAGGACGCATGAAAGTGTGTCAGGACATCCTGAGCGTCTTAGAATTCAACCACCAAACTTGCTGGGGAGAGTCATCACCTACTATGAGTCATGCATCTTTGAGCACGACGTGGAGACCAAGCGCCAGAGCCTTCAATGGAAGAGCCTGGCGTCTCCAAGGTCGAAGAAAGCAAAACAGTCGAA
Source organism: Mastigias papua (assembly GCA_964019165.1). Lineage (NCBI taxonomy): Eukaryota > Metazoa > Cnidaria > Scyphozoa > Rhizostomeae > Mastigiidae > Mastigias > Mastigias papua. The sequence continues at coordinate 4,363,980 of OZ025287.1, forward strand.
ATAAAAAGTCAGAGTCGAGTTGATCGTACTCTTTGATGTAAGGTGGATCATTCACTTTGACTGTTTGCTACCGGGGCAGAAAATCTACCAGTATGTTTTCTAAGAGGTACTGCGGTGTTTGCTTCGTTCGGTGCACGAGAAGAGTAGAGAGATGTGGAAGGACAACTCGTAGCTGCTTGACCATAACAACGTGTCTGCACACACTGCCCTGAGCATTCCAAAATTCCTAGCCAAGAAGAGCATTGCCATAATGGAGTAACCTCCCAAAGCACCAACCTAATTCCGTGTGATTTTTCCTCTCCCCTGAGCTGAAGGGGGCCCATCGAAGGGAACCGTTTTTGATGACTTGGAGGACATAAAGGCTGAGACTCCGGAAATGAGGAGGATCCCCGAAGAATCCTTCCAGTAGTGCAAGCAAATGTGGCAAAGAAGAACGGGAAAGTGCATTGGACCCAAAAGTAATACTTTAAAGGGGGGAAACTTGCAGTTTATAGTCAAACCTCTAAATATTTTGTGATACTAGTTCTGGGTCTTTTCTGACACACATCGTAATAGGAGATGTAGAGAAAACCAGCTCATTTATAAGAAGAATGAAAAGCACAGGAGAGATAGCAGAGTCCTGACGTACACCAGCATTGATTGAATGAAATTTTGAGAGGCAGCAATTAACCTTGATTTCATTCAACTTACGAGAGAGAAGAGCCCTGTCTGCCTAATGAAGGTGTGGCGGAGACCAAACATTGATAGCTCATCGAGAAGTCCCTCGGTACCGAGAAGTCCCTGCGTCAGACGCTATGAAAGGCCTTGGAAAAAGAGAGATCGTTCTGCTTTCACCGTAGGATTCTAGAGCAGAGGATGAAATATGAACAGCACAATCTATGGGTTCACCAGCAGATCTGGCTTGTTGAAAGCCATACTGGTAATCAGAAAAGAGACCATTTGTTTCAAGGAAGGCCTGCAGCTGTTTGGTGATGATAGTCTTATAGCTTCAGAGACGAGTGAAGTGATTGCAGTAGGGCGATAGTTCGATGGGTCAGATTTGTTCCCTTTTGGGGATAGGAAACATGTGGGAAAGTTTCCAGGAAGATGGAAGAAATATACCAAGTACATAGAAAGGATCAAATTGTTTATTGAGTACAAGAGCAAGTTCAGGGGCATATGACTTGAGAGCTATAGCCTGTACAGAATATCCACGCATATAAAGACCTACTTTTTTTGAGAGATAAGCTCATCTAGCTACGTTGTTATAGTCCTCTATTTATTCACATAACTATGCTTCAGTTCATAAATACTTAGTTATCACAAGTCATTCATTCTTGAAAGTTGGGTTTACAAAGTGAAAGAAACCCATTAACGTGAACTTTATACAATGCAATTGACAATGGATAGGTAAACGAACAAGTTACATACAGTAAAAGATGGAATTTTTCAGGCACGTATCTTGAGAGATTATGCTGTCAGTCATGCTTTCAATATTTCAAATATTATTGTGTCTTTCAAAACTTGAAATTTCTTTTTTTCATTATTTATTGCTACCCTTCTAGTCTCTTGAAAGACAATTATTAAGCATCATAAAAGTATGTGTGCATTGCGTGTTGTTTCTACCTTTAAATCATACTTATGTTTGTTGATAATTCTAATACCAAGTAGCTTGGTTTCGTCGATGGATAAATTTTTTCTATCAGTAATCGAGCGAGGGTGCTGGATTTGCCACTAAGCCAATCTCAGAAAACCAGAGATCCAATGTAACTATGGTAATAGGCTACTTTCTAGTTTTTCCTCATCCTCACATAAATTCTTAGCGTACAAAGTAATTGCGTTTTTTCAATGAAATAGCATATTTCTAACCTACTTCAATAAAGAGCAAATCATTTTCCATGATATTAATGAGAAACGATTTAAAAATAGATCCTTGTAGGATGTCCATCCTACTATTGTACGAATAATTATATTTCCTTCTGTCTTCAATAGCGTTTAGCAATAAGTGTGTTTTTCTCCACTTTTTGCTACAGAAACAAAACAAATTGCTTTGAAAAGAAAGTATAACCGAAATGTATTGAAAGTTGTTCAACTGAAACTCATCCCAGATTAATGATCGATATGAACATACTAAAATATGTTCCCATTTGAGGACTTAATTTCATCAGTCATGAGGAAGTGAGCATGGTTGGTAATATAAACTGTTCTTTTACTATTATGGAGAATAATATCTTTGACAATGAGCTTTTTATGCGACATATGTCAAATAATTTTATAAGCGCCCCTCGAAAAAGCCCCCATCCAAAAAGTATCAAAAGGAAATAAGCCCCAGAGGGCTAATTGGAGGACGTATAGTAATTAGCAGAGTTAAAAGAGTCAACACGAGCACCTTCTGTGTTCATGGTCGTGATTTTCTAGCTTTTTATGCAAACAGATAGATTGAACTACAGTCTGCCTCTACTCATTGTTTGAAGCATGTAATCGCTAGCTATAGTCTTAGAGAAAATCTGAGTTTAGAGCAAATGTTCCCGAATGACTGCGACAACTTGCGCTTCTATAACATGATTGCTATGGCAGTCGATTACTACTTTGAGAACTACACCGAAAACTTCATTCTGATAAAAGGTTTCTATGGTGAAATAAGTGCAGGTTTTGCCAGTGACTTCGTCGATATTTATGACTTCTTACCTAACCTTCTTAGGGGTCCCGTTTTTCTGAAACCTACAGGGATTACAGAAAGCTTAGCGGTATAAATGCTAAAGCTCAATTTTTCTCTAGGGCGTCAACTGAATTAAGTGAGAACGAGGGTTATGGTACCTTGAAATATCAGAAGCTTCCAATCCTTATTTTGCAAATATCACAGATGATTCAGGACTCGCGGCAAATGACATACTCTTGTTGCCAACAAATGATATATTTAAACCAGTTGATAAATCTGTTAAGAAACTTCATGCCCATCCAAGCATTCGCAAAATTAAAGATAATCTGAGGTTTTCAAATAACTTTGATTTCGTAAAGGTCACCATAGCAGAGGTAACTAGAAAAATGAAGCAGCTTAATGTAAGAAAATCCTATCCTGCTGAGTTTATACCTTCAGTCTCTAAAACAAAAATGGAAATGCAGTATGTTGCCTTTCAAAACATCCAGAATTCAAGTTATGCATGGTGCTTCCAACGAGACACTCGCTGAAAACTGGAATTAAAAGCTCCCTCTTAAAAAAGGAGGCTTCTCAGGTTTTCCATCGGGCATCCAAGTATTCATGACAATGCACTAGCGACTCGCCAATGTTTGTCCTTCGGTATAAAAAAGTAAACCGAATGATCACTGCAAGATCAAATGAAAAATTCTGTCTTTGGTTTCCTATTTTCTCTGCATAAAGGGTTTCGAAGACATTGTGGTACATAAAATGCTCTTCCAAGTTTAATGAAATTCTGCAAGAGGACAACAGACAATTGTGGCATCGCAGTGGCAGTTTTGACAGGCACCTCAAAGAATCATGATGACAACAAATTGTCAAAATCATGGGGTATCATTAGTTAACATAAACGTTCATGGTTCAAGGACATCTGCCTGGTTGGCCATCTAGAGCCATCTTATAGATAGGAGGAGGAGGAGCGCAGTAGTCAATTGTCTATCCAACATACGGACAGATGCTGCACAGATATTGTGCTAAGAGTACCACAAGATTCAGTCTTAGGATAACCGTCGTTATAATTAATTGCCTTAAAGTCTTTGGAGGAGAACGAAACTTTTAATTATCCATACGATATACCTATGCATGTGCATGATCGTAATTCTTTAAAAAAAATTGTGCATTTAATGAGCACTTCCCATAATACGAGTGAGTGATTTCCAGACAATGCAATGCAACAGGATTAAAATATAAATATCGTTTGATTTCGCATTTGGTGCTAGATGAAATAATCAAACAATAGTCATATAGGCAAAATCCGTGCAACGGAAAGTACATAGGAAAATCTCCCCTCGCATAACTTCTAAACAATCTGTCTCTTCTGTGAGCAGCATGACGACTCAAAAAGTGTTATCAACAGCATGAAATCTCGTCCTAGTCGAAACATTTAATGATAAGTTCAATAATTATGCATATATTATACTACATCATATTATATTATATTATATTATATTATATTATATTATATTATATTATATTATATTATATCATATTGTATTAATTATACTATATTACATTGTCCTATATTATTTTATATTATATTACATTCTATAATATTACATAGCACTATAATGTTATAAAATATGCTATGTCATACCACATCATATTATATTGCAATGTGTAATAATATACTGTTTTATATTACACAATGTTATCTTATATCATACAACGTTATATTAAATTAGATCATATTATAGTATATTATATCATGTTATATCATATTACAGTCTACTATATTATAGCATATTACGATTTATTATAGATATCATATATTATATATACATATAATCAAAATAGGAAAATGCTTAACATCTTGCTTAGAATTTTCTTTGAAAATTTTAATTGAGGATTTTCTGATGAAACTAACCGCGAAACGCTAAACAGCTGATTTTATTCTGAATATCTGTATTGATGTTTAGCAACTGTAAGTACAGGGGCTAGTGCGTTATGTTCATATATACATACAAAATTGAATCAGAGCCGCATATATATATATTTTTGATGTTGTCTATATATATATATATATATATATATATATATATATATATATATATATATATATATATATATATATATATATATATATATATATATATATATATATTTTAATGCAACTTTCGATTTAGCATTACACAGAAAATGAAACATATTTCAAGTGAACTTGTAAATTGCCACTGCAAAATGTGATGAACTACTTATAACGAACTACGTAAATGCATTAAATATATCATAACACAATAATACAAAGAAGTATTTTCGATTTTTTATCACAATTTTCCAATTAACGAGTAACACAGGTAGAAAAGTTTCGTAGGTTCCCTGATAAAATTGCTTCAACAAAATTTCATAATCATTGAAAATTGTGCACAGAATACAATATGTTGTGTATATCACTAATCGTTACCCTGCAGTCTACCATCTGTAATCCTGGCTGCAATCTTTGAAGCATAGCATGAAACGCACATTACAGGTTACATTATCCATGGTTTGTATTCAGACGTGTTTATGTCAAATAGTTTATACCTACTACCTAGGATCTTCCAGCTATGGTTGCTGTGATTGAATACGTTGTTGAATGGCTCATAAGAGTATCATTACAAAAGAAGTTACTCTTACGATAAGAATACAAAAAGAAGCATACAATAAGAAAATCAATTAAAACTAGGGAAATACAAGTAAAACTGCCAGAAGAAGTCAAGAGATGTAGCCAGACCTTCCAAAAAAGCTGAAATGCTTGCCGAAAAAATGCAATCTGAACTTGTTCCTAATGCTTCAAAGACTCGCATGAATGAATGCCAAAGCGAAGGCTCTTGCACAGGTATGATATTCTAGGGAATCGTCCTGCTCCTAAACACTGTCCTTTACCCTGTCTATAAACTACTTTGCCTTAAGTGAGAGAAAGGTGCAAGATTAGATATAAATCTTATACAACAACATGACTACCTTCATTTGTCTCTTTGCCATCTTCCATTGTGCCATAATTAGCTTGTTCATGGACATCCTGGCATGCACGCTCTGAGGTTTGGTCTCTATCAACTTCCGGCTCCTCACAATCATTTCCATCAACACGGTCTTTTTCTTTTCTGATGGATATGTTCCCGAAGCTGCGCAAGCTCGGTTTACTCTTGATGCCAATCATTTCAACTTTATCACTTTCTCTAACCTTACCAAAAGCCCAGATAAAAACACCGAATACTACAAATGTTATTAGGCTTGGGATGAAGGCTGTTCCTGTCACTGCCAGAGAATGGTGGCGGTATCGTGAATTTACGACCGGATCATTCATTCCATAGCTCGCATTTACACTTGGGTGGCTCCATCTCCAGTCGTAAGAAAGCGTAGTCTTGTTAGCTGTTGCTAAGAATTTCCGGTCCGTCACTGAATAAACTTTTCCATTAGGGCCAACATATTGGCCAAAGTCGTATGGCTTATAGAATATTTGATTTTTCCACATGTTTAGATCCAAAAGCATGACCATGAAAAGGATTCCATAATTGAACCATTTTCCGGAGATGTGAACAATCCAGTGCTCCTTTCGGAAACAATCCGGGATGTTGAAATGAATATATGCGGTGTTTATTCCTGGGAGTTTTATGTCCATATTGGAGCTAAACATCGGGAAGTCCCAGTCCTTCAAAGAAAACATATTCCAAAATTTATACCAAATTCAGGAACTACTTGGTTTGATAGCAATTTCATGATTTCTTGACCAATCTATCTATCGAGAAAGAGGTCAATGTACAAAAAGAGAGATCAAGCTATTGAGAGAGATCTCTCTAACGGGGAAAGTGGGAAATACAACAGGCAGAACAGTTACAGGTACCAGAGCTTAGCCAACGTAAACATACATCCCTATGCACTGAGCATTTATTGTATAAGATGGATGTCAGTTCATCAAAGGCGTTGCTCTTCTCAGTGCAATCAAACGCAGGCTTACTCAATACAATCATTTCCTCTCTGATTTAAAAATTCAAACCATAATGCAGTACGAGGTATAGTTAAAGTCTATTTGAAATTGATCAAAAGAAGCCGAATTACAGAGAAAACTAGCAAATAACAAGATAAAATGTGGGAAGTATCTTCCTTATCATCAGCTGACAACAAGCAATTATCCGACATTTGTAAATATTAAATCAATTTTACTAAAAAAATATTGATTACCAACACACCTGCATAACTATACTGAAATCCATGACAAGAATGAAAGAAGCCAAAAAGCCTCAGCCAAGCTCGCTTGTGTGGACAAAATCTCGGTTTAAAGTATCCCAGTTGATGTAATCAGAAATTATTGCAGATGCAACTATGGCAGTAAGAACAAGCAAGACGGTCCAGAATAATATAACTCTGTTCCAACCTTTGTTCCACCAGGCACGAGCGCCAGTCGCCCAATGGGGGTATTTTGACGTTTCCTATGGAATAGACATGTGTCATAAAGAAACGAATTTAACTGTACTGAAGGCATTTTGTAAGTAGATACTCTGTACATCATGAAATGTCGTAAAGTGACCGAAGGACGAACCCGATTACATTGTCAGAAGAGAATCCAAAGCAAAGTCACTGGGGGGGGGGGGGGGGGTTAGTGCTTCTGTTAGTCTCTACTTGGCATGGTCCATCAGTCCACTAGGTCCCTGCTTGGATTAAGGGCCAAGGAAGGAATAGACATCTTTCTGTTCAGAAAATAGGTTCTTACATATTTATATAGGCATATTCCAAAACACATTAGTAGACCAGAGATACTATTTGCCAACTAATGCTATGATTTTGGTATGTATATGTTCTAACACATGTTAGGTTTTCCATAAGATACTAACCTATTAGAGGTTTAGAGCCCCATAGATGTAACAGGCCACTGTAATGGCTTTTTCATGGTGCTAAAACTCTACAGTGGGGTGAGGGGGGGAGCAAAAATTGTTACCCAAGGGCAAAATATCATTAAATACCATACAATATGTACAATCTGAAACTGTCTCTAATGGTGGCAAAATACCACAAGTTTGAAAAGTCAGTATTAGCTGCCAATCTAGGCAAATAATTAGATTTTGTACTGTGTTGAATGTCCAAAGAAATTTAGCAAATATCATGGCATACTAATTTGGTACCTGAGCTATGACCAGTTTAAATGCTATACACAACTGTTTAAGAGGAGAGTAAGTAATATGAAGAACCTGTAGCATCATATCAGTAACCATCCAAGCAGTAATGAAATCTCCCATCCATGTCCCGAGAGCAGCTGCTTTCATGAACGTCTGGTTGGTGATACCCATCTTTGATGAAATGGTATATGAGGCTGCTACTGTAGCATTTAAGCTCAGAAAACCATTGTAGATGAAGGAGAAGACATGAAGAGATATGATACAGGTGAAGAACATGATCATCCAGGAACCCTGGTCACTTTGAAACATTGACAATCTGAAGCACCTTCTGAATAAAAAGTAATGGATTGCCAGCTTTCCAATGATCATACCAAGGATCAATGCAGTAAGATACAGGAAGATCTTTAGGGCAGAAAAACCATTCGATGGATACCTAAAAGAAATCACATGCTAAACTAGAAGTACATAGAAAGACGATTGGATGATGAAGATGATCACATGCCATTATGGAAATAAATCTATACGACTTTTCAAACACAGACCTCATGATTTTTAATATATATAGTTTTCTGATCTATGGGACAATAAGCGCAAAAAATTTTTGGCCAGTAAATTTTTCCAAAGAAACCTTCTGAGAAGAAATTTTCAGAAATGCTTTATAACCTTGTGACGATAGACTGTAGGATGCCTGTAGCAGCAATGCACCCTAGCAAGCCAGTGCTAAAACGTTTAAATCTATCCAAAATATGTAGGAATATGAAAAGCCTTCAAATACGCATTAAAGCCAACATATATACAAAATTGAAGTTTCCCTTGTTCTCTATATACAATTATAAAACAAGTGTTTACTACTTGCTGTTGTGAGTATGTCTGAATATATGAACATACAAACATACAAACACACATATAAAAATATAAATACAACACACACACACACACACACACACACACAAACACACACACACACAAACACACACACAAATATATATATATATATATATATATATATATATATATATATATATATATATATATATATATATATATATATATATATATATCATTGTATTTCTACAAACAATTGCTTCAACATTCAAAAGTGATATATGATCAGGGGAATCAAAATAAATGGGGTGCCTTGCAAAAATAGGCAATAGTATTGGTCATGGGGGAGACTGATTACTGTTTGTTTTTTAAAAAAGGGGGAAATTTATCAATTTTTGGAATTTTTTCAAACCCTTGGAAATTATCAAAACTCTTCACCTCCACATTAATGTTAGGAGCCAGGGCATGACAGAAAATCCCAGGGGTGGCACTCAGCATCACAGCAAACAAGAATGTCAGTCTAGCAAAATTCATATATGGCACAAAATATGAACCCATTTCTACAACACCCTAAAATCTCAGCATTCTGTTCTACCTAGAACCAACAAACCAACAAATAATAGTGAACATCAGTGGACTGTGTTTTGAGGGAATGCAAAACATCAAATTTCAAAAATTCAATACCAAAAATTATCAGACCTCACTTTTAAAAAACTTTCATAACCCAGAAATATTGAAAAGGAAAAAATTTTAACCCAAAAATACCAGACTGATGTCCCCTTGTGCTATGATGCTAAGTACCACCCCTGGGCAGACAATCAAGATTATGTAGAAAGAAACATTTTCATTGGTTAAATTGATGATGATTCTTAGATCATACAAAGATTTCTGAAGCTAATGTACAATGTGCTGATACTATTTCTGTTTTATTCTCATTTTGCAACTAATCAGAAATTATTTCAAAAATTTCCACCCTCTTGTTTATTCCACCCCCTTGCTTATAAATCTTCAAAATTGCATCCAACTTCCATTTATTAGAAACTGGTATTGAGAAGCCTAACAAGTGCCTAATAGATCCTTAGCCAAGTTAAAGGCTTTACCAAAAAATGAAAGCTTGCAATGGCAAACTACCACAAAAGTAATTGGAACAATAAAAAAGATAACAAATGCTGGGGAAAAATTCATGTACATGTTTGGGAGGAGATCAGCAACACATGTTAATGAAGTGAACTTAACTTGGGTATCAAGTATATGAGATTTAAGTCAAAGGACATTCCAGCACCAACTTATAACAGATATATCTAGAGTCATCTTAACTCAAGTTAAGTGTAAATCAACTGATAACATCAAGAAATTGGCTAGCTGTATTTCAACAATATAACTGAGGAGATATTGCAATATCTTCTGTTATTCTAAGACATCATAGTTATATATAAAGATGCTAACTTTTGAGAAGAATGCACTGGTACAGGTTTTCTCCTTCACAACAGGTTTACATAATGAATTGAACTTACCTAGTGGCAACAAAAGCAAAATCATTCCCAATTACTGGTATTGTACATTCTGAAAAACTGTGTGCCACTGGGTCTTCAGCATATATGAAGAAGTTACAAATAGTGACACCATATGCAATAAGTATTCTGAAATATGGATGGCGAAAGTAGTAAAGGAATCTATCTGTGAACTTCTTTGATCTTCTGATATAAATGGAGCTCATTTCCTAGGAAACATCAGATCAATCAACATATATATACTTGACAAAAAGCTCTTGGCTTATTAGAAAAAAGCAGCACAGTTAGAATTTCAAGATAAACAATGATCTGTGAAATTGTTTATCACCATAAAGTCATGATGAACTGTGACAAGAAAACTATAGAGATGTACATATGGATGTGTGACCAGCATACTGATGATGTGATCAACAGGTTAGTAGAAAGCTTTCCATATAGATTAAATTTATATCTTGCAAAATAATAACAACAAGTTTGAAATACAATTATACAGCAAAGAAAAATACAAAGCAAAGGAGGGAGTTGTGTGTAGGGGTTGTGTGTAGGGGTTGTGTGTAGGGAATCTCCTATTGGAAGAGCTCTCTCTCACAATATAGACTAATTGAGGAGAAGCACCCAGCAATTAATGCAGGCCTTAGAGGCTGTTTTCCCTTTATATATGAGAGCCACAACAAAAAAACATTGTGAGGACCAAAACAGAAAGGAAAATCAAGCTTGTAAGTATTTCTTCATTTAGTTGACAAACCCATATTTATCCAATTTATCAGATGAAGCCATATAAGCTGTCTAATGAATCAATGTAAGTTTTTAACAAATCCAATTAAGATATATCTAATAAGAATGTTTCAGGATGAACTTGTCCCATCCTCAGCTAAATAAGAAGGCAGGATTAAAACAATATAAATAAATTGAAATTAGAATATGGAAATGTTTTCTTAATTTTCTCTTCATATTGAGCTGAGGATGGAGTATGTTCATCTGGAAACATTGTTATTGGATATGCCTAATTTGACTTTTGATATAACTTACATGGTTTGTCAAGAAACTTACATGGTTTCATCTAATTAATATGGGTTTGTCAACTAAATATTAAAAAGTCTCATTCTTAAATACTAAAGTTGTGTTTCCTAACCCTTATCCCTTGTTGTAACAAAGCAAGAGAGTTGTTTCTACTATTAGCAAATCAATTGTAAATCATGTGATTTGGCACAATATGCAAACAATAGTGCAGATTTCTATGTCAGAATAAATGAGTGAAGTGTCTGTTTGTACTACAGAACTTCACTAAAACTCAAACAAGTGGGAACATTCTTTAAGCATAGTATGCTTAAAGAGTGTTCCCACTTTTTGGAGCTATAGTCAAATCTTCAGGAAACAGGACTTGCACACATGGTAAAAAGGGGATTTCTAGGTCTGAGAGAGCATTGTCCTGGCAATTTCCATTATAAAGATATAATAGTTTGATTTCCACTTGAATCAGCTAATTAAGTGCATACCTGCAGTAGACATTCATTGATCTTGCAAGCAGTACACCTTCCAGTTTTCCACTGGACATCTGAGACGTTGGGTAAACATACCCACTTTCCAGTGGAGCAGACAGATAAGCTCTGTTTGACTTCAGTGCAGTGTAAACAAAAAGGGCATGGCAAAGGAACCACTTTGCATCTCATGCATACCTGCCAATTCATAGCAGTTCTATTATGTGGCACACAATTTCAGGGTAAATCTTGAGTTCTCATGACCCAGAGTCCATTTCACACAATTTTTAGTTTCTTTGCCTATGACTGCCATAAATTAGTTTAAAATATTGAATATGTCACTGAAAGTCATGTTTGTTAACAATGTCCTTAAAGACCGTTTTTAGTGGCAACAAGTTTTGTAGAATTCTATTCAAATTAATGTTGTGGGCTTTTCAGCTTTCTGATTAACTACAATCAGCCAAAACTGTTCAGAAACATCAGGTCTACGTTATTTCCATTTACATATATTTTTATTTCCTTCATCTTTCAAAATGTTTTCAAACAATGGAGCAAAACTAACACAAGAGGTAAGAGCATATAAGTCATACATATTAATCATAACCTGTAGTTTGCTAAAAAAAAGCAATTAGCCTGTGTCACTGCTAGAATGCTAATTCACAGTAACCATTAACTGGTCATGCTTCCAAGGTTGGCCGGTCCGATCTCCTGACATACTTACATTTTTCTCTAACAGAGATTCAGATGACTGCTTCATTTTTGAATACTTTTTCCCTTCGCCATCTACCATTACTTCAACTGCATCTTTCATGTTAAGCTCGCTTGTTTTATGGGTGTGGCGACAGTCCAGTTCTTGTTCGTCCGCGTCGTCGTTCATTTTGACTTTTAGATTACAACAGTCGTATCACAGGTCTTTGAACTAGGAGCATCCGTCACATACCAGTGCTCTTCACTCAATTCTTGTGGTATTTTAGTTTACCTCCCTCAATTGTTAATTATTATTACAATTCACTTGTGGCCTCTTTTCACTTTTCGACACAAGCCTCCTCCCACTATTGACTGTTGTTGTTGTTGTTGGTGCAATGCCATAAACATGGCGGAACTTGTAACATTCAAATTGCAATGTAGATGTGTGTGAAGAAGGATCATTTGCAGGTAAGAAGAATATAAAGGTGTAAAGAATAGGATCCGATTCGCAATAGGCAGGCTTTATATTCATTGTCACGTAAAAGCAATTCAGATGTTTCATGGAAAAACCATTCCACACCTGAGCCCCCCCCCAACTCCATTTGCCCGCCGGACCGCCCATTTGCCAATTGGATTTAGAGACATAAGGAAATTAATTTGAAGTTTTTGAATTATATCGAATTACTTGATAGTAGAAGCATTGATAACAGCATCATTATGCTGAATCCTTTATGCTATTAAAACATTAATGTTATTATATAAAAGTTTTGCCTCTGTCGCTTAAGGTGCACAACATTTTATCCAAGATACTGTAAGAAATGCAGTCCTACTTTCACTAAAGAACTTGGATCCGTGGTTCTCACCAAATTTTATATGATTATTTTTTCTTTTGGAGCAGTTTCAAGTAAGACATACGTTTCAAGCAATTTCGTATGTACGTATAATCTCCAAATATGACTCTCTAGACTCTCCCTGAAATTAGCTCATAAGCTAACAGCTTTTTCATCCATATGGTAAGAGCTAGTTTACCAAAAAATCTACCGCCATTGTTAGGCCCAAAATACACTGCGTTAGGAATGCTGAAATATCATGATCATGCTTTCAAATACATTTGTAATATATAATGTACTTTAGTTTATTGTAATTTGATATGGCTTCTTACACATTTTATTGTCTAAGTATTTGGTGACACTCCTTCGTCACTTTCGTCAACTTTCCTTCAAGAGTACTCAATAGTGTCAGCGTTATGTCAATCCCAGCATGAAGGCATAACATATATTCTCTTACCAAAAACAAGATAGAAGAAGCCTCTACAGCATGATACTTTTGTTATGTAAATTTTGAAGATTAGGCCCTTTACAGCTGAGAGCCGCCATTTATAGCAAACGTTCGAATACTCTTGTCATGGGAGTGTACAATAATAGACAAATGAACAAAATAGTAGTTAAAGCAGAAAAAAACTTACATACTGCATGTAAGAAGAAGCTCTCTGAATAGTTATGGAAGAACCCCCCTCGTGAAAAAAAAACTGAAAAAGAAATTGCCAAGGCATGCAGGAGGACAATAATATACATGAACCATATAAGCCCACAGACATACGGAATAGGCATGAGATTGAGTGTTCCTCGTGTGAACGAAGCTCTGCTAACCTTTTGTTCTATGTTGATGTTATGTTAAGACGAAAGACAACAAAATATCGGTACATTAGATGAATTAATATATGATGTGCATAACTGAACATATAGATAATAGAAGGATGCAACTAGCATCAGCAGTATTACAAAATCTACGGTCGAAGCCAGGTAATGCAGCAAAGCTATAGGCTGTTAAGACTTTGAGTGTCTCTCTCTCTGGTCAGTTCTGCGGTGTGTTCCTCGGAACGAGGATACTCAAGAGAAAGAATCCGTTTATGTTACACAGCTTTCATTGATGAAATATGTTTTCCTCCTGATACACGATAATGTTTAATTATTTATTCATCACAAAGCAAAATTTCTTAATTTAGGAACAAATTGTGAATTAGAATGATATTTATGCATTCATAACTTTGACGCTACTAATTAAATGCATAATCACGAAACAACGTATAAATTTTCCATGTCAGTCATAAGTGTACACCAGCACCAACACGGAGCTATGATGTAAAACCTCTCTGCGTGACTGGGAAAGCCCACATTCTCCCCCCCCCTTGACTCACTCGGAGTCAAGCATAATGCGGGTTTTCTAACGTGTTTCTTTAGCAGCAGTGCATTGTGGTCTAGCCATATGGGCTGTCTCCATTCTTTCAACATTTTCTCTCATTTCTCCGCTATTCCAGTATTCTTCACCATTCTCTGTCCCAACCTTTTTGCAACTCCAGGAGAAACAATTTGTGTAGAGGTCTGTTCAACTAGTCCTCGATGGTTTATAATGCGCCGCTTCGCTCTCCCGACTACTCCATCCTTGCCTTGGATAAATTCCTCAACTAGTCCCATTTTCCATTGACTTCGCTTGATGTTGTCTTCTTCAATCAAAACGATGTCCTCTCCTTGGATGCGCACTTCTCCTGCTGATCTATTCCTATGGAATTCCCTAAGATCAATTAGATACTCCGACTTCCGACGAGAAGCAAAGTGAATAAATTTTTTTCAAGATACGTAAACCTTTTAGTGTAAGGAACTGCATTATCGTATCGTCGATGTCTTTAACGTTAGATTTGAAGTTACTCACTAGTTGAGATAATTGCCTCCCACGTAACAAATGGTAAAGGTCTAGAGCAGAGATGGGCATACTACGGCCCGCCAAGTGCTTTTTTGCGGCCCGCCAAAAACTGTTAGGAAGCAAAAATAACTTCGTTTATGACATTGTCCTTTTCGTTTATGACATTCTCATTGACATTTGCATTGTCCGTTTCATAACAGTTAGTCACTGCGTGACTTCGTTTTCCAAATGTATGTGTTTCAGTTCAAGTTTCTACTATTTAATGTTACTTAATATTACTTCAATAGCTGCTTATATACCACTTTGTGTCTTGAGAAATATTTGGCAACATACTAGGCGGCCCTAGAAAGACTTGGAATTTGTGAATATGGCCCTTGCACCCAAAAGTCTGCCCCCCCCTGGTCTAGAGTTATAATTCAACTCGCCCGTAAGAAAGCAGGTATTTGCAATTACCTTCTTCAAGCAAGATTTTGCAGATCCTACCAGACGCTCGATATATCCACCCCACCTGGGGCTATGTTCTGAGCTGAATCTCCATGTGATCCTTCTCTCCTATTTGAACGAAAATACTAATGGTTCCTTTGCAAGACTATCCAAAAATTTAGCAGCAAATTTGAATATGTGTGCACTATCAGTGTTTACAGGTGATGGCGTACCTCTGTGTGCAGCTAGCCGTCTTAAACTTTTAAGGAATACTGGAACAGATAAGTCGTTCTCACTAAATCTAAATGTAACGATCTTGAAGTGCAACAAGTGGCAACTGCAAAGAATAATATAACATTTTAGCCATTTAATTCCTTGTAAAAATAGCGGACGAACATGGTCTATCCTAACATTTGTAAATGTGGATACATCCTCAACTCTGAATTCTGGCAATGGAGCTTCGATGGGATTATTATAAGTCTTTCCTTGCGCCCTAATGCATGTATTCCATTTTCTCAGCATTGTTTTCATGTACTATGTACCTTTTGGTTTGCAGAAGTTTATACGAACACCTGCAAGTGTTGCCTTTAGCCCCAAGTCCCCTACTCTTTTATGGCAAACTTCTACTGTATAATTAATGGGCTCTGTGAGCCTTTGTTCCTTAGGCAACAAATGTGGAAATTTTGTCCCTATTTCTAAGTCCGAATTTCCTAATTGACTCTTACGTATTATGCAGTATCTTTCTTCAACTCCCTGATGTAAAGACTGTTGTTTAAAGGTATCTGTCTGTTCCTTATTCGTACATCGCTTATCCAATACGGTTCGGTTTCACGAATTTCAATGGTAATAACGTTGTCAATTTTTTCCTTTTGCAGAGACCTAAAATTATTTTTGAAGCAAATAGCTCATGAAGTGATACGATACAATTTGTGCACTGTGCAGCATCGTTTGATATCGATAATTTGAATACCGATTTCCGAATGTCTGAATGGGAAGACAACAGATTCCATCTTTTTTTCTCGTCTCTTATTTCCTGTGAATCCAGTAAAAGTAAATCCGAAAAAAATGTAGGTTAAGTGAATAGCATTTTGAAATCTAAGTGAAATAGAGAGGGACTTCCGCATATTGATGATTTCCCTATAGCACGAAAAAGCGGAACCCATTCTTTTAGCATACTGAAAGCTTTTTTCGTCCGACACTCGTCAGAGTATGAAACGTCGGATAACGACCGAAAGGTGAGCCGAAATATATAGCCAGATGCGGGTACACATGATATGATGAATAATGCGTCTATTTGGCCCTAGGATTGGCCAATTAGCACCTATTCACCATTGTTTACTTGAAGAATCCAAGTGAGAAAATGAACTCTTTTTGTTTACCCAAGACTGGGTTTTCAGTCTTAATGTAAGCTGATTTCAAAACACTTAGGATCTTGCTTGTGTTGTGTTCCGAAAATTATCGTCTGTATATGTTTTGGCGCATTCTAGATTTGTAATAAGATGTTGTCCTATGGCCGAATCACTTTTCCCCATTTCAGAATTAGAGTTTTACACATACTA
Organism: Mastigias papua; assembly: GCA_964019165.1. NCBI lineage: Eukaryota > Metazoa > Cnidaria > Scyphozoa > Rhizostomeae > Mastigiidae > Mastigias > Mastigias papua. The sequence goes on from OZ025287.1 coordinate 4,380,927, forward strand.
GGTGGCTGTTCTCTTATTATAGTGGTTTTCGTCCTGATGCTCGTGGGTACATGTTGTTTTATTCTGTTTGCTAGTCCCTCATATGTGCAATAACAATAATCCTAAAGTGACTTGTGATACGGCCATAGGACAAAATCTTATTACAAATCCAGAATGCGCCAAAACGTATACAGACGATAATTTTCGGATCAAAGGTTAAGGAAGATCGTCCCTTCATTATGTGCTATAGTGATTAATTGTTCCTTCTTATTGTCTGTAAACTTTGAAACTCCCGTTGTAAAATACTGCAGCTTAAGTTTTGGGTTAAGACTATTGAGTTTATTTCTTATTTGCCGGTAAGAACTCATTAGAAGTCATAGCTTACTTTTGCATGCCGCTAGCTTTAGCTTATCTCTAGATTTTTATTATGTGCCCGAAGATCAGCGTTGTTGCAGGAGCAGTACTTATCTGAGACATACATCTTTTGAATGGGGCATGTTTCTCGACGACATATGAAAAGAGTTTGGACCAGTTACTCACCAGTACATTGATGTCATCACTTTGATCAAGAGCCTTTACCCAATTTATATTGGCAACATTTAAAAGGAACATTTGTTTATTAACATTTTTAATTCTCCGTGGTTTGATCATTGTATAGTCCTTTAGCAACCCACCTTCAAACTTACGAACAGAAAAAACCATGAAGTGATCACCCATAGAAGTCGGAAGTACCCCAGATTTTGCTATGCTCTTTGGAGATGTTGTAGCAATATGATTAATAATAAAAGAGGGATTTGGAGCGACGCGAGTTGGTTTTGTAAAAAGCTGCTTATATGTGACAAGCTCATAAATATTTGAAAGGTATTTACCATTGTTATCCATGGAGATACCTTGTTTCATTGTAAGATCACAATTTATATCTCCAAGGAGAATAACTTCCTTTTCTTCTTTGTTTAAGAAAGATAGAATTAATTCAAGATTGTTGAAAGATTCAGCTGGGTCACTAGGTGGTCGGTACCAAGCTACGAGAAATAGGGCTTAGCTTTTGGAAGCAGACTTTCTACACAGATCAAGTCAAAGTCTCAATCAGGAATATCCTTTCGTAGCTTGACCGCCTGGCCATCTCTTTTTTACCCTAATTGTTGTTGGTAGAAGATGCCGCAGATCTTTCAAGCCAACCATTAACTATGATTTTCAACTCTTCCTTGAGGAAGGGCGTCTTCCCTGACATCTGGGACAGTGACGAAAGTAGGCCCTATTTTCAAATCAGGAGCTAGAAGTCAGGCAAACAACTATAGGCCCATCTCAGTAGTCTGCGCGTTCTCAAAGATTCTTGAAAGAATAGTTCATAATCAAATCTATGAATATTTGAAGGCAGCCAAGGCCATAATAATGAGTCAATCAGCCTTTCAAAAATGCTGTTCTACAGTTACATCATTGATTGATATTGCCGACAACTGGCATAAGAATATTGACGACAGGCAACTCAATTTAACAATATTCTTCGACTTGAAAATGGCATTTGATGCTGTTAACCATGCAGTATTCCTAGGAAAGTTGGAGAAATATGGCATTCGGGATTTGCTGGGGTTTATTCGAATCATATCTCCAGAATAGAAAACAGCAATGTGTCGCAGATTGGTTTGAATCAGGGACTAAAACAGTAACGTGTGGTAGCCCACAAGGCTCAAATCTTGGCCCCCTTCTCCTTATAGTTTACTTGAACGACTTTGAAAGATGCCTGATAGATTCCAAGACAAATCTCTACGCTGATGATACTCATATCACCGTAGCATCTACTAATGTCGAAGATCTAATCCAAAACGCCCAAAGGAATTATCCTATCTCTCTACACGGATGCGGATAAACCTGAGAGAGGGGGGCTTGCTGCTGACATTGGAACAACTGCAGGTGAAACCTTCCAGAAAAGTAAAGTATACTCCAAGGTTCTATGTTTTTGGTCTTGTCAAAGGAGTGTAAATTTGCTTTAGCCATTTTTGGCTTCCAATATGTACTTATGGGTGGATTCTTTTTCGTTCTTTATATAGTTGACTGATAAGTAATTTATCTTCTTAGGTTTTTATTGTATGTATTAACTGCAAAATATTAACTATTCAGTGCTATCTAAAACGTAAATGTGATTCATTTTAGAACAACATGTCTGACAAAAGAAGAAAAGCAAGGGTGCAGGGAGGATGGGCTTCGAAACGAACCAAGCCGATATCATCGTCCCAAAAGTTATCTGGAGATGCAAGAGCAGATGCAAGAGCAGATGCAAGACCAGGTGCAAGAGCAGATGCAAGAGCAGGTGCAAGAGCAGATACAAGAGCAGATGCAAGCAGCGAACAGATGCAATCAAAACTTTGTCACCAAGTACATTTCAAGCCTACAATAAAGGTAAGAATTGCTATCATTGTATTTCAAAGCTACTTTGAATATGTCAATGTATTGCGATCCTTTCCTTTTCAAGTAGAGTAGCATCACTAATTTTACTCTGTCACAATGATAGCATAGCTACTAATTGCTTTAGAGCTGTCATCAGGCCTATTTTCTCGAAATTCAATTGACCAATCATCGTCCAGGATTCCTACCACACCTGTATTCGACAGCTAACTTTAGGCCCATTTTGTATGATGATTGGTCAATTAGGTTGGGATAAAATAGACTTGATCAGTGCTCTTAAACATTTGGCGGCTATGCTCACTATGACAGTGAGAAAGTTTTTCCAGAATGTCGCTCACTATATGTGACATCCATAAGGTGTACTAAACGAGTTAGAGGTATTTAGAAGTACATAAGAAAAAAGACATGGGACATTAGAGGCTGCCGATTCATTAGGAGGAAGTATAGCAGATCTTGTTTAGGGTGATTTAACAAATTGAGGTAATAAGTTAGAGAGGATGTTATGCTATTTGGACTAAGCGGAGATGAAATGGTTATCTCATTCATGCTAACTTGACATGCCCCTCGAAACAACAAAACGCCCCTTACACGTCATATCTGCAAGCTATTAGTTCTTATATTCAATATGTTAGGAAAAGAAGTTTTGTCAGCTGCTTTGTCAGTCGTCTCTACGTTTTTCTCTTCTTTTTGATTTTCGGCAAGATCAATGGCACCCTGTTAGTGTCGACGTGAATTAGCTGCTTTTTCAACTTGATGCAAAGTTTTACAGTTCTTCCATGTTTCCATGTAAACATTATCATGAACTGTTAATTGTCCACATCTATGTTTGAGTCGATATCAGGTGTGCATTTGACGAGTCTCCTTGCTCTGTTACAGTGGTGCAAAGGATAGGTGTGGCAACGGTACATTGAGCCCTCTATTGTCAAAATAGATTGCCTACCTAAGTCCCTCAAATATGGTAAAAAATGTACGGGGGAAAGTGACAATTGTCTAGAGAGAAACAAAACTTCTCTGCCGAAGATTTAATCAAGATTTGTAGAAGTCAGTGAGAATGCTTGTCGACAGTGGAACTCATATCAGTGAAATCATATTCTTGTCTCTCAGAATTCTTTACCTGTTTTTGCCTCCCCCCCCCCAGTCCCAAAGAAACGCCTTGCTTGTATCTCCGCTGTCTCCGATCGCTAGCATTTGGTTTGGAGTTGGCTTGCTTGTTATAGTTTCAATCCCTTAGGTGTATTGTATCATAGCAGACTGCAGACGATACAGAACGAAACTTTTAGTAGCACAAGCAAATTACATTCTTGATGAAGTTGAGGGCATAGTTGTATTGCTTAGATTTATCCGATCAAAATGTCCATAAAATAAAGAAAGTAGGCAAAATCTAAGACACAAAGGGCTAGTGAATAAACCTATATGAGCTAGTTAAATCCTATTCCAATAAAAAGGTAAAGGTGAGTCCCATGTAGGATTCCGTACGTTGGGGGAGTGCCCGTTAGAGGGACACTTATCCTGAGCCGCCGGCATAGTGAGGTAGGGTGGCCAGTTCCTTTCCTCGCCGCTCGTAAAGAAAGCCATTTTCTATCATTTATGTAGTTGGTTTTGGTACTAACTCAGCTTAAAACGACACTCAAGTTATAGTTACAGTTCATTTATTGTTGCATTTTTCTTGATCATTTTGGAGTGACTGCAATCGACAATGATGCTTTGAGCGTACATGCTATTTAGTCTACAACATTATTACCATCAATAACATCTTACTATCTTGCTAAAATTTAGAAAAGTATTATCAAAAGAAGATAGATTTATGCATTTCAGGTCTTTTCATTGTATTTCGTTACCACTTTATAGGAAGCAAAAAAGAAAGCAGAAGTTAGAATCATTGAGTAAGTTGGTAGAGTTTAATTCAACGTTTTATGCTTAAATGTGGATTAGTTGCTAGCAGCCTTCATATAGAGAATATAGAGAATTTAATCTTCTTATCTTTCTCTTCAGATGTAACCAGGTATTCGTAGCTGTTGTGAAACAGTTGTCATGCTACATTGTAGAGTGAAGTTAATGTTTGTTTTTGTTTACTGGCCAGCCTTTTAGCAAAACATTCGGTGGTTATTGGCTCTATTCAATGCCTGCTGACTTTGGCATCCTTTTATTATCTTTCATGGGTAGATTATGCCCTCTTGGATTTTGACTGAAGGAAAGGTTATATCATGCAAATTTGCATAGTATTTGTGTTCTTAATGGTGGAAACAGTCAACTAGAAAGGCATGATTTATATCATTCTAGAACTAAATGAGAAGAAAATGTCTCGAAATAAATTGGTTATTTTCACGAGCTGTAAATGTGAATAAATTTGATGTTTGCTGGGATACCCTACACCAATAGTCGGGAAATATTGATAAAATATATATCATTTGCTGTCTTTGTAAGCACTTCTCGAATGATGTGTGTTATTCTGAATACTTAATGTATTCCACTTCTTTTGCACACGTATGCATGTGTTGTATTTTCGCTCCGAGCTGTGAATAAGCCGGTTTTGAAGATATTATACATATTACATCTTTTTCTTCGAAGATATTACACAGTCTTCTTTACACCTAATAAAAAAGGTCCTTCTTGAATTGCCCTTCGCAATTTAGAGGATGAAAACGTCTTTCTCCATGCATAGAGATAGGCTTTAAGATGCTTCTACTCGGCCAAAATTTAGTTACCGTTTTGAGTCTGAGAGTTTTACCTCGAAGTTGCTAAGAAATGTTCTTACACCATCTCACAATGCAATGAGGAGCAAAGAGACCTGGAGGAGCAGAGATAGTTGGAGGCTTTGTAAGACTACAGTGCTCATTGCAAAAAGTTACAAAATTGCCATTTGAAGAATGGGTCGTAGGTCGTGTCATGCACACAAATTGGTTATTTTGTCGAGCATCAGACATAAAAATTTGCTGTAGTGCTACTGCATGAAGGTTTACAAGAAATTAACATCCGAAAGTCTGGTCATTGTAAATGACGATTTGTTGGCGTCAATTAGCTTGATGGGTACATATTCCTGTATATTGTTGTAGCCAACTTTAAACAAATTGTAAATAAAAAAATAGATAGATAAAATAAATGAACATAAGTATATGATTAAGATGAAAGCATATTACATTAATGATTTAATCTGAACAAGTTTGCTGGCTGGTTTCGAACAAAATGCTCCCTAGTTGTACGAATAGTTTAACGCCAAATACAATAAGGCATCGGCACATTTATTTAATTTAATATCAAAGTTGGTATATCACTTCACAGATGAAGGTAATATTATATCTTCTGCTGTAATGTCTGTCTGCCGTAATGCCCTGGAATAGTCATGACGTCGTATCCTTTTAAAAACAGTACTCTTTCTATCACTTCCACTAATTTTAATTTTATTTGCACTCGCATTTCTGCTGTTTGTTATTGCTATTCATAGTTCGAGTATATATCAAGCAATCCATTTGTATGAATTAAGTGAAACCATAATATATATTGAAATCTAAAATTATATTCTCCAGTATTAATATGCAAATATGCAGATTATGAACGATTGAAATGACTCACAGCTATTCAACGACGAACCTTCTGTAACCAAGCCGAGCTTTAAGGATGAATAGAAGGCTTAAGTTAGTAAAGAATTTTAGATTTTCCATTCTTGAGGAGAGTATCCAGCCCTATTAAAGGTCTTATCTGGAATATTCCCGATACTCCTGTGGGTCACCTCAGTTCTGAGCAATTATATCAATTCGTTGCTGTTATTGTGCCTAAATGTTGTGTGATTAATGGGGAGTGATAGGAGCATGTATATTATGATAAAGATTAGCAGTATATTTTTAATTAATATTTCATATCTTATAAAGTTCGAAAATCATATTAAAACGAAGTAATTCTCCTCAATATCGTATAATGATTTTTATTTCGATATTGCACTAAATCAAACAGCTTTCGTGTTTTCGTGGAAAATTGAAATTCTGCGGTAGTGAAAGGTTATCTAATATTTTTTATTTGCATTTCATAATTTCAGCTCTGATAATGAATATGAAATAAGCGATGGTCCACATGGTTTATCAAAGTATGTTCAGTTCGTTTACATTTTTATTCTACATATTTAGAGACTATTGTTTGTTGTAAGTCAGGGTAGCCTCTTTTCCTTGTTTTGACAGTTTTAACTGAAAAATTGACAGTTTGTTCAATCTTGTCCATCATAGCATAGTGGAAAAATCTTGATTAGCTTTTAGCGCGATCCTCGTTTAGGGAAATCTTTGAGTGTTGAAACTCTTGATAGATCTGGATGCCCGTCATCTTCTTCTACCTCCCGTTACGCTCCCTACGGCGCTTGGGACTGACCCTGGGATCAGTTACCACCTGCAAATTCTTTGTAGGAGGTGATTGATTCCGCTTTGCTCAATCCTCTCTGGTACCTTCACAGTTGCTTGAAAGAACTATAATCATCATCATCATCATCATCATCATCATCATCATCATCATCATCATCATCATCATCATCATCATCATCATCATCATCATCATCATCATCATCATCATCATCATCATCATCATCATCATCATCATCATCATCACTGTCTTTTCCTGTACGCCCCTTACGGGGCCTAGGCTGACCCTGAGGTCAGTGTCGCCTTCAAATTGTTTAGAAGAGGTGATTGAGTCGGCTACACTCAATCCACTCTGTTACCCCAACAGTTACTTATCAGAGCTGCAGCCTGAAGCTGCTGTGCCTGACTTTCACTGAAGGGGCCTGGTTGGACAGTTTGCCACAGGTCATCAACATCTGCCCCAATTCTGAATCTTCGCGAAATGAATCACTATCAACTTAAGGACAGAGTCTCTCTGTGCCCGCTTGCCACCACGAGGAGGTCTCCAACCATGGGCTAGCCATCATCATCATCATCATCATCATCATCATCATCATCATCATCATCATCATCATCATCATCATCATCATCATCATCATCATCATCATCATCATCATCATCATCATCATCATCATCATCATCATCATCATCATATCATCATAGCTTTGTTGCCGAATCGGAGCTTCTGTAAAGCGCACTTACAGAATAACCAATCAGCTTCACCAATCTTTTTAGACCTACCAGTCCCATGTCCTTCTGTGCGTTCTTCATTCATGTTGTGAACCAAGTTGTTGATCGGATTTCAATTATTGCCTTTTGGTCTGGATGTTCTGTAATAAAGGTGCAAACAAAGAGATCGACCGCACACTTAACAGTGTTCTTCGAATGTTCTATGAAGACTATGAATGCTCATTTGAGATATTACTTACCCGCAATAGTAGTGTTTGCATTCATGTGAAAAATTTACAGAAACTAATGATAGAAATTTACAAGTCAGCAAATCATCTCAGTCCATCGCTTGTTTGGGAATTTCATGAAAAAGAGAGCATGTAGACTATTATCTGAGGGCAAAAAACCTTTGCAGATTACCTAAAATAAGGAGTACAAGTAACACTGGGTGAATTTTTGTTACATACATTCTGACCTCATTTTTCTTGGCGTATACTTGTCATATAATATACCAGTGATTTCTTTCCATCTCTTCGATGCTGCATTAATTCTTGCTCGAACTTCCTCTTTCGACACCTCCTGATGCATTCAAAGCCTCATTTGATTCAGCTTAATACTGTCTCGATCCGTTTTCTTCATGTCCATATTCCTTATACAAGAAGTCATCACCTTTGTTTTGCTTGTGATGATGTTTAGGGCCTATGCTTTCCATTCCATTCTGTGGTGCATGCCACTTATCTTAAAGCTACTTTCTAGTTTGTGCTGAAACCTGGAGATCTTCTACGAACAGAATTTCCCATGATGCACCTTATGTTAAACTAAAGCTAATTGTATCCAAGATTACTACAGACTAGAAGGAGCTTGACCCTTGATTTAATCTTCACTTCGGTCTTCCTCTATTTCTGAGACACCAGTAGGCCATGTTCTTGGATAGCCCATCACAGGCATGCGCTAGGTCAACATGCAAGAGCTACTGATCCTACTTCCTCTCCTAATTCTATGTGCTGTTTTTGTTGCATTTCAAAGATTGCATCAGCAGTGCATTTGCCGTCATTGAATCCAAACTGTTTATCATTGATATCAATAGGCTTTCTTAGTCTCTGATTTACAGTCCGCGCAATTAATGTGAACAGATGTTCCAGGGGTTTGATACCTCTTCTCATGCTAGGCGAAAGTCTGCTATATGTCTACTACCACATCTATCTCTTTCACCCGGAATAAATTTATCTAGAACAACAGGCTGTTTTGACCTTTTTCATCTTTTCAATTGCCAATAGCACTTCTTCTCTTGATATGTTTATCGCTGGGCCCTGCACTTAGTGTGTGTCTCATATTTCCTCCCCCTTATTCATTAGATCTAACAGCCACTGAAATATACAGATTTGGCGATCCGTTTGTTCACTTACCCGGGTGGTTCCCATATAGGGATCACACTAACAGACAATCAAGACTGGTTCGCTATGTCGGGTGCAAAAGAGAAAGTCAATTGCTGCAATATGTAATCTGCTAGAATGTAATTATTTCAAGTCATATTTGAGACTATGGGTCTCAGCTTTGAAGAAATGGGAAGAACGTTGAGATGGTGATATGTTTTGTTTTTTCCTCAGAATTAAACTAATTCGGAATTTCATTGAACCAGAAGAGACCGATTGGATGTTTGAGCAACTGAAATCAGAAATCCCTTGGAAGGAAAGGGAAATTGTTGTCTGGGGTATTTAGGCTTATTTTCAAGTTATTGCTATATGGTGTATTCTATAAAGTGTTTTATTTGCTTTGACAAAAAACTATTGTGCAAAGTTGTGTTGCACCTGAAGTAGCATATTGGACCTTTTGACCATTGATCGTTTTTTGAATCTATATAGCCACGGGAGGAGTTCTCTCCGGTGGATTCATTGAATACTATGAATATTGTTTATCATTCTTGAATCTCAGTCACACCTGAGAATGTTTTTAAGGAGACATATGCAACTGACAACAAGCTGTTGTGGTTTGAAAGGACCATCTTGTCGTATGGTTGCTATGTATTTCGTACCATGCAGATCTCTGGCTAGAGTTCCAAGCGATGTTGATTTTCTGATGATTTAATGTCATGGTTTACTTCATAGTTGAAAAAATGTGTCGACTCTGCGAATTTTTAACTTTGATCAATTTTGAGTCTATAAACACTTTTTAGGGCGTCATAAGAATAGGCCTTGAAGTATCTAGTTTGCAGACCCTAAGAAATAATAAACTGAACTAGTCATCCTATTCTGCCTCAAAAAACTCAACAGTAAATTGGTTGATGACCGAAAATATCGTCTTTTTCGTGCTTTAGAACTTTTATTTAGCAATCCATGCCTAATTGTAGGAGTCTCATGCCAAATGTGGAGATTTCAGCCCTATTTACACTACACATACTAACCAGATTCGCCCCAGGTGAAAGCTAACCAAGGTTAGCTGAAGCCGCGTTTACACTAGCGCCATGAGATTTTGTAGTGTAAACGCAATCTGGAGCGAACCGAGGCTAGTTTGCATCAGCGCAAGTGCAGATCACAAAACTAAAGCTGAAGTAAGGGGAATATGGCGGAAACTTTGCAAATAATTTAATTTTGAGTATTCAAATAGGCAGATTGATGCTTATATGGAAATTAACAACCATAGTAACTCACTTTGGGTTGAGAAGAGGAACTATAGCTAAGATGAGCACCTAGGATCCTGATTAATGCCAAAACTCCATTTTCTTCCTAGCACATATATCAGTGTTGCTTGCATCAATCATATTTGAATAATAGGTGCTAGATGGGAAGTTGATAAACATAGAATGAATTCATCCGTTTTTTTAAATATACGTGGCATTTCAATTACTGAGCATGCGTAGAGGAAAAACTAACCTGGCTAACCCAGGTTTGCCCCAGGTTTGCGTTTACATTACACTTTGACAAAGTTAACCTGGGGTTTCGACCTAGGGCGAACCCGCCTCTCGAAGTGGGTTGACCTACCCTGGGGTGAACCTGGGTTGGTTCGCGTTTACATTACAAAAAATTAGCCTGGGTTAGTTTTAGCCTGGAACGAACCTAGGTTAGTTTGTGTAGTGTAAGCAGGGCTTTCATTAGCCTACTCAATACAACAGAATGGAATTTACCTTTGAATGCTTGTTTTTTTAGTTTTTTTGATTATGTTATCCAGAGTGTTCTGTTATGACAGGGAAAAAGTGCCTTCAGCCGAGACTGACAGCTTGGTTTGGAGACTTTTCTTATACATACTCAAGAATGACCTTGCACCCATACAAGGTAGCTTTTTAACGGTTCCTTATTTTTACTTTGTTTAGTTTTGGGCTACATGTTAACTTTTGTTGCAGAGATTATTTCAATAAAAACGGACGTTTTGCATGAATTATATCTATATTTGTCAGTTATTGGACTTCAGTAACAAGATAGCAGAGAAACGAAATGGAAGAAGCGCGTTATTGATTGGCCACTTGAAAACCACTTTCGTAGCAAGAGTAACATAAAGGCCATTTTTCATAGGATTATTATTTTTTGTGCTGCTTTGTTGGTTCCAGCCACTATTGCTAAATTTGAGCACAAAATGTATTGCGCACAAGACAGTAGATATAGAGTTATTTGCATGTTTTTGTTTGACATTTTGATTATTTCCATATTCTCCATTTTCGCTCATTTCAGTGGTCACCGTTATTGAACATTTTGCGCGAAAAAGTCAAAGATGAAACAGGTTTTGAATTCAATTCAATGCTTGCAAATCTGTACAGAGACAATAAGGACAGTGTGGTATGGGATTTTTCTATTCAGCTAAGCTGTTGCAATTATCCAAAGCTGCAGCAGACTCCCGGTTATTCGAACCTGCAAGGAAAGATGAAAATTGGCCGAAACGGGGGTTCGAATGATAGAGGTTGGCCTACATTTGGCCTCAGGTTTATTTCGTAAAGTGAGATGTGAATAAAGACGGTTGGTCATTTACCCAAAGGAAAAACGGAAAATATACAAAAATCATATTCCTCTTTTTGCGATTAGGTATTGAGACCACATGCTCCATTGGAGTTATCGAAAAAGTTATAAATTCAGATAAGATATTGAAAAAACATAGCAAGTTGAATTTCAGCGGAAAATATGAAACAGCTAAGCTTTTGCAAGATATTGTATGTAAATATTGACTTGAAATTATGAAATGCTTTTTCATTTTCAACTTCCTAATGTTTTCTTCAATGGAAATGAGGATTTTTGATAAATTCGCCTTTGGGCACTCTCTACTTTTCTATACGGGGAAGGGGTTCATGTCAATATCTGGGGTCTGAATTTTACAGAAAATCATATTTGGGGTCTGTGAATTACAAAATATTGTTTAGAAAATGTATGATCATTTATTGCTAAGTTGTGATATCCAACGAAATGTTATGAAAGTGGTAGTCAGGAATATGTACCAATGTTTAGGGCCTCGAAATTTTGAGACTCAATATTTGATGTCCCTAGAAGCTGTGACTCAATATTTGGGGTCAACAACAAATTGCTGGCACAAACCCCCTGTATAGAAAAGTAGGGAGTACCCCTGGGAAAAATTCTAAGAACCGAGGGACTCTTAGACCAAGAGACTGAAGAGCTATTTGAGTAAACGAAATTGTAAATTCGAATAAATGAGGGAAGTCATAGGGGTTTGTTAAGGAAAAACCGAATGTGCTTCGATTATGCGGTAATCTCTAATAACTGCCGGTTCGAATAACCGGGAGTCTTCTATATTAATTCTTCACGCAGTAAAGACTGCAGTGAGTTTTTGGTGCATTCTTGTATAAAGCAGTTTAGTATTTTTTCTACACATTGTTTATCATAGGCTGAGCAAATTTTGGTTGAAAGCTGACATAGACTTATTCATATCAATTTAACTTTTTCTGCTTTTAAATTTGCAAAGTTGGTGTTTTGGAAGATATAGATCATTTAGCGTTTCAAAACGGGAGATTTTCCAACCATGTAAAACTAATCATTGCATGACTGCTTCTTCTTGAATCCTTCATTGCAAGAACTAATTATTAATATCTTGAAAGAATTGGAATGCTGGATGATAAATTTAGCTGTAGAAAGATTTCTGGACGTTAATTTATCGATCAGTTTAGGAGTTTAAGCATTTTTGCTTCATAATCATTTAAGACTCTGGAAAGCTTTGTTGAAATGACCTTGTGAGTTGTTTTAACGAGAAAATTTGAAGGGTACTTGCTATTACGTTATGAGAGAGTTTTGAGATTTTGTACAAAAATCATTAGTAGATGTGTATTTTAAATGGATGCCAAAAGAAAAAAGTAATTTATTTTTCTTCCCACAAGATGGCTGAAAATGGCTGCTGCATATAGTAGGCATTATGGGAAAATATTTATTCAATTACTTCAGTGTCTTCTTTCCTATAGTGTTTCTTTTTCGCTACTTTTTTGATTCAATTTTCATTCAACTTCTCAGGACTGGCATAGCGATGACGAAAAAAGCCTCGGTGAGAATCCAATCATAGCCTCTCTATCATTTGGAGATACACGAATGTTCGAATTGAAAAGGAAACCTTCAAAGGTATCTATTGAACATATATATGTACATATGTTTGAGAATGTATTTAGAACAAGAATGTGACAAGTAATGAATTGGCAAATATTATGACTAGTAGCCGTAACTCCGCCTTTATATTTGAATAGCTAAAGCTCTAGTATTTATAGAATTTGCTTTTGTATTATTCTGATTGTACCGGTTTGTACACTTCATCGTTTTCTCATTGGCTTGTCTTTACTATTAAAAATAATCTTAAATTCAGATAAAAAAAGAATTTTTCAGGTAAGTTTTCCATCTATTTTTCTATTTCAGTATCATTGATGCATTCTGTGCTCGTTTTAGTACAAGTATATATTTGATTCTTTCACCGTGTGCAATACGGGACAGAATTATGGACACAATGGGCCTATGTTTAGAAATGTTACGAATGGTTTAGCCTTTCTTCTGTTGTTTGTGATGTCATACTGTTATAAAAAATTCTTTTCACTACTTTTTTTATGGTTTTCTGATGGAATAATATCTGATCTTTGGTTTTCCTCAGCCAATGTAGAATATCTCACTTTTCTAACAACTCAACAGACAGCTCGCTCTTCTCTTTTCAATAAGTTTTTGGACAGCCACATCTTTTTGTTTCTTCAGGAACTGTTCAATAATTACGCCACGCTAAATTTGCTTTGTTTGAGCCACCCACCCCCCATCATCACGCTCTGTCATATTTGTTCACAAGACCCCCTTTGCGTTGCGTCACGCTCAGCACAAACACCCCCTCCCGGTACAGCACGAAATTTTAACATAGCAAAAGGATAAAGGACAAAGTAAAGAAATCCCATTCCATGTATGCCTTTTTTTAACTATAGCAACAACAGTCAGTGACAACAGTAAAGTAACTTCGAAATTAGGACTGAAGTACTATCTACAGCACTAAGTAAGATGGGAAAGGAATATCTTAAACCTTTAAAAGAAGGTTTCTTTCGAACACCTCATTAATTTAGATTGTTTGCTGAGTTTTGGATTTCCTTACTTATAAGAAACTTCTCATTAAAAGAAAGTTTTACGCACATCACGTGCTTGAAGAAAGTACCACCCAGCCCCTAATTTACCATCACGGAGAGTCATGAAAAACATGTGGAACCACCTACTCCCAAACCGTGACGTAATTATTGAACAGCCCCCTATAGATGTGTAAGTTCAAAGTTTTCGCAAATTTTAAATGCTGCAAGCTTACCACTCCCAAATTGTTGTCAAATTTCAGCATAGGAAAGCCCAGTTTGACTCAGATGTTTTACTGCTGCACATTTGCTTTCTGTTAATTCACTAACTTTAAGTAACATTGCTTATTTTTTTCCTGATTTTCTTTCATTTACCAGAAAAGTCAATAAAATTTGTTGTAATTCAGAAAAGTAAGAGTCACGTCAGCTTTCGCTGTCGTGCAAAAGTAGCTCAAAATGCTATTCGCAGGTTCTACTGC